>JARQTI010000707.1:296814-484259 GCA_030142655.1 Trachelus tabidus
CGTCGAGTTTGAAACGAAAAATTTCATTCGCTAAACTTTTGGGGGGCGTCGAGTTTGAAACCGAAAAATTTTAACCGAAATACTTTTGGGACTCACCCCCCCCCCCCCCCCACCCCTACTTAACCACGCCCCCCAGGTCTCGCTATAACGGTTCCATTACTACTGATGGCGACGGGAGGGATGTAAAGTGACAGGGGATGAGAGAGCGAGGAAGTTTATAAAGCCACTCGAAGGACTGTCCAGGAGAGAGATGGCGCTAGTGTCGTTTGCTCGAGGATCTCGTGAAGATGAGCGCGATGTTGATAGCGTGGGGGCGGTTGGGGGGGGTGGCTGTAAGGAGAGGGATGCTAGCTCGGCTCTTCGCCTTCCTATTGCAGGCTGGAGCAGCAGGAGTAAATTTACTTTTAAATGAACAACCGAGGAAAACAGGAGTTGCTCCTTGGGATTCAATATTCCGTAGCTCAACAGTGTTACCAACTTTCGGAATATGTTGCCGCGGAATATCGTATTTTCCTTTTTATTCGCCGTCCCCAGCCTCCTCTCGTCCTCCACTTTACTTTCTGCTGTTACTTTACCCTCTGTATGCTGTACGTGTACTGCGTTACGTAGGACGTATGTGCGCCGGCTGGTAACACGCGAAAATCACCCTAGGAAATCTGGGAATAAATCGAAAATTTCGTTATACGGCTGCCTCGAACGAAGTAACTAGATTGTACGTATGTATACACATATATGTGGGTATATTTAATCCGAAACTTTATCGAGATAGATTATGGTGAGGTAAAAATTTTTTTATTCGGTACGGCCAAACTGAATTGGCATAAATGTATCGCGCAGTGCTGCCACTCTCAAAATACATTCTCGAAGTATTGTGCAGCGACTGATTCAAGGCGCTGAAACGAGTGAATGAAAAATAAGAGAAAAGTAGAAAAGCTGCCATTTTGAAAATTTTTTTCTCTCGTCGTTGGCAAAACTTGACGGATAGGCTTTCGTAAAAATTGGAACTTAACCATTCTACCTCTCTCTCTCTCTCTCACTTTCAGACTCGCTGTTCCTCGATGTCCTCGTTTTCGTCGACGTTGACGTCGTAACTCTAATGACCTTCCGAGGCTGCATCTGGTAGTTTTAAAACTCGCGAAAACACTCGGCTGCCACTTGAAACCCATTTGCGACACAGTCGTCTGCCTCTTGGAGGACGGGGAAGATGGGGCGGGAGGGGGACGTACCCTAGAAATTCCTACGGAACGATGGATTCCGGAGAGTGCGTGCCTCTCTCTCTCTCTTTTTACGTAAGGGTCCATTCACATCGGACCAGTACATTGCCTTTCAGTATTTTCGTGACGATACGCTGGATACCAGCAATCAAGATAAGCAGTATCGCTTTTTAAAGAAAATTCTTCATGAAATTTGCTGATCTTTCAATTTTCTTTTTTCCAACCCTTGACTCTTGGCACTCCTTCGATTTGAACCCTCCGCGTGCATTCTCATTCTTTACTGTCTCGTTCATATTTTTTTTTCTTTTTTTTTCCCCGCTTATCCCAACCTTTCCTATCCACTCGGTGTCTCGGGAGATGCGAATCCGTTCCAACAGGGGATGAAGCTTGTATAAGTAAAAAGGTTGTAGGCTGCAGGGTAAGGATGGTGGCTAAGCTAACCCAATTTGCAGAGACAACCCGATACGAAGGTGCTTAAGAGATCCATTAAGCTCTCCGACTTAATCATTCTTAATCTTAACGTCTACCTGGCACGAATCTACATCCTAGACGAAGGAGAAAAGGGGTAGGGAGGGTCGACTCCTAACGATCTACCGGGTGTCCCCGGCGATTTCCAACCGTCCCCGACCTACTACCAAAATCATAGATAAACCACTCCCGAATAGTCCCAAAGGGGGTTGCTCTGTCCCACGGGAGTGTTGATTGTCCTCTGATATTTTGTTACAAGTATCGAAAACACCATAGATCATTGAAAACACGAAGAAAATAGTCGGGACTGTCGTGCTGCCGTTGGACGAATCGACTAGTCGTACATTGCGAATACGCCCGAAGCGTTTAATCAAACTAGAGGCAGTCCCATCGATTGGACTCGAAACCATTATAAATATATTCCAGAAACGTCAATCCAGTTTAACGTACAGCCAGTCTAAGATGGAATCTGACAATGCGGTCGTTAACGACAGCCGGTGGGCGTCCTCTTAATTTTTTTAGGCGACGTTGTCTGTTTCCACGAAACGATTAAGTCCTCCCATATGTTACTGCTGTGTTTGCGACTATGGATTAAAGTTCGCTCTTGGGCTGATTTAGAAAGTAGCTCGAGTCGCTTTGTGTGGATTACGTGGGTAGTCGGTCGCGACCGATCGAACTACAGTCTCCGAGCACTCGACTGGATTACCCAGAATCCACTGTCTAATAATTTTGGTAGGACTGACAAAAAAATTATTTTGTCTCGAATGGGCACAAAGGTTTGATAAAATAAGTTTTGAGACTCGACGAAATCGGTGGCCGATTAGAAATTGCCTCGAGGATAGATGAGAGAGACGAGTTATTAGAATGGCCGTTAGTGGCGCCTCGGTCGACTTCTAACGGACTAATTTGTCTTAGTATCGCAATCGACGCTACCCACGTTCGACCTCGGATCGAGAGTGAAGCTGATTTCGCTTGGCGTCTCGAGACTCGTACCAATCGCGTGCTACTCACGCGTCTAATACATTTCTATAGCCGTACATCGTATATCGCTCGGGTATTTACGTACACGTGGAGCAGTGGCTCGTATGCCACGCGAATGTGAATGGGGAGTTCAATTTGGTACAGTTCGAGACTTTACAGTTGGTATAGCGAAGATCAATAACCTATTGCTAATTACCTGATACTATTAGGGTAGGGAGTCATTCGTTGGGGCTCGATGGGGAAGGACCTCAGCCGTGAATGCGTTTCTCGCCTTTGAAGCCAACTGACGATGGGGCCGATTCAATTGGATGAGCTGCTTTGGTAAACTGACTCTGGGCTTACCCCTCTCTCATCTACGTACCACCTAGAGTTACTTCTACGGCTTCTATACATATATATATGGGTGTATAGTGTATCTCAGGTCCTTGGTTCAGGCTGACACGGATTCACTTTTTCCCCTTTTCTGGTCGGCTCTTACGAGTTCGTGAGAAAAAGCAAGAAAGTCCAAGTCAATGTATTCGCGTCAGGACGAATTGCATTAATGGATTAATTCAATGACACGAAGTTAAATTTACACTCTTCTCATATTACCGAGTCCTTTATTTTCGACGGATTCGATTTTTAGTCTGTTCCCACATACTGATATGAATCCCCTTTTTTTTATTATACAAAAATAATACTATGCGAATAGAAAGTCAGTGGATCGGGGTAACACGTCATCCAAGGAATGATTGTCGCGAATCGATTCTTATGAAAAGTCTCGAAACGCCCCCTCGCGACGTCACTGGAAACTACTTTTGTAAAAAAATTCCAAAATCACCGAGTCACTACGATCGTCATGAAAATGATAATTTTTATCACGATACACCGTGTACACATTAATCCAATTCTCGCGACAAATGATTCTCATTTTTAATCTGCGTTCTCAGGACCCCCCCCCCCCTTTAGCTGTCTTTTATCGACGCATCTCTGACTCGTGTCCCAAGTTAACCTTGAAAACCGTCATGCGTGTCAGTTGGTAATATTTATCGGGCAATCTCACGTGCCCCATTGTCGTACGCTAAACTTTATTCTCGCACCCACTAAATTCTATACTGCATTCGCACACACTCGGGAAACCCGTATACCCAGTTCGACGTGTACCCTGTGATGTGGACTGGTCTGCGTTCTGGACCGTAAATGGCGAGGATTTACGACTTCCTAGCCACAAACCACACAGAGAAAGTAAGTCCCAATCCAAATACTCGGACTAGCAACTAAGTACAACTACACGCTATGCTATCCAAGCAATATCAGCCAGCAGTAACCTGAATAAGTTCCTTAACAGAACCAAGTGGACTTACCGTCGATCCCAACACTCGAGTCCAATCAGAAACTACTTCGTTAACCAACACGTGTTCCATCCAATCGAGTATCCAGGATATCACAAAATTATATCGTACCGGGAATAGACAAGAATGACGTCACCGGTGTCAGACGAAAATTTTCCATCCCATATCCAGCACCGAGAATCGTCTTAATGTAACAGCAGGAAATCACACTGGACTCAGGATCAACGCCTGCCGTACGTACTCTGGCACCCGGTGAAATATTCAGACAATTCTGGATTATGCAGTTTCGGGATCCGACGGCAACGTAGACCCGAGAGCCGTGTTCTTCTTTCTTCGTCCGTCTCGCTCGTCCACTTCAGTTAGCTCTCTCCAGACAGTAGCATTGTCTCTCCTCAAGTTCCGTGAAGAGAGACGCTCGAACAGAGGAACCAGCCCCGTATGGTTATAGGTGGTAGGTGGGCGGCGTACAGCCCCCCCCCCCCTTCCCCACAGATCCCTTTTCCAACGTTCCATTGTCTTCGCCATTATCTCCAAGCATTCGCCATCGGACCCATCCAACCTATACTCCAGATTATACACTGTAGTCTGTGAAAACTATAGTGTATGCTTCCTTATCCTTTATATATGCAAGTTCCAGCGGTCCCTCTCATACAGGAATCCCTGGGGAAGGAATATGTTTGGGGACCTTGGAAAATGTTTCTCTTGTCTGGCAGGAAGTCCTTGTCGAGGACGTTTGACCCCTTCTTGAGCTTTATACGTACCGGAAGTCGCTGACGTAATCGTTAGTTCATAGGGTTATGTGTGTGTCGTATATATATTGTGTATGTATATATGGTATATATACATATATATAGTGTATATATATGTATATAGTGGGTTGTACTCATGTAGGTCAAACCTGCACATTTATCCATATATATACATACGTGTATTATCGATGTATTGGAGATGTTACGTGATGACTACGACGACAGTTCCTTAGGATGTTTACTTTTCCGACGGACTTCTATATTTACTGTCGCTGGCAGGAGGTGTGGATCGGCCGCAGGGCGACGTCTACACATTTGGTCGCTTATGTGAGGGGGCCGGCGGTAGCTCTATGGAAACCCGACATCGAATTAAAAGCTTTAACGGCTGCAGAAACTCGCGAAGCTCTTTTGTTCGAGTACGTGAAAAAGTTATATCGGATGCGCAAGGAACCGTGGCTGGACCGAGTGTAGGATATGTACACGTGGTCACCCCCCATTGCTATACGTGGAAACCGGGCTTAAGGTTTCCAGGTATACTTGGCAAACCTTTTTTTTTCCACTGGGTTTTCAATATCGTTTCTAAGTAACTGCCGATGCTCGCTATACCCCTCTGCTACTTGAGTTTGCTTTGTCTTTCTTGGTGGCTGATTCTTATCAGTGTCGACCTTTGACCTTGCAGGCTTATTTATCTCCGTAGGTAAGCCAACAGCGATCATGGAAATCTATCACGAGACTTCGAGAGCTCGGTCGCTTGGGGAGATTAAAACAAGAAAAGGTCTAGACGGAGCGACATGAACTTTCTTGAAAATTCGCCTCGTTCGTTCAAACTTTTTTTTTTCTGTAGTTTCTCTCTCCCGCTCTCCTGTTTCAAGGGGGGGGGGGCAAGAGGGGAGTGGTTTGGTAAGGATGGAAAAGCACTTTTCCAGTAACCCAGATTTTACGAATTATGCGAAACATCCCCGAGCACTCTCCTCTCGTATTCGCTTCCGTGGGTCGCAGGAAAATTGACGTGATACTTGAAGACTGCTTTCTAGGTTTTGTCTTTTTTCCTTTTTCATAATTTTGACCTTAAAGTCTTTCAGATATGGACAATTGCGAACGAAATGTATGCCAGGTACGATTTATTCATTTTTAGTGATTTATTGATTTTTTTCCAAGTCGTTACAGTCGTTAGAGAAAACACGATAAAGTTTAACTACCTTTAAATGGGAAATATGTAAAAATATGAGGGCTTTCCGTATATACATATAGCTCGATGGATGGGTTGGTAACTAGATAAGGGTGGGTGGTTGGGTCTGGTATATGGGTTATATACTGCGGCAGTTCGAATCGGACGTTATAAAATTCAAATTACTCCATGGAGGTCGAACTTTCGAAGTAACTATTAATTCCGTGCTTCGTTAACTGGATTACGCCTCGAATTAATTGACGCAATTAAGAAGCCGAACTCGAGATGAGAGGATTGTCTCTGATTGTTTCGAATTCACGACTACGGGTCCACCCGGCTTCTGGATTATTTTATTTTTGCTTACGAATTCGTCCTACTGTTTGTTCATACATTTTTCTTGGGATTCCCATTTTTTCCCTCTACTTTTACGTCCGCCATCTCGACTTGCCACCCCCCCCCCCCTCCCGTCCAATGAACTTCAGTCAAATCCCAAGAGTGGATCAACTCGGATCCAACTGAATTTTTCACATGGAATGTCTTACGGTGCGTCGAGAATTTGACGTTTTTCTACAAAACCCTAAGGCCTTACGGGTAATCGCATGGTGCAGGCTTGTGCGCTATTTTATGTTAAAATATAAAGCCAAAAAGTTTGGCCGAGAACGTCACTGGGATTTAAATAATCCGAATTGGGAGAGCATGGCGCTCCAGTCACTGCGACCAGCTCGCTGGAATGTCTGCTCGCCGTTGGCAGCGAAGTTTGGGACTTTTGGCTGTTCAGCTACTCGTTTCAGCAGCCAAAAGTGGGGGTGGAGTTGTCTGAGTCAGGCGGGATAAAATAAAGCTTCTTTTAAGGTAAATTGCTACTTGTGTCTTTAAGCTCCATACAGCTTTCGACTGTTTCAACGCATCAACATATGTCCAGTACACTATAGCTTAATTATATATATAGAATATGTAGAATGCCTATTGTGACGTAATTTTTCGATTCATGGTCACAAGGCTACTCCGGCTACCGATTCGGATGACGTTCTCGATTTCTGGTTCCCTTGGGGTCGCTACTCTGCTCGGTGAAAAAAGAATCGGCTGGCGCCCGCCTGCCTGATGCATCAGGGAAGGTTGAACGGCCGGAAGTGACGTAGGTCGATTCTCGAAGATCGTTATCAGATTTTTCGCTATCGGTATCGAGTTAAGAAAAATACTACTTCACGGTATATAGGGTGGTACAGAAATTCTTTAGCTTTCCTATAGTTTCCCAGGGTCACGTCCTGAGGGTGTCTCGTCGCAAAGAAATCTTTCATCCCCTCTAACCTGCACTACGGGCGAATTACAGATTATACACTGACAAGTAGGGAGTCCTCGGTGTGTACGGCGCCTTAACGCTCAGTGGCCAAGGGGAGTTGCTTCGGAGTCTTCGCCGAGCTTGGAAGCTTACCAAGAGCCAAGGGATGTACCAGCCACAGGGACGCCGCTTGTTCCCATTTAATAAGTCCTGAGAGAATGAGAAAAAACGGAGGAAGGAAGCAGGGGGAAGTTCCGGTCGAAACCGGAAACGCCAGTATTCGGGCACTAACCCTCCCGGAAGGAATCTTTTTTTATCCACTCTCCTCCCCAGAGGCTCTACCCCACCTATGGACCTACTGATAAAACTATATATATTTTTTTTATCTGCGTACCTAGTCGTGCCGTATAATACTGCCTGGATATAAAAAACGACACTGTGCAAATATAAATATATGCGCTTTTCGTCACAGTCTCTCTCGACTTTTTAAAGCCTCTAAAAACTTGGCAGACGCGTTCAATACTAAAAAGTTTCGCGCGACAAATCGAACCGTCTTCTAATCGCCTACACGCGCAACCCCCCTATACGCTATCCTATACACGTTACGCGATCTAAAGCCCCGAGCAATACCGTAAAAAGTATCGCGAGAGAAGCCTCTCACAAAGGTGAAAATTATTGTTCATTTTATTTTTCTTATTCCTACTCGTTCCACTCTGTCTCGAGGAAATCAAATCGAAGAAGGGGGGTGGTGGAAGGGGCAGGGAGCGGCGGTTCACCGGGAAACGAAGGGGCTGGGGATGCTCGAATAAATTTACTGTCGATAAACGCGAAACAGTTTGGGAAACTTGAACGACGAGAGATTCTCGTTTATTAAGTTGGTCGAGTGCCGGCAAGTTTTACCAGCTGCTGTTTCCGAAGTGCATTATTATCGTAAGGGCTGGGTATAGCCGCCCTCCGCTCTCTATGGTCACTGCCAGTTAGCTCCGCTATGATTATACCTACGGTGCACACCAGCCATTGCCAACACTATAGACTGAACACATGTGGTGGGTAGATACTTTGTGCATAATTCGGAGTGGACAGAGCTGTGTAGTTGGCACCATTTGCTAACACTGGGGTGGTAGTGTTGAGAGGAGAAAAGGGGGGTCAGGGGGGTACAAGCACCCGGTAGCCACTGGTACACACAGTAGGTTGGTACCTAGGTTGGTAGGTTGGTAGGTTGGTAGGTAACAAGTAGAGGTGGCTGCGCTGGGTTTCTGGGCGAGTGCTCATTCGCAGCCCCTGGCCCCCGGGGGGGGGGGGGGGGGGCAGGGGCGGGGGAGGGGTGGCGGCGTAGGAGGGTGGCTGAACGTGAGTGTGCTGGTTTCTCGGTAGTTGAGGAAACCGATGGATGGAGGGGGATGGCGAGGGGGGGGGAGGTTAGCGTGGGCGTCGGGACGCCCCCGGGAACTGTGGGGACGTCGATACGACGCCAGACGCCGCGGCGCTGTTGCTCTCTCTCCTTCTCTTTCGAACGAACCGCAGTGCTCCTGTTTCTCTGTCATTCTCTTTTATTTAATTTCTTTGGCTTTTGTTTTCTTGCCTTTTGGATCCTTCTTTCTTCTTCTGTCTTCGACTTTCTTTTTTATCTATTTAGAATTTAATTTCTTTATGTACCACCGATCACGTAGAGATATTTATTTCCGGTCACGATGGTCGCCCGATACCCACAAGATGCTTGTCTTTCTTATTTTTACTTTTCACGTTGAATTCGATGTAGAAAACGCATCGAGTTCCGGGAGTCGTTTCACGGATACAGTGCGTTACGAGCTGTTCGCACGGCTGGGTTAGGATGACTTGTCGCCCACCACCCCTTTCTCCTCCAGTCCAGCATCTCTGGAAATGTATTTGTACAGGCTGCACAATTCGTACGTATTATATGCTGGTATACTCGTAATGGCCGATGCGGAAGATGCTGCCGTAAATTTCTGAAGGTATTTTCTGGACCGTTGGGATTTGCCTTGGTAAATCCTCTTCGGATATATATCTGATAACCTCGTAAAGACGTTTGGACATGTGTTTTTTGTAGGGATCTTAGCTGCTGGCGTAACGCCGAAACCCGTTACGCACTGAAAGGACGGCTCTACAGATACAATAAACACGGGGGTCGGTCATTTAACGAAAGCCTGTGTTACATAGGAAAAAAGGAAATAGAAATTCCTTAGCCCGACGAGTCCTGATAGCTCTGTTTCAAATGCAAAATATATATCTCGAACTGAGATATCGATTTGATTTATGTCGCGAGCTTTTCTGATAATAACAATGATAATGAGGTGGATATATTAGAAGTTACGTCATCGTCATTGATCACGATAATCATGCACTTGACACCCACGTGGAGGTTCCATTGAAATTTTCACATTCCCCGAATACGTCGACCTCATATTTTTACCCCTACTCGATCCCCTCCCAGTGGCGACCCTTCCCACTCTCGAGGGTCTCTGCAATTAATTCGTCTTGGCTCTCGATGCTAATTAGCCCGGCGTGTCGTCATCCTCGTCCTCCTCGTCGGGACGGGAAACTCTGGAAAAGCCGCGGGGACTTTGTCGCTTAAATTGTGAGGGGCCGTGAAGGGGAAGGGGTGCTCCTGGATAAAGATATAAACTGTGTGAGAGAGAGAGAAAGAGAGTCGATGGCGAATCGTAGGTGCAGGAGAGAGAGACAAATATATAGACAGAGGGTTCCTGTGAACCTCCAAGAGGCCATTGGCCCTACTGTCTCTTATCAGCCAGCGGAATCACTGATAACGACAACGGATCGACAATGGATTTTCACTATATTTCAATCTCACCTATTTATACCTGTGGTATCGCATGCCGCCCTCTCTCTCTCTCTATCAATTATCTATCCCACTGAATCCCTGTCTCGTATCCTCATTAGCCTCGCGCACTAATTAACGGATTCTCGTCAACGTCCGTTACAATGACGAATTTCAGAGTCGCGCAAATACAGCCTAACCTGACCTACCTCTTTACTCTATTTTTTTAAACCTGCACTTACCAATCACTGCACTCACCAGCGCCAATCAGTCTCCAGTGTAAATATTACTTGCCACTTTCTACCCATTCAACCCCATCTGTGCTTCGTGTTCTGTCCCTTTTATTTTTTGTTTCGTTTCCCTACACGCCTCGCGTACATACATTTTCGTGCTTTCCAGAGAGAAAATAAAAAAGAAGCAATGACCCACCAATGGACATTCTCATAATTTCCTTTCTATCGCAGGCCTAGACTTTTGTCACAAGCTAAAGTCACGGTCTGTCAGACGCCTCCAAAGTACACGTATCCTCAATGTGCATTCTGACGTTGCCAGTTGTTATACCTGTTCTCGAGAGCAATAGACGGCACGATGGTATATAAGGTAGACGAGAGTACGACTGCGACAGAGATATACCGAGTGCATAAAGACAGCAGAATAGAGAAGGTACAGTGTATATACCCAAGGGAGATAGAAAGAGAGAGAGAGAGAGAGGGACAGAGCTATGTAAAGTTTTTCTCCATTAACGAGTGTCTTTTTCATCCCCTATCACTTCTTTTTCTTTCCTTCCATATCTCGTTCTCTTCTATGGCTCCCACTGCTGATAGCACATCCACTGTTATCAACCTACGCATCGTAACCCCCCCCCCCCCCACCACCCTCGACCGGTCGCCGGGACAGTCACAATAGATCCTTCATTACCGATACAGCCGGCACGCCAAAAGCACAAAGATCTCCAGCGCGAATAATCAAGGACGCACGAGTAGCGGTACCCCGGTACCGACGCCCGGCGTCCCTGGGCGTCACGAGAATTGCCGTTTTATCTCAGCCACGAAGAAGAGATACGTGCGTGCTGGGAAATATCAGGATTCCGGCTCTAGGTAATTTAAGGGATGAATACATCATCCCCTATTCATCCCTTGTTTCCTCAGCCGTCCGGACAATGGCGCCTTCCTTATTTCCGAGGCCCCCCCCCCCCCTATCTCCCCACCACTTGTCCTATTGTTTACAAGCGTCTTTCGAATTTCATTCCCATACCTTCACCCGGTAACAATGTATTCTCTTACTTTTGGTTCCAGTGACGTCAGCCGCTCTGCCCAATAGCGGAAGTGACGGGGCGCCCGGCAGACTTCCTACGTCAGGACCGATGGCGGCCGCGAGCTTTCCCCCGAACTTCGCGAACGTCGGCGTCATCGAGAATTGGTGAGTAAGACGCCATTCTTTAATATCGATCTTTAAACTTTTTTACGACACGAATTTTTCCTTCCCACCCCCCCTTCCTTACCTTCGCCTCTCTCCCCGCCCTCCGTCTCCAGCAAACCTTTCAGCCACTGCGATTCTTCGCGGAGAAATTATTTCGTCACGCTATACGTATATATCAAGTCCGAATTGTCTGTACGATATGAATTAATACGTTTTTTTTCTCACAATTTCCTTCTGGCTGAAAGGAGTGATGGGAGTACACTATCAGGTTTACCTGTTATCTAAAATTCTTTAAATCCTGTACAATGCCTATAAATATGCTCCAACCGCCCCCCCCCCCCTTCTCTCCGTCTACTATAACTTTTGTACATGTATATACAGTTTTGACATATAGACACAAGTCTAGTGGGTTCTGCCTAGGAAGTATATATATATACTATACCATACGTATATTATCATATATATAAATACACGTTAAAGTACATATAGGTAATCCAGCAGTTATATTGAAGAGTTCGTCGAACCCGTAACACGTAGTATATAACTATATAGCGGCATGGTAAAAAATTGCTCTCTCTCTATCCATTTATATATAAATATATACCAATACGATCATATATTTCGTATACTTTTTAAAAGTACATAAAACCTTACTCATAGTGATACCTACTATGTAATCTCATATACTTGATATTTATCATACGGTATAATTACGTAAACAGTAGACTGACATATATATATACACACCATTTGTTTTAAAAGCCATAATAGTCCACTGATGTATATGTATATATACATGGCGTTGATCATGGATTAGAGTCCTTGATGATATAGCGTGAGTGCGTGAGATCGATATAACATACCTATGTATACATAGTCGTTGCTTAGGCACCCACATCCATTAAGGATGTGGTTCACTGTCAGGGGTAAATGCCAGTAGTTGGTTTCATAGGTCATAGACACAGGCAGAAATGTCCTATCTGATGATAACGACGATAGTAAAACTCTTTATAATTTCGTTCTACATTTCTCCGTTATCACGTCACGTATGCGCTATCGACCTCCTTGAAATCGTACGGATTAATTGGACAGCCCTGCGACCTCGTGAATCGAGCTTTGACCCCTTCCCAGTGCCATCTGTCGGGATTGGCACGAAGGTCGTGTTCAGAGCAACAGTAGCAAATATCAATTGGAACGCCCACGCGATACAAATATAATCTTCTCCATGGGGTTCGTCGTCCTGGAACCAGTTAACGAACCTTGCCGTTTAAGGGATGAACGTACGAAAGTAGATAGGGGGATGGGACGAGAAAATTAGACACTTTTTTTTCCTCGTGATGATACCCTCTTTTCTGGAAGGGGTGGGGGGTTCAAGAAACTCCCTTGTTCGGCTCTCGCCTACGTCATCCCCTCTTCTTAGACAGCCGGATCATTTTTTTTGCTTCTCCTAAGGGTTGTTATACGTATGTCCGGGATACGTGGGTATCCACTTCGCTGGACTACGGCTCCGAATGAGTTCGAGAGCGACGTGGGGGGGAGGGGAGGGGGTGGGTGGGCATAAGGGTTGTCACGAGATTGAGCTCTCTCTGGCTTAGTCCAGGCGGACGGGGTTATATTCCAGCGCGGACGAAGCTTACCGAGAAATTGCTGTACCCGAGCGACTAGAACGTCTCCGTGTATCGTTCTTATTTTCTCAGTCAACCGGGAAATAAGAATTTCCTGGGTTAAGAAAAACGATGGGAAAACGGCAACTCGCGTTTCGCTTCATCACGGCGCGCGTGGTCGTGTGTAACGTCGCTTACGTGTGCACGAGCCCTTATAGGTACTGGTCCTGTACCGCCCCTCTCCCCTTCAGACCCGTCTACATTTCCCATCCGCGTTAGCAGCTCATCCGCCATTGTTATCTCGTACTCGGTAGCTGCTCTACACGGGATCCTCCTGGACGGGGCTTTTTTTTAATTCTGATTTGCCTAATTCACTCGCGTCTCCGTAGACGTAACTGCGAAAATCCCCGTATTCGTTTGTTACGCCGACGCCTGGGCTCCGTCGGGATTATCTGTGGAGTTCCACGCGTAGTCGTAACGATGTATACTTCGAAGGAGAGTCTGTCTTGCTCTTGCTCACGGGAGCCAACGTGAGTCTGTCTCTCTCGCACTCGCTACGAGCATAGGAAAGTCGTAATTTATTTCATAGGGCGATACTTTTGGTTCGTACCTTTTTCTCTGTTTTTACTCGGGTCCTTACGTACAGGTTGCCAATGAACATTGGAAAGCGTTTTATGGCAGCTGTCAAATTTGCCAGAACTTTGGAGCTGGATATCACTGTGTAAGATTCTGTACGTGTTGAAGGGTGAAAATTGACGAGGGTTCGAAGTAACCTTTATCGAGAGGACAAACAATGTATGTGTGCGTTTGCTGGTTTCGCGGGGTGGGGGGTCGATTTTCAGGCTACATTCGGTGGTCAATTTTTCCAGAGAAAATAGAGGTGGAAAATCGAGAATTGCCGGTTTCCTGTACCAAACCGTAATCCCCCCGCTTGGACTATCTCGAGTCGACCCCTAATCCGTGCGCGACCTACCCCAATGCGCGTCCCTGAAAAAAAAAATATTCCGTGTTATTATCGCAACTGGGTTAAATTTCTCATTAAAATAACTATAACCTCTTCTACTCTCCGCTGGCAGCAGCCTCTGGTATCTGGCCTATCGTCTCATCCCCAATCAGCTCTACCTACTAACCCTCCCCCCCCCGTCCTCGTCCCTCCTCTATCCGCCTCGCGATAAGCCACTTCCGGCAGTCTCGCGGAATTCCCAACCCCCTTCGCCAAACACTTTAAGCCCCTATCGCGCCAATTAAAATAGCTCGCTGCCAACTAACCAACCCCCCCGCCGCCCCCTCCCTTTAGCTACTATCCTTTAAACGTCTGCGCCTCGCCCTTATTCGTGCCGCCTATGTAAACTCCGCGGCTATTTTCATCCCTCGCGTGTTGCGGATCCCTCGGATTCCGATGCCGTGAGAGTGGCATTGCGCTTCAGGGGTTGTCCACCCTTGTGACGGTGTTTTTTTTAAAGCGTTTTTATATGCCCTGATTTTCTACCCTTAGCCTCGATGCAAACCTCCTGGAACCTCGGTGTTACGATTATGCTCGTGAGATCTCGAAACGTTAGATATTTTTTTACTTTATCTCTTGCCGATCGACGAGATTCGCTGGAAAATTTGGGGACTTTGAAATTTTTACATTTTTTGCCCTTTTTAGTGGTATTTGCCAAAATTTAATGATTCACACACAGGAATCCGTGGTGAGTATGCAAAACCACGGTAATCGATATAGAATGCCACATTGTTCTGAATTATAAAAACGAGCAAATACTACTAGCGGGCTGCACAGAAGCATATATATATATATATATATATATGTGCATTAGCGTATTTCGGTAGATCTTAGAAGTCCATGAAATTCCGCAAATCGTGCCAATTCCAGTGATTATCACATTCTACAGACTCCGTTTCAAAGTCATTGCATAATGCCTTCACATAGTTGCAGTGCCATTGCAAATTTATTACATATTGCGTAATTTTTCTAGTTATAAACAAAAAACACCAATGTCAGAGTTCTTCCAGAGCCTCTCTCTGTCTCTCTCTCTCTCTCTCTACCGGTAGTAGCTCCCAAAGGGACGTACGTCTATTCGAAACGCAACGTCGACTCGAGAGGGGTCGTTTCCAGTTGCGAGTTTTAAAGCAGGACCCATCTATTCAGCGTTAAACAATAAAACGGCATAGACAATATAAGAAGAGAGAGAGGCATTGTCGCCGGTTCAAGAAATTGAGACACGAAGCAGCGAAAGGCTGGAAGAGTCGGTGGGAGAGAGCGAGAGCGAGAGTAATTGATTGTGTGTTAATGAACAAGTGAAATGTACTAGTGAGTCACTATGTATTCAGTTACACGAGGAGGTGAAAGAAATGACCAAGTTGATACGTGGGAGCGAGCGAGTGAAACGCATCAGGAATAAAGTACCAAAAATTGGCAGCAAACGTATAAGAGAAGGACAAGACGTGGTTTCGGTCAGCCGTTACTTCGTTCGAAATTCTTTTACAGGGCATGACTCGAGAATGCAAGCGAATTCCATCTCGATTCAGCCATCCTCTTAGGTTCTTTTTCTTCCGGTTTTGCTGCGCTTTTTTTTCGACTTCGATGCTCTTTTTTTCGAGGAGGGCAACGGAGATGAAAATGGGAAATAGACGCATGACTTTACTTACATCCCTCTCGGCATGGGAGGTTCTCGTGTATCTCCCTGATACCGCCCCGGGGAATCCCCGCAGTCCTCATACCGGACTCGCGTGCTACTATACTGATTAACTCTCTGGGATTCCCCGTATTCGTCGAGGAATTCACGTGGATTTTACAGAACGCGCTCGTCCAGATTCCTGGGCGCTAAATTCGAACGTGAACGTTGCGCCACGACGCTCGCAATGCCAAGGAGCCGGGAAACGCCTTCGTATGCATTTAATTTTGTTCTTTTATCTTTTTTTTCTCTTCTCTTTTCACACCCCCCCACCTTCTTTTTATTTCTGTCTTTTAATTCTTCCTCGTACCATCATCCCTCTTTCACTCGCCCCGCCGACCTTCTCCGAGCCTTTTCAACGCTCTTCAGGTCCGCTCGTTTCTTTGGACGACGACGGGCGTCGCGACGCGCCCGCTGAAAGGCGTTCGCGCTCACAGTGCTTGCCCGTGTAAAACGCGCGTCACGGCAGACAGGCTTCAGTCACTGTTGATAAGACGAGCGAGGGATGAGGACGCCCGGAGAATACTCGTGAATTCAACTGGGTGGGATGTCATGGTGGGGAGGGGGGAGGGGGTGAAAAGAAGAAAGGGGTGAACAACATACGAACGACGCTTCCTACTTGACGTCGTCCGACACCCGCGTCATCCGAATGGCTCTTACTACAAGATAGTACCGTCAACTGATACCAGGAGCAGCACTGGTGCCGATGTTCTCGAACTTCGGATGACGTGCTTCAAAGATATGTAAAAAGCGAATGGAAAGTTATAGTTAAAAAAAATAACGATTTCCCAAGTATTACGTCACTGTCCCTAATACAGGCACCGTACACTCGCTATCCGCTACCTGCCCCCTTTATTCCTATGCCGTTGTGACAGCCCTTAATTTATAATTCAAATTAATCTCCCGCAGTCTGTCTTTAAGCTCATACATATATACATACAACGTCCGGCACTAAAGTGCTCCATCGTACATTTTGAGCTAGTAGCCAGATTCATGGCGCATTAAAAAAAAAAGAACCAGAAGCCAGCAAACCGCGGTTATTTCGCTGCGTACCGCAAGTTTCCTGGTTAATTTATTTGTTTTTTTTCACGTTTTTCCACCCACCACACACTTACCTCCCCGAACACTCCGACTTCTCGCGCGCAGTTTCACTTCCAGCCTGCGGTACCCCGTGTGACGTGGCGTTGACGAACGATTTATAATTGTCTTTAAACGCCCGATTTTCCACTGCGCATAATTGGCAGGGAATATTAACCCGGCAGTTGGTCCGGCTTTACGCCCCTCCACCAATTCGCACGATCCAGCCTGTTAACGATGCTCTAATTAATTAGCCACTCGCGCAGGGGTTGTCCGATTAGTGTGGTTCGGCTGACATTTTTTCTCACCTTGCCCCCCCCCCCCGTGCCCACGTACGTTATCACTGCGTATCAGTATTAAAATAACGGGTTTTACCTTCCTTCGACCCTCTCTGTTTCATCCCCTGACCAATTTAAAAGCTCGACTTCCAGCATCGCACAGGAGCAACGTAGTCAACCCTTGCGACCCTTAAAACTGTATTATCGAGCCAGCAATTGCTGCCTTGTCAATTTGTGTCAGTGTATTTACTTCGATCCAAGGGTTTGTCTGCGTGGACCCGGTCTCGGCCGTGACCCTGCTCCCTTCCGAAGGGTTGAAGTTTCTAGAAGCCACAAGGTAATTGTCGTTAAGGTCCAACTAGGGAGCATCGTCCTAGCTAGTCCAAGTGTCTCATTATCTAACTACCCTTAAAACCTTCGCTTAGTCTCTATAAATAGCCCTTCTCCATTAGTCGCCATTACTCCCTCTACCGGAACTGGTCTTGGCGTACTGGGGAAACGGTCATCCCCAGCCGAAGAGAGAAACGTTTGAGCCAGCAGCAGGTGCGGGTCTTTAGTTCGCGACGCCCTCACAATTTATATTCGGATGACATTGCGTGGGTGGATCCACAATTAGCTAATAGTCGTCCGGCGTTGGGATTAATAAATTGACGTTGTGCCAGCCTTAGGGACTATTCTCTTCTTTTGTCTGGCTACGCACGTTCGACCGTTTGCTCTGTTGTTAATCCCCCGAATGAATGGACCATTAGGAACACAGTCGTATGTACCTCCCTGTTGTATACAAGACCGTTATATCGTGTTTCTTGGCTCGTGCGAATTCTTTCGGATATTAATGCCCGCGTCGGAGGCGTCGCGCGTTCTGGAAACTCTAGCCTGAGTTATCGCGGCGACGATGGGCCGGACATTGATCATCGGGTCGGTAAAATTTTTCTCCGGCATTATTTATCGCCGCTCATAATCGTTCGTTTTCTGCCTTTCGAGGTATTACGGCTTCGTTTCATATTGGCTCGTTAATACTGCAGGATAATACCCCGCTACACCGGGATATTCGCCACTTTGACTCTCTTATCGGCAAATGGAATTCTTAACGAACCGACAAACCGGAATGGCTTTTCATGAATATATCCCTTTAGAGATAATGGATCGCTGATAATATCGAATTTTGCGAAATTCTTCGGATTTTTCTAAACGCACGTATTTTCCTGGTATATGGAGATAGCTTACTGGAGAGTTTTTTTTTAATGATAATTGCGTCACTGTTACGTTGCGGTGGGAAATGTCGTGAACCGGGAACAGGAAGCAGAGGGTCGTGTCCTTTCGCGGGTAGGAAACCTCTTGGGAATTTTTATGAGCGACGGGGTTCTTGTTTAGGGGAGTGGTAAAGGAAGTTTGCGACTTGCTCGGTCGGTAATATACCATCGCCGTGTTTCGTGCAGATGTCTGCATTACCCGGTCGGTAATTCCTTGTAACTTCCAACCCCTGCCGAGGGATGGACTCGTTCGATACGACATAGTCGCTTACTTTTTTTTTTCTTTTTCATGGAATGTCACGAAATTCCCTGGCTCTTTAAAATCAATTGAAATTTCCCGTTTTTTCCTTTTAATCTTGTATTTTGTTCACCCTCTTTCTTCTCTATTCTCTAATCTGTTCCCATTTCGCATCACTCGGATACGAATCACGGTCATTTAACTTTGCCAAGTTTCTCTGTCATTCCGCTTATAGATCCCGTCGGTATTGCGTATAAGCCTCAAGAGCCGAAGATCGGATCGCAGCAAAAGCATCGTTCGAAGTGCCGAGATTGGCTATAAATAATCGCATCTGGAAATACACAGCTCGTAAAGAGCCAATCAGCCAAAACCCTTCTCCTCTCTGTCTCTCTCCCAATCTCTTCGGCTCTCTCCTTCTCCGTTTACACTTTCCGGGGGTACAAGCAGAACAAAAAATGCCTCGGCACGTACTACCAGATGCCTACCGTAAGCGGTCCCTGTTATAACCCAGCCCCCCCCACCCCCCCCCCTTCGATACGCCAGAATTACTATCGATCGCGATATTTTTACCTTGAATCTTGGCACTTTCTGATTTACAACCCTCGCAGCCTCGGATTCCTCGTAAATCCAACAATTGGCAACACTGTGGTGGACGATTCTCAGATCAGTCTCTCCATAGGCTCGGTACCGTCGAGTCACGAATCTCCAACTGTCCCCCTTCACCCCTCTCCACAATAAAAAAATATTTCTTTCCACCCTGTCAACTTTGCCCTACGTTATGGACCTAGCGGAGGGTGGCTGTTCCTTTGTCACGTGACACGTACACTTCTTGATCGTCGTCGCTCTTTCTTACTTTGGCCGCAGCATCTTATTTTCCCATTTTCCCCTCTGGTTTCCTCCTCCAACCAATACGTACATATATATCGGTCCATGGGAAGGAGATGCTGGAGTGCCATGATTGTTGTTATCAGGGGTCGAGGACGCTGGCTGAAAGGATACCGAACGGTAGGAAAGATAGGGTGGTTGCCAGAAGGGTAGTGGTAGGACGACTAGTAGTAACAGGGGTCGTAGTGTACGAGAAGGCTTTGGTAACAATCTGGCCGTGATATCTCCGACAGGGCATCATAAATTGTATCTAACCGAGTGAATCGGTACCGCAACTGTGCCGGCCTCTGTTATTGGCTCCGATGGGAACATTGCGTGATTCCGCTGTCGATACGAGCTACGGATAACTGCCAGACTTTGAGGGAGAGAGAGAGAGAAGGAGAAAAAAGGTCGAAAATACGGAAAACGATATAGAATCGAAGTGTCGTAAAATCGATCGCTACGTCGTGTATGAAAATTACGTGTCGTGTGAACGTACCTTTAATGCTTGGAACGATTTGTGTAAATTTGTGTTAAAAAATTCGAGGTACATTCGTCATAAAATTACAATCAGTCACCGCGACTCGGTTAAATATGACCTTTGACATGTCACTTGGTCGAATGGTAACTGCTGAATTTTCTGCTTGCATATAGAACTTGGCTCTAGCCAGACTCGTCCAAGGGAACTGAGGTAGACCGGGGAAAGGTATACCTGTATACATATTTGACTTGGCAGATACAGGTATACTGTTTAAGGTATACCGACCCCAGAAGGGCGCAGGGGAAATGGTGAATCGCGAACGGCCAAGATCGGAATTGTCGGGCTGCACGCATTCGCGTCACGCAGAGTACTGCCTGGCACGGCGCGTCTGACACAAACCGGCTTCTACTACTGGGAATACCATTGGCTTACAGCCCTTCGCCATTCGCCACCCTTTGAGCAGCTTGCTGATTCTAGGGAGGGACTCGAGTCGATCTTCGATCAGAAGAAAAAAATTGTAGATTTTACGTGGGAAGGGTAAGATGATTTTTTTCGTGTAACCTTCGTATTTGTTTGGACCCATGAAAAATGGATTGGAAAAAGAGGGTGTTCGTGGTAACTAAGGGCTGATTTTATGTTTTCGCTTAGATTCCGGATATTTGGGTATTTTTACGTAATAATAGCCAGTCAGTGAAAATTGATTCTTTACGTACTAATGTATAGAGCTGTCGACGAGAGATTCGCGAAAAAAAAAAAGGAATCTTTCGTGGAAACACGAACGACCCGACGGCTATGCTCTCGGAATCCTTGGATTTACGCGAGTCCCAAGATTTATAGGTTCAATTTCCGTGATGTTCAAGGCGACCTCGTAGCGATTTCCTGGGACTTTGGCAATGCCGAATACGCGAATCGTGCACCTGGCCACGACTTGCTTCTCCTTTTCGAATCTGCGTCCGATAATCTATTGGCGAGCCAATCCCTCGGGGAAATGCAAATGTGAAATAGATTAGCTAGAAAAATATTAAAATTTCAAATTTTCATTTATGTACTTCCTCCTCCTATACCACACTGCAGGACTTTCACGTATGTACCTACATGCCCACCGTGTATGGTATTCATGTGTATTATATACAGGGAGGATGAGTCAAGTAAGAACGTATACAGTAATATCTATAACCTCTTCTTGGCTATTCACGCTATATTTTCCTTTTCACCCTCTACCATCCCTCGTCTCTCGATTTCTCAATGCACATTCTGGTTACGTAACGCGAAGTTAGTTTAATGCAGTATTCATTAGGACTGCTCCTCCAGACTTTAGACGAAGGAAGGAAATGGAAAGATGGAAATGGAAATGGCGAATAGCTACGCGAGTTACGTGCTGCACTGCGTGAATACGCAGACCTGGCCAGGTGGGTTGTTTATACAGGTACTTTCACAAGCCGAGTCCCGGTGTCCGTGTAACGAAACTTTTCGAGTCGAGTGTCCCCGTCCCCATACCGATTGATGGGTACAAATTGGCGAAACCTTTAATCGGACGTTTTCTCAAGAAATTTCCGAACCCCCGGTGGGGGTGGTGCCTTTGGCATTAGCAAGTAAAATTAATCACGTAGCTTCGGTAACTCGGCCGACCCCTTGTCGAGGCGTCCCGACGCGGTTGAAATTGAAGTGAATTAAAAAAAATAATATACAATTGACTTCATCGCAAAACAGGGCTTGCCTCGCGAAGTCTTCGTCACACAATTATCCGGATATCCGGTTCTCGTGAAACTCGCATACGGAGTCGCTCGCCGTGCACGTGTGTAATTCTAAATCGAATTAGTAAAGAGAACCACCCCTGAGACAAAACACCCTTGTAGGTAAACGAGAGAGAGTGAGAGGGTGTTTCGTGTACGTATATCCTACACAGAGGGTGGAAGGGAGAGAGAGCCGCAGCCAGCGTTATTACTGTCCACCCGGTGTAATTAGTTTGGCAAACTATAACAAACAGAAGCCCGACCCACCTCCGGCATTGCGGTGGAGCCGGGAATCCCGCAGCGGAATGGCCGCGCTAAATCCACGGTGCTTTTCAGGCCGCGCGATCTCCCTGGAATATACATTCCCTGTATTCCTGTCCGAGTGCACCAGGTGACACTGTGCAGAGATTGTCCTCTCGATGGCGCGTTCTAAAGAGCGGTGATAACAGGGTTGTAATGATTGATCGAGATAACGAGGTAAAAAGTGTGAAAATAATTAAGCATGAAAAGGGAGAGAGATAAAGAAAAAAAAAGGATCTTTTTTTCAATCCGCAGGGGGTGCAAACTTTTTTTCACTCGTTATCCCAAGAGCGATTTCGTAAACCGGAAGTTCGATGGAAAAGATCCAGATGACAATGGGCTCGAACGCGCGCACGAATCTTTCAAACCGGAAGTTCGACTTCGTAGAGTACCTCCTCTCTCTCTCTCTCTCCTCGTCATCGCCACGCCACCCCTCCTCCCCCCCGGGGTCACCCTCTCTTCGATATCCCTGGGACTTTCTCGCTGTGTACCACCCCCTTGTCTCCCCCACGACTCTCTAGCAAACGACAATGGTAATGGGAATAGTAACGATCCAGGGTAAAAGTCCTCTCGGGCAGGAAGCAGCCGGCCGCCGCTGATACCCTTCTCTCTGTGCATTATGCACCCTGAGGTTGCCAGGGCTGCTGGGAGTAACAACACCTTCTGCGAGTACCTCCAAGCGGTGCAAGAGGGATAGGACGCGTGCACTGGGAGTCGAGGCGCGAATTGGATCAGCCTTGAGGGGTTTGCACTTGCATTTCGTTAATGACGATGTGGATGAAAGAAAAAAAAAAAAAAGAGGAACCAAGTTATCGCGAAATGACGATACGTCGGCGTTGTCGGTGTTTTACTGCATATTAACGCGTGCGATTGCATTGATGACTACGACGGCAGGATGGGGGTGGTGTATCTGGCGAAAAAGGAGGAGAGGGGCGGATACATGGGAATTACGTGCGATGACGAAATTCCCGACGCAAAAGCCGCGTCTCCCGGGAGGGGGGAACCGAGCGGACGCGACGTCGACGATGCAAATTGAATTTACGTAATAAAATTGCACGGCCGGAGAACAGCTTTCGGGGGGTCTGACCCGGGGGGGGGGGGGAGTTTGTGTCTATCTGCCTACTGCTGCCTCGGAAGCACCGTAAGTGTTCGCCAACCCCAGCCGTGAAACGATCCCCTTAGACCCCTCACCCTGCTTGGGGTTGAATTACAGGAACTTTGAGGAACGTGGACGCATGGATGACTGGTTTGGTTGGATGAAAAGAGGGAAGTTGGAGGAGTGCTGCTATGGTGGTGTACTGCTCTTGTATGGGATACGGTGACACTTCCTGCTTTTTGTTCGTATCGCCATGGTGAGATGATCTGGCTTGAAAATCATGGGATTCACTGTTTATCTTCTACGGTTCCTTGCTTTGCTGTTATTATTTTGTACAAGAAAATTGAGATGGAAGGCAAATTTTTTTCTATCTATTCGATAGCCTTGTATTCATATTTTCTGAGTCTATCCAGAGACTCTTTTGATATATGAGTTGTGTAACTTAATAAAGTATCTTGGTTATATGTAGCTTGTAAGCGTTACCGTTGTGATACTGGAAAATCGTTTTGGCGTGGCTACCTTACTGAATAAGGTTTGACCTATTTACCTTGGACGGAAGTGAGGTTCAAGAGGGTTTTGGTGGGTATGAAGGACTGGGATAGAGAGAGAAAGAGAAAAAGAGAGAGAGAGAGAGTGGGAAGGGGGGAGGAAGAGAGAGAGAGAGAGAGAGTGCACGCGCAAGCAAACGACTAGAATCTGCTTGATGATTTGGAGTCTCGCCAGCTACGTCGGTCCACAGGCCTGTTTGCTTGATATTTCACGGCGCGTTCTTGTGCGGCAAGAAAAAAAAAAAGGGAAAAAGAAACGAGAAATAAAACTGGCCGAAAAGAGAAGAAAAACGAAAAAGGAAATACGAGAGAACACTCTGCAATTACACTCTTGGCAATTTTGAGCCTCGTCTACCTTAATGTCAGTTCATAACCCAACTTCAAACTGTTTGCTCAACGTCATTGCTAACTAGACGAGCGAAGTAGCGTAGCAAGGACCGAGTAAGATGGTAGATTTTAACTGTTGGTTAACAGTTTTTTTTTTTAATCAACATCCACTCATCGACTTAGTCATTGTTCGTCATGTCTTCCGTGGCTCATTCAGCGTCGGCTCGAGAATTCACGTGAATTTTCAACGGGCGACAGATTTTCGCAAGCTCCCAGAATGAGAATCGAACTGCGACAAAAGCCTGGAGACTTTTGTTTCTTACTTTGAGAAAGAGAAGTGGCGGAAGACTTTGCCTACTCGCCCACGCCTCTTGTACCCAATAAAGGCTCGCCTCCATTGGAAACTCCTTGGCGCTATATAATATCCTTTCTGCTTGACTGTCCTTGTTGGTCGCCGTCTCGTATCTCCGCGACTGGCTCCCTCTCTGATCACGTTGCATAATCCACGCTGCAAACCGGGTCCCGGCCACTTTCCTGCTTCTCTAGCCCACGTCCCTTTGTCCTGGGACACACATCCGGTTTTGCATGGACTCCGAGAGAGAGAAAAAAAATGCATAAAAAAAATTATCCAGATAAGTCGCGAACACGGCCAACGCCATGGGAGAGTACCTACCTAGTTTCGTATTCCACTGGATTTACCATCTACCGTTTCCACGACTTAATCTTTTATTTTTTTTTTACATTCCTTTTCTATCGAACCCTTATTGCTCGTACGCGTATCTCACGATATTCGCCATCTTGACTGCTTCGAAGAAAAAAATTACACGTATTCCTCTACTAAGGGGCATTGAAATATTTAAAAGAACGTCTCTGTTTCTCGTATATCTCGCTACGCCGAATCCAATCACAATATAGATACGTAGAAAGAACGCGGTACACTCCAGCTCAATAAAAATCGATTTCCCCGCAAACGTCATCGCACGTACTACAAAAGGAAAATACCGCTGTCCGAGGTCAGCGTCCTGCCAGGATCAATGTAAATTCAGTCCGCATAAAGGAGTATCTTGGACTAAAATTAGTACTCTTTTCATCGTCTAAATTCACCACGGAGTCACCAATTTCATCAGGTTAACCAGCCCAGCAGTGCCAAACCACTTCAGACATGATCGCCTGAAGCCAGGCTACGAATTCACCACGACGTCGTTCACTGTTTCGAGAATGAAGTTAGGTGGGTAAACAGTGCGAAGAAAGCTATATTACATAAGTAAAGTCGAACGGTAAAAACGAGAGGAATATAAAGATGGTCATAAGCCCCAAAAAAAAGTGAACTAAACAAGGGTTGAGAACCCCTGTAAGGAGCGTGTGCGTGAAGCTCCCCCGAAGGGATCCTCGACTAGTACGTTTCTCGTCCGCAGGGCGTACGGGGGCGTCCCCGTCTCCCCACCATCGAAGGACCGCGTGACTCGGGGGTTCCCCCACCCCGCACCCAGCCGGTATATCCCCACTTCAATAGATTCGACGAGCGCACAGCTGCCAGCCAACGCGAGCAGGAGACGCGTAGCGACGCCGCCGTCTCTGTATTCCGTTCCTGTCCTCCCGACGGACTCTTACCTCCGTTAAAATTCCGTAGGTACATTTGTCGTGTATACAGAGGACATAGAGACACGCGCGCGCACACCTACACATCGCAACATATATATACATACGTTCAGGACATATAAACATATATACATATATACACTCAACGTAGACCGAGGGGACAGAGACAAAACAGAGACACATTTTTATCACGGTAAATGCAAACGCGCGATTTCTCTCCTCTGTGATACTGGCTGATCCTGTACCTAGTGTTTACGCGACTTCGAGTTCCTGTGGATGATTCGTAACTCCCGACGGTGGCGTTAACGTGAGCTACCAGGAGTAGGATCCTCCCGGCGTGCCGTACCTCAGAAGTACGAGGACCGAATAGAGTCCCCGAGGAAGGAAAAGCTGTCAAGGAAGAGAGAAGAAAGAGAAGAGTCACGGGGGGAGCGAGAGGATTTCGTATAGTGGTGTTGCCTACTAGTTATGTCCTCTGTGTGACCTTGAACTTGATAGTGTCAGTGCCTCCAGGAGTACCCGGTGTTGTTCCGTAACCCCCACGTATCGCATCGTGGTGCTTTTAGTGATCGGCCGTTCCGTGTACCTGCTGGCTCGATAAGTGTGTGGCTCCTCGTGATAAAAGACCAGGTGCCCGAAGCACGCGGTAACTGGAGAAGGATAACCAGAGTATAAAGGAAGCCTTCGCGGCTTAAGACTTTACGGAGGCGGTGGATATCATATTCCCGAAGGTGGAAACCAAGCTTCCTCGTATCTGTAGTCCAGCACGAGTGCACAGGAACAGGACGCGGCGGCATCCGCGAAGCACGGCAAGTAACCTGGAAGTGAACGTGACGCGAGATGTTTCCGTATACAACTTTTCCGGCAGTCGGGTAAGATACAAGTACACACACTCTGTGACATCCTTAGTATTAACAACGAGTGGCGTCCATTTATCCCTTGCGACGTAAACTCTTCTTCTTATTATGGCGATCGCTGTCCCAGGACAACCCCGTCGTAATTCGCAACGGGTCGCCTCTGTCCCTGGAGCCATTAGGTCTCATAGAATCAGGTTGTTTCCACGCGGCGTTCGCGTTATACACTCGTTGTTATATATACGTATATATTACGTTATACACTTATATATTTACATATATTAGTCTGGTTGGTTCGTTGGTTGTTTGTTGTCAGTGTCATGCTCGCGCTAGCCGGCTCCTTTCTGTGCACGCTGCATTCTCGTGGTATACAAGCCGTACGTATTTATATACAATGTATGGTAGGACGTGGTGCGTGCGTACGGGATTCGTCGTACTGGCCGCTTTGTTCGAACCTTCCCTTTCCTGCCCCTCACCCCACCCCACCAGTTAATATCGCCGAGCATCTACGTCTCTCTTCGACACACTCGTTCACTGCGCTTCTCTCTTGCTCTCTACGATTTTTTCTTCTCTCACTCCAGTCTCTCGCATTCGTTTCGCCACCCCACGTGTATGTGCATCCTTCACGCACTCATGGTACAGTATCTCTGTGTATGTGTATATGTGTACCGACCTATCCTATTTAACTATCTAACTGAGATAGACTACGTTTGGCCGACTTACCGTCGGAATGCGAATTTTCTCTGCCGGGGTAACTGTCGTAGTCATGGAAACCGGGAAGAATCGTTTTCGGTTACCGCTTCCGCTGCTCTTATTGGAGCATTGGGCGTTTGCCGCGGCTCACTGTGCACACAAGCACTTTCGGAGGACTGTTACTCGGACTTCTGACGATGGTTTTCTTTTATATTTTCTTTTTTTTTTCGCGTAGCATCGGCGATGGGCTCGTTCCTCGTATATCGTCTTTCACGATGCTTTCTTTGTTTCCATGGCAACGCCTCGTGGCGACAGAGGGCTGTAGTCAAGCCTGGTGATTGCGGAGAAGGGGAAACGGCAAGGGGAGAGGTTGTGAAGAGAAGCCACATAAAAGAGAAGCACAAGGGTGACGACTTTCTCTCTCTCTCTCTCTCTCTCTCTTCCTGAGTATAGTTAGGTTAGGTTACGGTTACGATGAAACTAGGTAGCTCCAAACACGGTGTTATATGACCATGAAAATCTACGGGATACTACAGTGGTTAACCTAATCGTAACAGTACGGTAGTACCAATTTACAGATCGAAAAAAAAAACCAACGCGTCCGAAGCCTCTCTCGTTGCGATGACTCAACCTAACCTAACGCAACTTTATGAAATGACGGTTGCAACGCGTGCATCGATTCTCGAATTCTCTTTTTACTTTCGCGTGGAATATGAGAACGGTCCTCTCTTTTACACGCATCGTCGAGTATCCGTACGCCGAAAGTTTATACCAGGATTTTGTCCTTTGTGTTTGAAAATAATTCGTGGAATGCTCTCGGTAAAGGTGTACGCCTGTGACGCGCTGCCATTGTTTGCCCATTCGAAGTCTTGTCTGTCCTTGGGACAGGTTCGAGGTCCCTGCGGGCGCAATAACAAAACTAAAACAAAATGGAGGAAAGGTCTCGGCAGTGGTTTTTAGTCCCTTTCGACTCGATGGTTATTGACGGTACTTGAATTGGATTGACGCTGCTTGAAGTAATGATCGATATTTTTATTGGCTTCTATTTTATTTTATTTTCCCCCTGGTCTTGCCAACCGCGAGAAACTGTTGTCTGGTTGGCACTTCTGGTTTTAGGATTTTATAGCCTTTAGCCCTTGGGTTACCGCTCGCTGGCACGCAGGCACCGGAGGGACGTGTTTAATGGCGTCCTCGGGACGCGAGCAAAATGGTTGCGCGATTATACCGGGATCCCGGAACAATTGCGAAGCCGCCAACCAGCGGCACGGTTCAATTGTGTTTTCAGTATGGCTATCGAGTACCTGACAGAGAGAGAGAGAAGTACTCTCGATCCTGTCTGTTTATTCGACTCGTCATTTTCTCTCTCTCTCGATGTCGATGAGTTGAACTGGAAACGCCAAACGCGCAGTTTACCTGGTGTATATAGATAGACGGATGGGTTGGTTGGAAGACAGAATCGGATAGGAGTGAATCTATGTAGATTTAGACTGTAGATCTAGGAGGAATCTTGGCTGACTTCTAGTCATTATTCAAGCTAGTCTAGTTTCGGAAATCGGTCCTAGATACTCAAGGGGGTGTTGAGGATCTGCCTATATCCATAGTCTGGTAACAGGGCACTGGGTGGGATCTAGAGCTTTTTTTTTCTTATTGTGACGAATTAATTGATCGGTGTCCATGACCGGTAAAGAGAAACTGAGTTGGGTGGTGACGAGAATGAGGGGGGAGAGAGAAAATATTTACGTGGTAAGACGCTGCCAATTTATTTGCCAGAATCCTAGGGAGAAACGCGAAGACATCCCGTCGTCGTTATCGTAGCAGTTTATCAGTAAATTACGATCGTAACTTTATAGCGCATCGGCTACTGCCGAGTCTTCACGGGAGCGATCGATGGACGACTCTACTCGCCTTCAGGAGTTCACAAACGAATAACGCGATTCTTATGTACACCGAACGGGCACACCATTTGCCAGCGATTCCTTTTGTCATGGATTGTCTTTACACGGGCAAATCAAATCAATAGACACAACGAGGAAATTCTTGTTTGTATCGAGCTTTGAATTTCCCGCTACAAAGGGAACGGGATTAACCTTTTTTTTTATGTATCTAATACATATACAGCATCCGTAGTCGGCTCTGTGTTTCTTGGGTATGTTAATATTTATAATTCATCAGTGTCGATTATTTGAATTACGCGTACTCAGTTTTATTCTCAAAAATGACGTTGTTATAACGAGGAAAAAAAATTGTTCTTAATAAAATTCTCCCAGCAGCCAAGAGCTTCAAAAGAGTTCAGCCTGACAAAGACTTTCGGTAACGCGGTCGATGCACGTGGTGTGGCCCCTGTCAGACAGTCTTCGTCTCTCTCACTCCCTCGCTCTCAATATCATTTCTACTGTTCCGTCTCTCTCTCTCCCCCTCCTTCGCCTGCCTACTTTTCATTCCGATTTTCCCCGCCAAGAGCTCTCTCGGTTCTCTCTCATTCTCGCTCGAGCGTTTCTTCCTCTCGCTCTGTCCCAGACTCCACTGCCATCTGGCGAGCCTAAGCAGTAGTAGTCCTTTTTCTTCTCCATAGGGTTTCCATCTCCCCTCTATTCCTGAACAGAGTCTCGGCCATGCGATCTCGACTGAGAGAACTGTCAAACCGGCTCACGGACTCGATCATGCGTGAATCCATCCACCAGATCGTTTCAATCGTGGAATTGCTTGGTCAAGTCGATTCCCAGGATGGTTCGAGGTCGAGGGGAAAAAAAAAATCGTCCGTCACGCTCTTGATAACTCTTAGCCAATGAGATCCTCGTGGCATTTTCTTTTTCGAGTTTTCATGAATTGACTATGCATTTTTTTTTATACTGCAAGTAGTTGGTACACAGTTTCGTTTGAGGGAGAAAGGAGGTTATGGTATTTTTTTTTAGTGATTTGCTACGTAATTGGAAATTTATTAGTGCTGATCCGGTAACGATTTTTTTTTAGAGTATGTAGATAATTAAATCCTGACAGTGGTATGGGTTATTTTTTTTTTGTAATGGTTGCTCTTGAGATATTAGCTTGTTCATGGAAAGAGTCGTGGGATCAAAGGGGCCAATTCAAACGGCGGAATTGTTGACGCGTTCACTTTGTGTCGCTGCTACGATGACCCTTGCGTAACTGCCGTGGAAACGTGATTCGATCAAACTTAGGTTAAAAGAATTCTTTTCGGTGTTAGATTATAACCCAGTCTTACGCAACGAATGTTTCTCTTGCTGTTTTTTTGTCTTTCTCCCGTCCTCCTTCCACGGGCATCGTCCCCTTTCTCTCTTTTCCCGTATACTCTCTCGATGGCACATCGTGCGGCCGGTTGTGCAACCGCGTGACAATTATCCGCCTTACGCGAGTCGCTCTAATGGCTTTTTGCGAAGGTTTTTCTACCTGGAAACTTCCCTTGAAAATGCGACCGCAGTGTCGACGTTATGCGAGCTCATGGATTATGTATGTGTACCGAGAATCGTGCTGCTTCTCGGTTGAGATTGAAAACTTTTTTGTCTCCTTTTTTTTTCACTCTGCACGTATCTTTGTCCCTCCCGTCTTTTCTCGTTGCTCTCGCGGTTTTTCCCAATCGGCCTCTCGCCGTCTTCGATCGGATCGTGACCATTTCGGCCACTTTCCATAACGCTGAAAAGATCCTTTCCAGAAGACTAAATTGAGAGGCATTCGTGCGTGGTAACAGGTACCAACATAATAAAATGGAAAGTGGGGCTTTGTGAATATTTTCTGTCGTGCCTAACGGTTTCGAAATTTTATCCTCTTCTTTGACCCTTTTCTTTGTTGTCTTATTTTTCACTTTTTTTTTTTATTTTCTTAGTTTTTCCCTTTCTTTTCCCGCTCCGGATTCGCTTGGGCATTCTTCTAGATCCGTCAGGTCAGGGCCGTATTTAGTTCAGTGAGCTCCGCGTTACACTTCTCTGCGATTAGAAAAGTTCTGTTTACTGTTAGTTTGTATTTAACCGTTTATCTCACAATGCTTCCCTTTTCTTAATTTGTATTTGTTTGCTTTCGGGGATTCCCCGATTTTCTTCGATATTCTCTGTCCTCTCCGCGTCGCTGCATTTTTCAGCCGACAGGTGGCGAAGCTGTGCTCGGAGTCTGGAGACCGGCCGACTCCAAGGCCAGGCATTCGTTTACCTCTCGCGATTTTTACTCCTTTCTTTTTTTTTCCCCTTTCCTTCCTCTCTTTTTCACTTCCTCCTCGCTTCGTCGTCTACGCTGCCCAAAGCGTGTCTCTGCTCCCGGAGCAGAGAACATCGACCACAATGAAATTCAGTACGATAGTATAAAGGTGCTTTGTTTTGTTCCTCAAATAAAGAAAATAGTGGACGAATCCCTTAACGCTTTCGCAACCGCTTAAAGTAAATTTGTATTTCTCTATGTACTCTGTGTACACGTAAAACACATCTAGTTGGAATTCTCCCAGATAGTGACATGTCCAAGTCTCCGGATGTGGCAACTTTCTCCAAGCGGATTAGTATACCGTCCCGTACGTACAATTGAATCTACAGTGAGAAAAAGAATTAAGACAAAGATATTTGGCACGAAGAGGATTTAAGGGAATAAAATAAGTGGAGATATAGAAGAAGAAAAAATAAACCAAGCGTATACATATTTATATATATACGTACATATATATAGTGAAGTCTAAAGCGTCAGGCTCCCAGGGAAGTTTCTGTCTACCTTACGGATAAAAGGTTCCGGCCTGCCGTGAAGTGGCTTTGAGAGGAATTCCTGATACCTGGTCCCCCGGTAAGGTCCCGGGGTGGTTCTACATGGTTGCCGAAGATCGGCCAGGTGCTGGCAGCTGCTGCGACTTCCCTAGAAGACTCTGAACCCTCTAGCATCGCACCCCCTATTTTCCTCCAGCTATCGTCGTTAGGAGAGAAACTGTAAAACCGGAAGTCGCGAAACTTCCACCTCGTTGCGTGTCCCTTCCACCCTTCTGGTCACCCCTTTAACCGGTCCTGGTGCCTCTTACATCCGTTCAGAATTTCCGTCCGATTTTCTGCTTATTCCAAAAAACCAGCCCCCTGCTACCAAGCCTTACGAATATCCAGCTCGTTGGGGCGTAACAGTCAATGGGGTTGAAAAATGCACCAAAATCGGATGACCAGTTTATCGACTTTGCTTCGTGATCGCCTCGTGTATAACCGGACTGGCAGGCCCGTTTTGCCCACTGGTAGTCATACGTCACTGGAGAGGTCGGCCATGAAACACCATGAAGGAGCACCACACCCTCTTTCTATTATACTCCCTTTCTCCCGATCAGTCCTTCTCTCTCGATCTTACGTACTTGTCCTTCCTCTCCTCTCTTCTTCTCGTGAAAGAAAAAGAGCGCCGCTGCCGATGCCAGGAGTGGCCACTTCTGCAAGACGAAGCGCAGCCCGAAACCAGACCCAGAGATAGTCGAGCTCTTCTCGAGTGGACTGTCCTCTTCGAATGCGTGTATGAAGTCGGCAGAGAAGGGAAACTGGATAGTCGGTATGGAGAGGAGCGAGAGAGAGAGAGAGAGACAGAGACAGAGGTTGACGAAGAGCGTATACAGCGAATAGTGGATTTCGTATAGTAACAAGGAATGAAGCAGTTTCTCTTTCTCTTTGGATTCTTTATTCTCTCTTTAGTTTTACGGGGTTGCTTTACCAGCGCGGGACGCTGAGAGGAGACGACACAGGGTCAGCTGGTATTTCTCGAACTTTTGTCTCTCTCTTTCTAAAGCGATTCTCATTTCGGTTCCTCTCTCCCCTTCCCCCTTTTCCCCCTTTTTCCCTACGCGGTTCTCCCTTTCCTTACGGAACCCAAGTCTCTCCCCCGGCCCCCCCGCCCTGCACAGCGAACGACCGCTTTGCTAAATTGCTGTTGGCCAGTGGTTCTCAATGGTCTGTCGGTGGTTGAGCGCCCTGACGCCCTCACTTTCTCTATACCAACCATACCCCACCCTCTATACTCCCTCTCGGGGGATTAAGGCGATCAATCGCTTCTGAAACTGTCGAAACTTCCAATCCCACTGGAATCCATATTTCTTTTTTTTCTCGTATTCTCGGTTCGGGCAATCTGGTTCACTGGGGCTTATTTTGAGTATCAAGGACGACTTCCGGTACGCTCATGAACCCGTTTAACTTTTTTCTACGCGACGCTTCTCGTTTTTACCTCGGGACGCTGAGTGACGTCACTTCATCGCCGTGCTCGTTGACGACGTCGACGTCCACATTGACACCCTCGACACGTCCTCACTATATATATATATATAAAAGGTATACCTTCGGCTCACTTTTCTTCAGCGTCTTTTAGTCAGTCACCTTTTTTCCTCGCTCCCCCCCCTTCATTCTGGTTTCTCATTCTTTTCTTCGCCACTTCATTATCACGTGATCTGACAACGGCCGCAGACTCTCGTGGTTTTTCCGGACTTCCTGAAATTAATTCGATGGACGAAGAAAAAAGAAAAAATATTCCCTCGATAAGGCATCTCCTGGACTTGATAGCGATAATCCCTACTGATACCACCGATAACAATGGTTATGATAGTACCGGCGAATTTGGCATTCCGCGAAATCAAAAGCCATATCGATTCTCCATGTCCCGAAAGCAGCCATTGTTTTCCATTGGTTATAGCCGGCTACAGGCGGGAACTGTACCAGGACCCATTGTCCATTGTTCAATGGGCTTTGTACCGGCACCTGGTTCACCCTCTTTCCCCTCTAGCCCCCCCCGACTCCTTCCCCGTCGAAACACCCCTCTTGCCTTCGTACTCACTAAGCAGCTGGTCCGCACCTAACATAAGGCCCACTTCGGCGACCTGACCACCTGGCGGCTCTGCCGGTTTCGCTAGTATCTCCAGTTCTCGAATGTTCTCTGCAACGAAGGTGGGTATGTCAGTCCGGGTATACACAGTTAAGTCCAATACGGGAATCATGAGAATTTAGTGGGATCGATGACGTAAGTGGATTATCTACATCAAATATCGAATGATAATTCTACTGGAGGAATCGACTGAATTTACCTGTATTCAGGGAAGTCGAATGCTCGCTTCAATTAGACTTCGTAAGTTCTACCTGAATAAGCCTGTATATAGGTATATGTATACAAATTCAGGTTCACGCAGGTCGACCCTGTGCTATCGGCTGGATTCGATAACACCCTTACGCAATAATTGCTTCGCTACCCCATGAATATTCTAAACGATGATAATTCAAGTCCGACCCCCTGTTGCTAACCCTTTACAGCTTAACAGAAGGGTTGAGAGTCGCTGGGTAATTTTTGAAATTTTCTTTCTTCCTGTAACGGTTTACTTGCTAATTGTTACAATGACTCTCTGCGAGTCGGAATGATCTATGACCCTTGGAAAGGGCGAGGGGGGGGGGGCAGGTTCAATTTCTAATTGTAAGACCATCTAAAAGCTAATGATCGTATATCAACCCTTAGAATTCGGGTCTTCTTTTCGAGCACATATCGCCGGGGGGGGCTCTTCTATAGGGGTATTTTTCAGACTCCACTGTTAGGGTGTTCTGTATATTATAACAGGTATACTTGTACTTTCCGAGAATTTATTCATTTTTTTTCTCTTTTCTTTTTGAATCTTCGCCGCGATTCATACTCGTTTCGTCTCTGTTCGCCACCATTTTTTCTTTATGCTTTTTTCTCCTTCATTTCTCTCTTCAGCACTCGCTCGTTCGCTTACCCAGTCACGCGTGTGTGGTCGGTGCGTCAGAAGTGCGATCTAGATATATAAAACTAACTGCGATTCAACTGAGCTGGAGCAAAAAGGCTTCCCGGTCCTCGACCGCCTTTAATCTGCTAATGTAGGAGACTCTCTTTTTACCTCATTCTATCCATTTTCTCGCTCCAGTCCTCGAGCAGAATCTGTGTTCCTGACGCGACTGCAGAAAAGTCACGGCACCCTTGTCAAATAGCGACTCTCGGGGGTTTGTAAATATATATATATACATATGCATACTGAGAAATTGTTGCTATTTCTCTTGGAGCCCTGAGAATCACTGGACAAGGCAGCCACTGTTCTTCCTCGGGTCGTGACCCTTATATACGTGTACCTCCTATATGCCATTTCGTATGTAACGGGTGTATCGGGATAAAGATATAGACTTCCAGTTTCGTTTATCGATTCTCATCATCCACCCCCCTATCTCCCCTTCCCACGTTCATCATCAGTTTCCGTTCTAATTGCTCAGAAGAACTTTCTTACCACCTTGTAGTCCTTCCACCGCTACTACTAATACTCCTGGTGGTAACTCCTGGTACTTCTCTTCGGGAAGTTACCCTCCTCGCTTCTCCCGGGATATTTTACTTTGCCTTTACGGTTCGACCTAACCTAACCTAACCACTGCTGTTTCACTACAGGGTGGTCAACTTTTACTATATTTATCTTTCGTATATACCTGCCTTCCTCTTCGGTGCTGCTCTTGGAGTTTAGCCCGCAAATTTCACAGAGGTTCTCGACAGGCAGCGTAGCTTCATTTTTTTTGGATATATACTTAAACACTGTTTATTGATGTTACAGGACGTGTTAAAAATTTATATTTTACGTTAAACGAGAAATTTGATGTATTTTGGTTAGCTTGTTAAAATTTGGCGGTAGTTATATTCTAGGGTCCCTAGGGCACATTTGATCAATTTGCCGAGGGATGGAGGTTTTGGCTTTAATCAATTAATGTGGCACTTGTTGATATAATTATTTGGGGCTGTATGACGGATTACAGAAATTTTTTAAATTTAATTAATCACTTGGTGGCAATTTCTGGAAGTTTTCGTGGTCACGTGGTAGACATCTCTATGTAACCAGCTGTGTCGTCTTCGCCGATCTCGTCCGTTTCGTTACCCTGGGCGTCCAGCATAGGCTCGTTACGCATCAGACGGTACCGATTGTCCAGGTGATAAGCTGGCTTCCAGTTGTGCGTGTTAACCAGCTGAAACAAAAAAAATCAAGGGAAATCGCGTGAACGTTAATTCAAATTTTAGAAATAAAAGAAACAAATTGATTTACTTTTTTTACAGCGCTTTAGGTAACGGGCGCTTAGCATCCGAAAAGTCTATGGGAATAGATTCCGCTTTTCCTGTACTTCATAGTCGTGATAAAGAAAATATTGTGGCGAACGAAAGAAATATTTATATAATAGTACACGAGGGGAATTGGACTGTACACCAATATCTCTGCGTATAAATCAAATTCGAATATTTACGATTCGGAGATTCGGTTAATATTAAAATCTCATCGGCGTAGACTGATCTTTGGGGAGGATAAAAAAAAAAGTTCCTTCAATATCCTCAAGTATGCGCGGCCAGCGTATACAACCCCCATTCCAGTCTTATTTATACCCAGGTTCTCCCTTATCGTTCCATCCTACGGATTCTCGGCGTCGCGATCTCCAGATGGATATTCCGTACGGGGATGATTCGGAGATAAAAAAAATTAAAAAATCGATGGACGGATTTTAATGTTTTTCCCGTAAATACGAGTTTACTGTGATCCAACGGCGATTTTATACCAAGCCCGCTTTTTTTTTCATCCCTTGGTCTTCGTGGGGGATGATATATCTAGTAACTTTCTCCTAGTTATATGTGGTTAACACATTTTTTTTTTCTTGTCCTGGTTGTGGGGATGAAAGTTAAGAGCTGCGGTTAAAGGGTTTTTACTCGCCAGTTACTCGTCGAGTACTTGGGGTGGGAGGTTATTAAAATATCAGCGTCCCCCGACGTCGACCTCGACGTCGGGCGTCAGCCGACGTTGTCGGAATTGGACGAACGCTGCCTGCTAACGTTGCTGCTCACAATAAGCCGCTTACCGTCGGTTCACCTCCCCTTCCTTCTCCGGCCCCCCCGCCCCTTTTAGCCCTACTCCAACCGGTAGCTATAGATATAGTACCCATAGAGCTATAGCTATCCCTGCCAGTCACTGCCCCTCCAAATTTACCACCCCTCGTACCTGTCAATATTAAATCGAGCTTCGGCTACCGAAAATACGACGGAGACGAATGGCCCCACCTTCCTTCGCTCTCTGGTTCCTCGGATAAGGAATCGTTACGCTTTTACTTTCCCTTTTGGATAGATTCTCTCCTGGAACCTACCCCTGTCTCCTCCATCGTCCTGTACCACGTGTCTGGGACCCTCCGAAAAAAATTTCCTCTGGGACCTGATAGATTTGCGAAATTAGCTAGACCTGTCCTGCGAAATCAAGCACCCGTTGACCGATACGGTATCGAGGAGCTGGTCAAGATTTTAGGGGATGAAAATGAGATTGGAATTTATACTTAGGTAATTGTGTCCTAAGTCGCTGGTACCTAAGGAGGGGTGAACCTTAGCATCGTAAATCTAATTATGTTATTAGAAGCCACAGAGTGGAATTGGCCTCCCCTATTTTTTTTTAGCTCGGCTGAAACCTCCCAAGGTTCACTTCATCCCCTACTTGTCTATCGTACCTATGACCCGGATTCGAAGGTCTTCAGCTGTTTTCTGGGGCTGCTTTTATGCGGCTTCTTCTACTGCCTCTTTGCAGCAGGAGAGAGGCATTCCTACAGGGGTGTGTCTGGCATATTTTTTTTTAGCTTTCTCTCCGTCAAGGATATCCTTCGCAGCCTCGGTACATACTACCCCTTTTTGTGAAGGTAGCCGAGGATCTGTTTAATAGAACCAACCCCTCGTACTCCAGGGGTTGTATTCTAGTCGCCGAAGCTACAGGGGGGAACAAGTGTCAGACATTGCGGAGGGTCCAGCATTTCCAAGGTTAAAAATAGAGACTCCGAGTGAGGAGTATAGGAGAAGAAAGTGGCAGTGAAACTACCCTTAAAAGTTGCAAGGGATGTTTTTCGAGACTTTTGAAAATTTTTTAACGAGTTTCGAAAACATTCAGTGTTATTGGATTTCAATAGTCTTGTGTTCTCGAGACTCTGAGATATTGTTTCGCGGCAGTAGGAATCGATGGGACCCTGTTAAGGGTAGGAAAACAGGGGATGGGATGCTTAACATTAAGAATAAGAGATACATAATGGCAGATAGTTAGGAGAGCTTAATGTCTCTGCGCCCGTGGGAAAATTAAAGGCGGCCCTGAGCACCCTTGCATTTTGCAGGCTCTGTCTGGCCGCGCAGAGTATTGATCTGGGGGATGATTTTTAAGACAAAGTTCCCGCCAAACTCCACAGATGGCACCACAGTCTGCTACCCGAGAGACCCCTTGAAATTCCTCATAGGGTTCCCAGTGCGTCTAGCACGGAACGCGCACGCCAGGGTCAAAGCATATCGTCCCTCTTGTAAAATTCATTTCCTTTTGATTGGCAGCTGCCCGAAATATACACCCTTATGAGCGAGGCACGACCTCTCGCACGCTCTCTGGGCTCTCTTTACAACCCTTTTCTCAGCGTGGCCTCTCTTTCATCCCCCATGAAGGAAGAGCCGGTACCCAGGTCTATCGATCGTATTTTCACTTTGGTCCACCGGATCCATGAGATTTCTCTGTTTGGGCATCCCTTAACAACTCACCCTAATCGACATTCCTCATCCCCGTCCCTACTAGAGCTTCGTGTAAGAGTAGCATTGCATACCCGGTGGCAAATTCGAAAAGGGTGTCATTTTATTTTATCTTCCCTCAAGATCGTCTGGAAAGCTTAATTAAGATGCCACGATGATCAGCACCCCCTTATCCCCGTTCGACCTAATGCCTTTTTTTTTCATCCCCCACAGGGTTGTTGACCCAGGGTAGCGACGGTCGTGGGGGATAGTAGATGACGAAAAAGGTATCGAAGGAAAATCGAAAGTTAGGTAGAGGAAAGGTGTCAGAGCGACGAAGGGGTGGCGCGTGAGCATGCGTGTATGTGTGCGTGTGCCTAAGGGTGGCAGGAAGACGGGGAAGATGTAGCGTAGGGGTAGCTCCGGAGGAAGCGTCCGGGCTCGAGGGGTTGCTACAAATCCACAATACACCCTCCGCGCAACCCTCCTCCTAGGTTGCAACGTGCGTCTCCCCCCCCCTTCCTCCCTTTCGCGGTGTCAGGGGTGTGGGGGTTGAAAACTGCTTGGACTGCTGAGGGACCGAAGCTGAAAGGAGGGATGTTACGTCAGGGGTATGAGATCAGACGCTTCACCGTCGGGTTCTCAACCCCTAAGTTTCAGATCTAGTCCATGCAGAATGAACGGGTGGCTGGCAGCCTGCCTGGGGGTTGGCCGAGGCACTGGCCTAGGGGTAGTTTAGGGGAAATCGGACCGAGAGAATTCGACGTTCGTTAAACGCATATACGTTAAATACGCAGTACGCATTAAGGTATCCCTCCCCCTCTGTAACCCCCGCCTATGCAGAACGGGAGCAGAGGTTCTCAACCCCTGTTCCTGAAACGGGGTCGTTAAACGAAGGCATTAGACACCAAACGATTCTCGAGGGTTGTCATTCTGCGCGAGGGGTGGGTTTCAAGAGGGATGCTGGAAATGCCTAGGAGATGATGGCGGTACGAGATCAGACTGCACAAGGGTTCTCAACCCGAACCCCGTATTAACTTTTCTATATTTTTCTTCTTCGAATGACAGGCGAACACTGCCCTTCGTTCACCGATCATACGCAAATGGGTATTTCGAAAATGGTGGAAATTCAAAATTTTTTGTTTTTTCCTTTTATTGGGTCTAATTAATACTACAGGAAGTTTAAACACTTATCCTAATTTCGTACATGGACGTGTACGTACTCGAGCAACGTTACGTTGGATCGTTTTCCCATAATCCCGTATCACGTATCGCATTAACAATGGCCGCCTTTATCGCGGTACGTTTCGATCGTTAATCAAACAATTAGCCACGTTTATACAGTTAAGTCAGTAACGACGGGAGTGGCACGTTGATCGATCGTATTTTCGTATACAGTTTGCACGTATTATTTCTACCTAATTCGATTTTTCTTTTACATTTTATTAATTACAAAGCGCAATAATTTTTCTGGTTTTCCTTCTCTGCCATCCCCATCCTCTCTCTCTCTCTTTCTCTCGCTCTCGTGATCGCCCTTGAAAATTTATTCATTGTACCCCCCCCCCCCCCTCTCTCCTCACGTCGTATCAGTAAAGCGACTTCCACGCCCATTAGACCGCAGAACAACGTAATTATCCAAATGAAAATCAGTAACGAATTTTTTTTCTTTAACCAAAAAAATCTTCAATGACGATATTCTGGGGTTGGGAGGGGGGAGGTGAACTGGTCAGGAGAAAGAAAAACTGTAGTCCTCAGTATCTTACACTATAAGAAAAACAGTCTCGATGTTTAGAAGTAGATCAAGCAACTATTTCTTTAATTTTTTTGGTAATTTAATTTTTCACCACTTTTTTTAAAATCCTACTCATTCCATCTCTCTGTGTTAATCAACAAATAATACCCGTATCGTCCAAAATTAAAAATTTTTTTGTTGAAATTTAATCCAAAAATGCCTTATTACCGTTCTATAATCCTCATATAGAGCACGTAGTGTATATATAAAAGTACGTGGCCACAGCATATGAGTAAAACACGTCAAACCGGAGACCTTTTTTGTCATCGATCCTCTCGATTATTGTGAATTTTTTTTAACGGATTCTATGGGTGAAATAAATTCATCAAACAATTTTTTTTTATCTTCAATATTTCAAACGTTATTCGAAGTCGAAAATTGCCCAAAATGCAAAAAACCGCCACAGACGCTCTCCTTCAAATATCCATATCGTAGGTTCTATTTGTCTGATCAATTTGTTCCTGGGCTCATTCAAAAGAGCTGGAATTGGGCTTCCATTTCGTGCTGCTACAAATTGTATTATAGCAACGATTGAAGCCTGTTATAAATAATTAATTTTCAAACACGATTTTCATCAGCAAAACCGCGCTGTAAAATTCCAAAAAAAAAAAATACGAGCGTATTCCTCGATAAATTTTCTATAAGATAGGTGAGTTTCAAATTGGAGAACTAATGGAGAGTATTTTTCAGATATTAATATTAGAGTGAAGGCGCGCCAGCCTGGCGTTCAGTGCAGTGGGAGGTCTCTGAAAAGGACCCTCTCACATAGCGGACCCTTCGTGCACGCGCGCCTCCGCTCGATTATTAATATTTAAAAAATACTCTTCATTAATTCTCCAATTTGAAACTCACATACCTTATAGAAAATTTATCAAGGAATACGCTCTTCTTTTTTTTGGAATTTTACAGCGCGGTTTTGCTGATGAAAATCGTGTTTGAAAATTAATTATTTATAACAGGTTTCAATCGTTGCTATAATAAAATGTGTAGCAGTACGAAATGGAAGCCCAATTCCAGCTCTTTTGAATGAGCCCAGGGACAAATTGATCAGACAAATAGAACCTACGATATGGATATTTGAAGGAGAGCGTGTGTAGCGGTTTTTTGCATTTTGGGCAATTTTCGACTTCGAATAACGTTTGAAATATTGAAGATAAAAAAAAAACAAAAAATTGTTTGATTTTATTTCACCCATAGAATCCGTTAAAAAAAATTCACAATAATCGAAAGGATCGATGAAAATTTTTGGTCGATTTCGTCCGGTTTGACGTGTTTTGACTCATATCTAGAACTCTAGAGAAGATGCTACTTATACCAGTCAGCAGAGAGCATCCTGATTGTTTATTTGGTCGTGCCCTACTAGGTACATATATGTATACATATATTATATACATTTACATGTATGTATATACACGTATATATACGTATGTATATACACTGGATATGTATATGTATGAAAAAATGTAACTGTGTACTCTTATACATATGTAATCGACGTAGTAGAACTTTAATATACACGAGCCATATGTGTCAAGTGTGCACCACCATGTTCACATACAGTAAACAGCCATATAACATATTGACTGGCATATATGTACCTATGTCTTATATGTATTTCTTATATAGACACAAAATTACGTATACACTTGATATTTCGTTCGTTTTTTTTCTTTTACGCTCACGTGTACGAACGTACGCGTAAAAATAAAAATACATACGTTTGATAGTTGCCTCTGCTCACTTGTCGATACACTAGGTCAATGAGCAAAATATCTATATATATAATTAATGAAGTTTCAAATATACGTGTAATTAAGTAGTGAAGCTCGTTTACGTATACTAGACACTAATTGCAATGAGGTGAAGAAATATTTTGAAAAAAAATTATATATATACATACAGCCTTAAGAAAATAGTACAGTGCACTCTGGGTCTGGTCGAAGTTTTTTTTATATGAAAAATTAAATACTCACGTACGAGCAGACGTATACGAACTCTTAAGAGAAAGTTAATTTTTGAATATAGATTTTTTTTTATTTTTCGAGTAAACGTTAATAAGCATGGCGCTGAGTGCACTGTGTACAGGGAACGAGACACGTAACGCACCGTAGCTAGAGCTCTGATCGGTTTTTTTAAATTTTGTCGCATACTTTTATTTAAAAATTATTTTCTCGTATTCTCTTTATCTGTCTTTCTCTATAACTTTCACGCAATTTGTTTCTCTGCGTTATCTCCTCTTTCTTCATGTAGTAGCTTCGAAGACGAGAGAAAACGGAAAAGCGGTATATGTGCCGTTGGTGGAGGCGTCCAGGTTGCGCGAAACCGGATCGGCACGAGCTCTCTGCTACAGTTAAAAAAAAAAAAATTTGTCTGTATGCTGTTAGACTGAGCAGATTGATGATACATTTATTATATGATATTACTGTACGAAGTACAGGGTACTACGAGTGTGGCGATGACGTATCATTTGATATAGTGATATACGTAGATACACATAAGTATAAAATGACGTACTAGTGTAAAACTAGGCAATAGACTAATCCTCTAGATGCAGTGATCATAGTTAATTATGGTTATTAGTTATTAATTAAAAATTATTATATAACATTAATCGTATACTGAAATAATTAGCGTAATAATTGACACTAGTGTATAGGTAGGTATCTTCTGGCGAGCATTGTAATATACCGGGTTGTACCTATATTCGGAAGCAGTAAAAGCTCGTGCCGATCAAATCGGCTCTGGGATTTGGACCCTGGACTCCACGGGCTTCTCGGATACGGCTTCTCCGTCGGTTCCGGGACTCCCAATGAATTAACCTACGTGACCTTCATTTTCCAGGACGCGGGAAACACGTCGGCCCGATTCGTGGATATGGCGCGAAATTTAAAATGGGCTGCGCGAGAACCCGAGTGCACAGAGAGCGCTACCTATTGCGAGAAAGCAAATCGATCGATAGCGCTATCTGTGGGGGCGCGCTGCGTACTACTTCCTCGGCTGCGCGTACGTAAGGGAATAAAGAGAACGAAGGAAGGAATGACGGAGATAATGAGGAGGAGCGAGAGGAGAAGTAGATGGAAGAAGGAAAGAGTGAAATGGAAGTACGGGCAGGCAGAGGAGGAGGGCGATCGATAAGAGAGGAACGGGTAAAGATTACGAAAATAGGAAAAGGTGGATGCGGATGGCGAGAGAAGGAAAATAAAAAGGAGAATTAAAAAGTGAGGGGCTCTCTCTCGCTTGGAAGATGCAAAACTGTGCGAAGGAAGAGGATAGGAATAGGGGATGGATGCTCGAAAGAAATTCTCTCTTGTTGTCTGACTCATTGAACACACCTTTCACTCTGCTCTCTTTGTGTACCTTTCACACTCTTCGTATCCTTTCTCTTGAATTCCCCTGGTGCCTCCCCCCTCTCTTGGCCACCCTTCATCAAGCCTCCTCTTGTTCCTTGTTCAGTCCCCCTCACTCCCTACCTCTGGACCATCCACTGTTTTTTTTTCTATGTAATTTTTTCTCCCATCCCCTCCTCCTTATCTTTTCCTTTTACCTTATCTTTTTTCATGCTATCCCTATCCGTTTGCTCTCTATAAATATTTATCGTCCTCTTCCTAGGGCTTGCTAATCCAATTTCGATCGAGCACGACCACCGCTTCCGCTTTCGCCTATCTTCGCTCCTACACCCCGTCCACTTTTTCGCGAATCTTTTTTCTTTTTTTACGCGCGGCACGCTTTACTCTCCCAGCTTCATTTTCCGATTTTTTTTCCTTCCTTCCGTTGAGTGAAACAACACGAGAGGGAGAGGTTTATTATGAGAATTGCCCGTAAAAGAAAATAAAACCACCCTCGTCCTCTTCGTCCCTTACGTACGTAAAGCTTCTCGCCATCTCAGTCCAGAAGCCCGTATATGCTTTTTTTTTCCTCATCGTCCGCCCTCCTCGTTCTGTCTCTCTTTTTTTCAAGGACGCAGGATCTCTAACCGCTGATCGATCGAGCTGCTATAATGCCAATGGACCATCGTGCTAGGATACGATACCTGCTGGACACGACGACGAGACACAGAGTCCCTAATACGCAACCTCTCTGCAGGTAAAGAATAATGGCGCAAGCAAAGTAGGAATGGCGGCAGAAAAGGTTGACGAAGAAAAGTAAAAATATATATATGTAGATATGCATTTGAAAGAACACGAAGAACAGGACGAAGAAGGTGAAGAGAAGCCGCGAATATATGATAAGGATAAATATAATAATATAAGTAGATAAAACGGTAATCTCATATAAAGAATCTATATAGATATATATCTGTCTTTGTATGCCTGCGTACTGTGTGTATATATATGTATATACACACGTAATTGTGAACGCCTGTATATATACAGGGTGTCTAATAAAGAGACGCGAAAGAGCGTGTCGAGGATTCGCTGCTCTTAGAATTAACACAAGTAGAATTCCAACCTGTCGCGTTAAAATCCAGCAGCAAAGAGGACTCTCTTAGATTATATTCTCCTTCTCCGTTTGATCCCTCCTCCCCCCTTCTACACGCATTTGCATTGTTTTTCGCCCTTATCCATTATTATCTCTTAAACGCACTCTCCCTCGTGCACCTTAGTCCATTATCTCCGTTCATTGGTCTCGTACTATCTTATTGCATTAAGTGGATCCCGTTCCTTCGAATTAACCCCTATCCTCGTGTCTTTATGATTTTTTAATGGTTACGTAATTTTTTTTACTTTGACCCCCCCTATGACGTCATCGCGGGTGGTCGCCGTCCTAAAGCCCGATAGACAAAATGTCCGGGTATTATTTACCCAGCCTGACGTACCTGCCACCTCCCCTCTTTCCCCGTTCCAACCCTCCCCGCCCTCCCCCCTACTTCTCACCCTCGTCACTTTATATTGATTTGTTAGCTATAACTGTAATCGTTATTCCGCCATTGCTAGTGCAGATTCGTACTATCAGTATGTTGTGTACAGGGTGGATCATCGATTTTACCCATTACCCAGTGAAAATTCCTTCAATACGTAACACCCATCCCATGTTGATTCGTACGAATCGTTATTTTGTTAAATTGTCACTGATTTGATTTATATCGTCGATCGATGATTACTTTTTTTTTTTACTACTTTAACGCAACTATTAACTGTCTATCACGAGACTCTACTCGTTAGTACAGCAGGTAATTGTAAGCGATTGCGTATACGCTGAAATACCATTAGCATTGCAATGAGAAAGTTCGTATACCCCATTTCGACTAACTTTGCTTTTAATTTATTATTCATTTTATCTTGTTTACCTGGCTTACACGTGTACCGTGCGTATACCGGGTGGGATGTTTTAGTGGAAGGCGATATTGCTTAACATTGAATCAGGCCTAACTTTGAATCGGGGGTTGGATGCGAGACTTCGTTTTACATGGCCTACGTCATCCCCTGCGTCTCTCGGTCGATGTACACGAGTCTGAATTCGATCACCATAGAGAATGGGGGATGCTAACTTGCTTTTCTACCCTTGGCTTTCAGTTCCCTGTATTAGTTTAACTTTGTGTCCCCTGATTTTCCCTTTCTCTCTGTATCCCCCCATTGATTTCACACTGATTAATCAATAATTGACTATCGCTTCAAAGTGCCTTATCGACGATAATGTCCTAATTCACTTTTCATCAAGCCTTAACTCGGTCTAACACGGGTACTGGGGCTTATCTGTATTTCAAAGATGCTGCGAGACTTTCGTGGTAACGGTTAAACGATCAAAGGAATCCACTCTTGGGAACGGCTCTCCGAAACATGTATTTTTCTTAAATTCCAGATCTGTTCGTATTTCATTGCGATATATTTCACCGAGTTAAACGGGGAAGTTGATTCGTTTCTCAAAAGATGGTTCTACTTGTCAAACTTCCCTGAGGGGGGAAATAAACCAGAATACAGTGCTCGAAGCGGGAATGCTTATGCATATCTGTATGTAAATCCGAATCTTTTTTATCGTGAAAGTTCAAACTTTATTGAAATTTTATATTCTACTAAATTCACATGCAATGGTATTCAGTTCCAGGTAATAATACTTAGTTCCAGCTCTGACTTTAATCTGATAGACGCTAATTGTTCCGTAATTAATTTCATTCGATCGATACCAGCATCCCTTGCGATAACGATAATTGTAGGCCATGCGCGTATAAGTATGTGGGTTGGGTGGCGAAATTTCTTTCAGATTGTTAATTAAAAAAAATTAGCTAATCGACCAAGGTCTAAGTATGTTGCTGATATTCTTCCTCAATTTTTGCACATTGACGTAGCTCGCGTATGGGGTTGTTATTGATTTTCGGGTTTCCACTAGGGTTTTATCCGGGTCTGCAATGATTTTTTCACCCTTGACTCAAGAGGATCGCAAAAGAGGAAGGAAACGGCGGGTACTGAAGTCATCCGTGCATTAGGGTCCACCGATCTTAAGGTAACGAAGCGAACGAGTCTCTTGGGATTTGACTTTAAGATTTTCGAGCGAGTGAATTAATTAATTTACCGCAATCAAAATCCCGACGGGCAGTAGTTGGCGGAGGGGGTGGGGGAGTGGGGGTAGGGGGTTAGAAGCCCTGCGACTTGTCTTTCGTTTCTCGATGGATTTTCCAATCCTTCAATCTTTTCTCTTAATGCCCGGCATCCCATTAATTACTTTTAGTGTACAGAAATACGCAGAATCTACCCTTATATCTGGCAACCCCTTCGGCTCTTCTGTACCAGGTTGGGGAGTGGGGTGGTCTGGACCATCCTGTATATATCTCCATTGTGATAATTGTTTAAACTAATTAGTCGTAAGTTGGCAGTCGTGGATTACGTGTCCCGGGAATCAGACTTCTTACCCTTTGGATGGTTTCTTAGGTTGGCAACCATTGCAGCTTCCATTTAGTAATCACCCCTCGTGCCGTGGATTAATGAGATTCCATGAAAATTTTAAAGCCTACGACCCACTTGGGTGTTGCGCCGTCTTCGAGATAAGGGGGTTTGAAAACTCGGAAGCTGTTCTTTGGTACAATTTTTTGGAAACGTGCAACAGTTTTTTCCGAAGGGTGGAATGTCGAAAGATGCTTTTGGTCTGGCGGTGTTAGATTTTGAAAATCATCCGATCGATCCTTTGGATGTAAATTTTTTTTTGCTATCGGAGGGGGTTGTTTTCTTCAGGAATATATTTTTTTTTCATTTTTAGCTCACTTTTTTTTGAAACACTTTTCTCGTCTTCCTCAATCTCAACCTTAACAGCACTTCCAAAGCTTGTTCCGGGATTTAAGGGTGCTTTCGTTTAATTGGAGTTTGCCGTGGGGAAATCGTCTTCTGAATTTATTCATTTATACCATGGACCTCACTGTTCTCCTGGTATCACTGTCGTTACGTCACGGCCGGTTTATTCGGTAATTGTAGATCGTCGCCGATATCCCTCGTGCATGGTGATAAACTTTGAGAATCGCGTGACGACGAGGAGACCTATGCGGCTCACGGTGGATTCGGATATGATTGAATATTCTACTAGAAATCTTCTTTCTCCGAAACGTAACTCTGACTGACGTTATCGATTCGATAATCTCGATAACGTCAGTCTCCTGCGACCGAGAACGGATTACACTGGCTATTTCCCTATTTTTTTTTTCCTAACAAGCTCGACAGTAAATTATGAAAAGAGCTACTTCTCCGAATGATGGGTAATATCGATATATCCATCGATAAATCAGTAAATCCCTACCTCAACCCTATTATCGTATCCTATGCTAAGGGTGCCGTCTATCCTAGAATCTTATCAGTCTGGTGCCTAACAATGGGAATAAATACATTTTCAAGATTTCGTACCTATTGGCTTTATACAAAAAATGAGTGTAAAAAATTAAAAGACATTCAATATCAAGAGCGATCGACGTCATAAGTCTAAGAATTCTCGAATAAAAGCAACCCTTAAATTCTACGAGATTCCTGATTGGGCATACCAACCATTCACTTTACACCCTTTGTAAGCAGACTTTCAAGACCTGTAGAATCCCCGTCCCTGATAAAATCTGTTAATTCGCGGCCAAATATTCTAGCCGGCGTTCCAATTGAAATAACCAGCCCCTTAAGGCCTGTCGAAAGACCCTCGAATAATCCTATCGGAAGGACGAACCTATCCTCGTCAGCAACCCTTAGCCTCGTACCCATCCATTTCAAAAATATTCAGAGGGATGAATAAAGCGAGGAAAAAATTTTTAACCCCTTCCTTTCTTTCATCCCCAACATTGGAATTTAATTTTCATCCCCAATCTCCACAGCCGATACACGGGTATATCTACAGGTATACACGATATATATATATATATATTAAAATATATAAATAAAATTGCACCCTTATCTACGTCACGTGGCTTTCTGTAATAACCCTTGCAACTCTTTCACGTATATATACCCTTAAGTCAGTTTCCATGAAGAATTATTATAGACTACCTTGCCAACCTCCCCAGGGCGTTGGAGTTCCTGGTCGGTGGTCTCATTTTTCAGTGTTCTCAACCGGGAGGGGCGGGGGGTGGTTATCGGTGGTTGAACAGGAAGGGGATTTAATTCAACGCAAAACAAAGGGTGTCTACAAAGGTAGCAAACAAGGAAGTCTACACATTTTGGTATAGTCTACAAGAAGCAAGACACACGGTCGGTTCTTCCTGACTCGGTACTACCGAGTTCCAGACACCAGAGTTGTACGTTAGGGTGGTTCAAAACCACCCCTATTGCTGTTGCAACGTACAGGGAGAACATCCGGAACATTAATATTCATCGCAGTGAGTTTGGGATTTTCAAGAATTTTTGGGTTTCCTGCGCATGCTTTGAATATCCAGGATAATTCTGAGTCACTCGATTCTATAATTTGTCCTTGTCCTAATGTCAGTCAGTCTTATTGCGTCTATATAAGGAAAAAGAAATACGAGCCTTGGGACTTACTAAAATCATCCCCCTCCGAAAACAGTCCAAGCCGATTCTAATCCGTCTTTATTTTAGAGATAACCTTAATCCGACTGTCAGGCGAGGAACCGGTTTGTGTACGTTGTTGCACGTAAATCCGAAAATCATCCCTTGGGAGATGCGGGGTAAAACGTGGAAAAAAAATTAAAGAAAGCCCAAAGAAAAGCTCGAGATTAAAGTCAGCAGGTTTTAGAGAATGAGATTTAATCATGGATTTACGTAAAACAACCCCCAATCCCCGTCTTCGCCCCTAACCACCCCGAATCACTTAAAATTCTTGTTTTGCAAAAGCCGAATTAGTTATCGGCAAATTCCCTTTACTCCCTCGTTCTACCCCTAGTAAGAAAACATTTTTTCCGCGCAGTAAATAAGGGAGGGTCATTCGTTCGAATTTTCTCTAGTAATCTTTACGGTAGCCTATTCACTCCCTCGTTTCCTCCCTTAGAGGATTTCTGGGTATCCGATGACAAAGCTCTTTTGCGTTACTGCGAACTCACCCCTAGCAACACTAATGATCCCGGTCAGTTTTTTTTGTTCCTCTAGCATCAAGCTACTTCGCTACACAATCTGATCGTATTTTCAATGGAGGTACCTACATGCCAACCATGAGGGGGTGGGAAGGGCACGTGGTACAGGATACTGGATAGCAAGTACTATGGGGGGTAAAGGGGGTGGTGCGTGTACGGTTGACTGACTGCGTGACCCTCGTACGGCGATATGTGTATACGTTGGTTTATACAGGGTGTATACGGAAATCGTGTGTATAACGAAAGGGACTGATCGATTCCTGGCAACCCTCTCGGACCCTTTTCACTCGTTGGCTTGTACTACGTCAAACGACGATACACAGCGAGCAGTGCAACTTTCCCAGTTGAAGCTCAAACGAACTTCCTCTGGCTGCTATCGTGCTCACTCTGTCTCTTTCCTTCTTGATGAATTCTCACTGGTCTCGCTTGGTATAACTGGCTGGATGCCCCGTTCGGCATCCAGCCACGATCGATCGATCGGACCGCATCTATAATGCCTGTGCCTGCTGTGCGGGGAAATACAAGCAATGCTGGCTTTATAGGAAAATTGATTTGGTTCCAAGTATTTCAGGGGTTGGTGTATATATAACTTATTTATTTGTGGGAATGTGTCCTTAATGCCTTTTGCGTGTATTTTTAAATAATCTTTAGAAGACTTATGTATATGAAAAAGTGAAGGAAAGCACGCCGTGGAAGCACGGGATGAAACAGCCTGGTGTGTACAGGGAAGTTGGAAAATGGGGTTGCGAATAAATATGGAAAACTAATGAACGGGAGAGAGATGGATATTTCAGGAAATTTAAAGAAAATCTATATCCAAGAATTATCTGGTTAAACTGGTTAAGGGAAATGATGGATTCTCTGAATTCATTGGATTTGTATCCTAGGGTGGTTTTTTTAAGGAAGTATGCGTCATAGGAAATAAATCCTAGCTACGACGTTGACTCAGGGGGTTCGATGCACGTATGGGGTGCACTCGCACATGACTTAATGTTTTAGTTCTATGTATTTTGTATAGGGAGTTGAAATAGAGGTTGGATCTGAGAAAATTTGGACTGAAATCACCCCCTAGCGGGAAAAGAGGATGCGGTTTCCTTTCTTTTCGTTTCGGTCGGTACGGTAGAACTAACCCCTCTGCATATACCGACCGTCGGAGTTTGAAGAGTACGCCACCGTCGCCCGCAGACTTCCCTCGTGCTGACATCTGTTTTTTGTTCGTGTAAACTTTCAGCTATTCTCACGTCTGTCGCAACTAGTACCCAACTTTCCCATCTGAAACCGCATCGAGCGCGCTGCTCTTTTGCTCGGAAGAAAATGTCAGTCCCGATTCAGCTTGACGATTTTTTGGTCTGATTCACAAAGACAAGCGAATATAAAAGAAACGTAATATCGGTGACCATAGCTCAATTATAATTTTGCGGTTGATCCAAGAAAGGCAACTTTCACCGGAGAACAGTGAGTCCCCATATTTTTTTTCTCGGTGTCCGCGCATAACGCGCGTTCCACCGTTCTCGTTTCTTAACCGGACAAAAGATTTCGGATGACAAGTTAACTCTCGGTATCCAAGCGAAACGTATTCGGTAGCGGAGCGGCCGGCTAAACAATTGACCCTGGGAGTCCGTTGGTTATTTTCTCTCTGCGTGATTAAATAAATACGAGAGGGTTATTATCGACTCTGTCTAGACACGGGGGCTGATCGTATAAAACCGTCCAGAATTTCCGCGACTCTTCTCCATTAAAGTTCAGCGTGTTCTCGCCCTAAAAGCTTCATCTTTTTTCCACCACCCCCTCTGTCTCTGTATTCTCTGTCGTTTTGGCAGTGGCCATAGCGTGGCGAGCATCCATGTCGAGGAATCATAGTGGCAAGGAGGTATGGAAGTTCTGGGTCGCGCGTGGCAACAACAGTAACCACAGCGAAGTAATTTTACGACGGTTGAAACCCAGGGGTGGGTTTGGTAGTACCGGATGTGTTTCACTGTCTCGATTCGAGGACGCTCGTTATCTGCGCACGGAAATGGAGTCGAAACGTACCAGCAGGAGAACAATAAGAGTGGTTGCTATCAGTGCGATGGCAAAAGGAGGGGTGGTGTCTGCGGAAAATAATAAGGGTGACCTAGATAACGAAGAAATAATGGCGGATCCCATTATGAGCACCCGGTATACAGTCGAAGTACCGTATAAGAAAATTGGCACACTGCGACAGAAAAAAAATGTTTTCTGATCTTCGACAGTTGAGTAATGGGGGTAGCTAGTGAAGACAATCGCTGCTAATCCCAAGTCTCCTCTGATACACAACCCCCCGTGTCCAGCATCATCCCTCCAGAAGAACAGCTCATTTCATCCCAGCATGAACAGTGAGACCACCCTTGGCCATACGTAGCTGGACCATCGCAGATGCCTCAAGGCCACGTGAATTATATCCCCCAACAAATGAACCTGGCGAACCAACCCCCTGCCGGAATACTTCTGGATACGGGAAAATAATTTTATCAACCCCCCCACGACCCTCAAGTGCCTTCTAGACGAATAGCTCCAAGATTCACACTCATTCTCTCCCGGGCTTTCGCCCTGGGTGGTCGATGTGCAAAAATGACACCCGAACCTATCCCTATTAAGAATTACGTAAAGTCGAGCAATATTTTTAAAATAATATTAACCAAACCCTCGAGCAACCCCTATCCACCAGAATCGAGAGGAATTAATACGATTCTATTCGTGGATGTGTGACAAGGGTAGTGTGTACACCGGCCACACTGTATAAGAGGGGGTGGACAGAGGGACGGTCCAATGTTTTCTACTGGCCATCTGCCGAGGGTAGTTTCACTCCAGGCTAGTACCCACCCCGTAGATTAATCGGAGCCTGGAGTATTGATCGGATAACGCGCCGAGCGAGGAGCAACCCTTATTCTCAAAGAGGATGTACGGTTCGACCGTCGACTTCGGTTTAAGTGCCGTCGCAACCCTTGGTAAGCGCGGAGTCAAGTTTACCACGAGAAATCAAAACTGCCAGAAATCATCCCCTACCTCCCCCCCATAATCCAATCCTCAATCAAATCTCAACCCCTAGCTCTATATTAAATTCGCCCACTTGGCAACAACTTCTTTAATTGAACACGGTGTGTCGGATGTATCCGTCATTTTCACGTGGTTGAAGCAACCCCTAACTTTCTGACCTTGCTCACCAGCCCTCTTCCTGTCACTCTACCTCCCCTCCTTTCCTCCCCTCCAGGCCTTCGCCGCTTACCGTCTTAACTACCGGCTTCGTCGTAACACGACACGCGCCACGTTTATTTCCAGCCGTTGATCTCGACTACGTGTTCCGCGTTAATTGTATGCTTAATTAAAACTAATATTTTCCAAATTAAAATAAATTGAGACAAGTCGCGCGAAGACGGACATCCGCGCGCTCTGCACCTCCCAGGGATATGGGAGGCTGAAGCCCCGTTGGCTTGGAGACGCCACTAAAAGGGGGTTGAAAAAGTGCAGTTAAGGATTTTAAGATCAACGTGCTCGTAGACGCTCGTTAAGGGAACTTTTTAATTTGTCGCACTTTAAATGGAGAATCCGAAGTTGCGCTGAACTCTCGGTTAACCCTCCGCGTGGTCTCTGTGGCGGGTAACGAGATACCCGTGTACGTGTGTTCGTCGGTGACGAAAAAGAAAATGGCGACGAGCAACAGTTTGCTAACAAATTACGAGACTCGAGAGATACGAATACCCCCCTACCCTCCCCCCCTAATTCTAAGTGAGGATGTTGGGGTGCACGTGATTACCACTCATATATATGTATACACTGACTACTATTTTACTGTGCAGCAACAAGCCAGAGTTACCATTTATTACAGTGGATAGATACTGGTTAACAAAATTTTTTTTTTCTTTCTAAACTACTTATTTTACTGCTACGTGATTTACTAGAGGTTGTGATCTCTTTGACTAGTATACACAATTTATATGCTATTTTCGTGAATACTTTTGCCATCTACTACGATAACTGATATATAGATATATATATCGTGTATATGCATATATATTTATATATCTCGAGCGACATAGCTCTATACACCAAGTAATCTAATGCGTACGTCTAGGGAATTTTCTATTTCCCGGTTACAGTATAAATAATATATACATATATATCTATTTTCGTATATGCTTTTTTTCACTACTGTTATCTTTTTTTTTTCTTTCTACACATCTAACGTCATTTCCCTTGTCTCACTCGATTTCATCCTGGATATCTTCCGAAGACCTCTTGGCCGCTTTCCATCGAATTTGTCACAGCATCTCCTGCTTCCTCGAGTCCATCGGTGGTTTCTTCTAGAATTCGTTAATTCTCTCTGTCCCCGTCGCTCTTCCCGTTATCCGTTACTCATCCGTCTCTCTTACTCGCGTCTAGTCTCACTTCGATCCACAATTTGCCGGCTGTGTCTGCTTTGCGTACGCCTCTCCTCTGATATCGCACAATATTGATTCGGAAGTGTTGCCAGCGTTTTTGGCAGTTTCCATCGCATTGCTCGAGGCCGCGACCGTGTCGCCACTCTACGGCGGCCAGCCGGTACTAGTGCTGGCTGCGACGCTAGTGTCGCCATCTGGCGACCGTGCCCTCTAGCACCGTTGGTGTGGTTGCTCCCAACTTCCCCCTCACCCCCACCCACACCCCTCTGCCCCTCACCCCTTCTCATCTGTATCCACCCTCATAACTATATATCTATCTACTTCTTTTTCCCATTCTCCTCGGAATCAGACTCTCACTGCGAGACGTGCCGCACCCACTAATTCGCGACTAATCAATTCTCTTTCTATTTCTCTTCAGTTAATTCCTCTTCTTTATCCACGTCGACCTCTCGTTACGGCTCACTTCTGGCTTTAGATACGGCGGGGGTAGTTTGTTGTAATGATTAAAAAGAAATGAATTACGTCATTATTCCGGCGAATAATAAAACTTTGATTAATTGACAGATCTTTTAATCACACGTGTCCGAGTTCAGTTTTATATGAAATATATATTGTACACGGCACAGTCACCCGGTGGACGATTATCGATATCAAGTCACGCCTTTTATTAGGTTTTAAATTAATCGATTTAATTGGATAATGCACTTCGATATATATTATCGATTCACACGTATCTGCACGAGGACCGACTTCATTCAGTGGATCGCGTAATGCAAATCAAACCCACCCGTATAGGTATTTAACACGGAATCGACGTCTTTCTGTGTCCTCAGTGTCTTCTTGGTGATGTTGGTACGAAAGCTCGCGATAGGTAGGGTACGTTATGAGGGCGACATCGAGAAGGCATAACGAGGGTCGCGTGCCGCCGATAATTACTAAAGCGCACGTGTGCCCTCGAAAGTTCCCTTTTCGAGTGCCTTAATTTTTTTTGAATTCAGTTCTTTGCTCATTTTTGTTCTCTTTTACAATCTTTTCGCAGACCACTGGATCCTTGAGTCCAGGGAACAATAGACGGTGGCCGAGGGTTGGTTGAAATTTTCTGATCCAATAGAAAAGGTTTCGGAGGGTCATTCCTTTGTCTTTGTCACGTTTCCGGTTTTTCTTCTAATTAATTCTCCTCGTGACACGAAAAACGAAGGATACTTCATTATTCAGGAAGACAGGTCGTCCAGGAAACGGACGCTCGGGTAAGGTCGATCATTACAAAGTGGACCATTGCCCATGGGGTCATTGGTTGGCATTAGACTGGCACCGACTGTGCTAAGGAAATTTAAGTAACAAGAGGTTGATCAATCCGACCACCAGGTGGGCAGTCGCGCCTCTATCGACCGGAAGGTGCCCCTTTATCGACCGGAAACGGTTTCGCCTCGAGCGTCCACGTTAGCCTGGATTTTCTACCTTCTTGGGACACACGAGGCAATTCATCTTCTTGTACTCGAGGACTCTCTTTCCTCTTTCCGTTCGGCGATCCTGGTCGCTGGCTCGAAATTTCATCCCCTCCTTCGTCGGATGGCATTTTCACCCTTGAATTACTTTTTTCACACAGTTATAACCGTCGCTCTGTCCGTAGAATTTTTCTTCTATGGATAAATCAATTTTATTGATTTTTTTTTCTTTTAATCAACATCAATTTTAATGTACGCACTGTAGATAGCCGTTACGTGAAAAGCAGCCTTAATTCCATTCTACGCTCGAACTGGTCTTGTGTAATCTTCCGTGGCGCGACGAGGGACATCGTATACAATTTCGGAGCATTGTCTCAGGCTTGTTTTCATTGTTGCGTGATAACACTCGGACAAATCTGTTGCGACGACGAATAAGTCTTGTTTGCCGAGGATTAGAGAGAAGTGTACGAAAAGAATGTAAAGAAATAATGGGTGGCACACTTGGCGGTCTTCGCGAATCCGTACAGCACGCAAATACTTAGTAAACTGTCCGAAGGGGGTAGGGAGTTTGTTAGACAGAGTTAGAAAGATACAGAGAAAGACAGATAGAGAGAGAGAGAGAGTAAGAGACAGACAGAGAGAGAGAGAGAGAGCATAAGCACAAACGAACAGACCAGAACGGTACGTCGGGACCGGCAGGACACGTCGAGCGCGCATATTTATCATTGCCTATTATGACCCGGCTCTCTCACAGTTATAATCAGTCTCACCCTTACACCCGAATAATCTGAACCCTTAAAGACCTATCGGTTCACGTTAAAATGAATAATCGTAACATTTTCTTTCCCTCCGATCGTTACTACGTCTCGGAGTATGAGGATTGGCACCGTGTCGAGGACAATGTCCCATCACACCAGTAACTCTTAAAAGGCGTACTGCTGTGACAGGACAATATTCCCGGCAGGGGCTGCTGTGCTGCCTTCTTCATCCTCTTGGTCCAGTAAACTCCATCGATCCTCCTCCACGTACCGAGCCTCCCAGGTATTTATACCTCGACGAAGACGTTGCCCGAGGTAGACGTGCTACTACGTAGAGCTTGAAACATCGGCGCGCGGATCCGCAAGAATTTTCAACTCACTGGGCGAACCCATAGATCGGAAGAACGTGGCGGCCTGTGCGATTGATATTTCTGGCTGGATGAACGCGTTGGTCGTTGATGAATATTTTTCTTTAAATTCTGATGGTCGCCGACAGGAGTGGAGGTCGTTGACGACAATGGAGGTTATCTCGGTGAAAAGGCGGTAGCGACTCGGTCGAGCGTCCCGACGGCACTGCGTCGGTCGCGCGACGGCGCCTCCGCACCCTGTTCCCCCTCAACCCTGAGGTTGCCGGGCTCCTCGCTCGGCAGTGGGGGGTGCCGCGAACCGTCAGGGAGGTTGGGAAGGCAGGAGGGTAGTTGCCGATGAGGCTAGAGAGAAACGCGCGCGACACCCCCGTACGGCCACTGAGGGTTAGGGGACTATTGATCCACCAGCTGCGCGCTTCTCATCCACCGACCCACCCCCTTCCCAAGCATCCACCCGGCTCACCCACCCATCCACCCTCCTTCTCTTTCCCACATACACGGATACGCCACCCTCCTCCTTGCCCCTCGCGTTCCTTCACCCCTTTCCTACAGGCCCACCCGTACCCTAAACCCACACCATCCTCATTGCCGCGGGCCTTCGTACCTTCAACCTCCCCCCCCCCTTCCTTTGCTAGGGACTCCATATCCTTCTCTTGCACCCCCTCACCATTTTCATCCCCTCCCCTCCGACCCCCCGCAAACTCGAGTAACGTCTTTTCCCATCTCTTCCTTCGTTCCGTCCCTCAGACCTTCGCGACCCTCCTGAACTCGCGAGACCGAGTCCGGTGTACCCAGTGGTACGGAGAGAGATGGGACTATTGGGTGCAGGGCAGAGAGAGAGAGAGAGACCTCGTCGAGCCACGGGGAGATGGTTTCAGGGATGTCGAGAGTACGGTAGAGAGAATGAGAAAAGTAGAGTGCGCTCGGGTATGTGATCATGAGAAAGAGAGAGATATGGGCACAGCATCATCTCTCCTGGAACATCTACTACTCCCTCTTCCCCTCTCATCCTTCCTATGTCATATACTTTCTCTCCTGGCTTAGTTCACTCATCCCACTCTCTCACGCTGCTGGGATATATTACAATCCTGAGAAGATGCTGCTTCTTACCGAATATCGCAAAGTCCAGGAGGATACTCTCCTCCTGTATCTCTACCACCCCTTCGCTCTGTACCATTGGGATGCCAGCAGTGTCCCGGCTAGGAAATCTATTCTTTATGCCTTAGAACGGGCACATGCGAATTGTTTAGTACGATATATGGGTGTGTATGTGTATACACTTAGTATAGTATGAAGTACTTGGTTTAACTGTACATTTGTGAACTCACCTTAAGGTTGCGAGGATTACGTAGGTCAAAGAACCGCGGGACCGTAGGTATCTCCCAACGTTGATAATTACCGAATCTGAAAAAAATGTTTGATATTTTTTATGTCTGACGTTATCAGTAGCTTCGATTTTTTTGTGATTTTCATTGAACTTAGACTAAAGTCGAAATTGAGATTGATCGATGAAATTTTTTATTTCACGGTAACTTTTCGCGTGAATCCAAAATGCGGGAGGAACATGATATTTGATTGTTACTGGGAGTCTGGGTAATTTTGATTTAAGTGGATTTTACAGAATATATTGAAATTTCGACGATAACCCACCGGGGTATTCGTTTGTACGCTAAGGATACTCGCTGCTTTGATCTTTAAACGATTAAATCGTTTGTTCGTGATACTTACTGTACGTCGATAGTAGAGACGAAGGCCCTGTGCCAGGCGAGAAGAGGTATGGCTGTGAATATCAGACAGTTAATCGCTACCAGAGGGATCAGCTGTAAAAGATAAAAAGAAAATGTATCGAATATCGTATAATTTTTTAAAGATTTAATATTTTTTGTTTAAGTAAAGCATCCGATTCGTCAATTAGAATGATTTGTGTTTCAGCGCTGGCATGGAAGCGAACGGCGCGATTGACCACGACTTCCACAACGCCCTAGTGCCAATAAATGGCAGCCACTCGGGAAGCTCCGGAAGGAGCACACCCAACGGTGGTGACCCGGCACCAGGAAAGCTCTTCGTCGGCGGGCTTTCCTGGCAGACAAGCAGCGAGAAGCTGCGAGAATACTTTGGGATGTTCGGCACTGTCACGGACGTACTCATAATGAAGGATCCAGTTACACAGGTTGGTTACGGAGTAAAAAAAGAACAAAAGAGAACAAAATTAGACAGAGAGATTTTTTCGTAGAGCTTTAGAATTGTTGGCGTAGAGAGCTTTCAATGTCCTTGAATTTTCTTCGTTACTCTCTGCTGAATAATACTCCATTCCCGAGGTAAAATTAATCATCCGCCAAGCGCTGGAACACACGAGCTTCGTTTTAGGAGAGTGAGAAAGAGAGTGAGCGAATGAATGTGTGCGTGAGAGAGAAAGAGAGAGAGTGTGTGTGTTTCCGGGTTCTCCTTGAAGCAACGAGGCCCACGGCATCACGCTCTTGCTTCGTTGAATGTTACAGCGCAGCCGTGGCTTCGGCTTCATCACCTTCGCCGAGCCCGGCAGCGTCGACAAGGTCCTCAAGTGTCCGATTCACACCCTGGACGGGAAGAAGATCGACCCGAAGCACGCGACCCCGAAGAACCGTGCGAAGCAGGCGAACCGTACCAAGAAGATCTTCGTAGGAGGCGTCAGTCAGGATACGAGCAGCGACGAGGTCAAGGCCTACTTCAATCAGTTTGGAAAGGTCGAAGAGACGGTGATGCTGATGGACCAGCAGACAAAGAGACATCGTGGCTTTGGGTTCGTCACCTTCGAGAACGAGGACGTCGTGGACCGCGTGTGCGAGATCCACTTTCACACGATCAAGAACAAGAAGGTCGAGTGCAAGAAGGCCCAGCCCAAGGAGGCTGTGCAACCTGGTGCACTCGCACTGGGCAAGAGGGTCGTCCTTAGCACGTTGGGGGTCCGACTGGCCCCTCAGCCACCGTTGCCAGTTGCCTCACAGATAGTAGCGGCCCAGGCGCAGGCGCAGGTGCAGGCTGCCGCAGCTGCAGCTGCTGCGGCGCAGGTGCAGAACGCCGTAGCCGGCTATGGAAAACTCTTTGGCAGCTATCCTGCCCTCTCAGCCTACAGATACGCCCCGTATCCGATTCCTGCTGCGGTTGCAGCCGCCCCAGCACCAGCACCAGCACCACCAGCTAACCCTGCGACCGCTGCCGCTCCTGGTAATCCTTATCAAGGATACTCCCTGACCAACGTCGACATGTCCAGCTTCCAGGGTGTCGATTGGGGCTCCATGTATGGCATGGGGATGTACGTCTAGAGAGAGTATCCTTAGGACAATCCCTGTACTCTCTGTATTTGCGATATTCCCAACGCGAGGTAGACCCTACTACTACTTCTCGACCGATACAACTATCTAATACTATTGCTACTACTCTACCCACTAATACTGTCACTACTGCTACTACCCCGTTACTGATACTACTTTGACTACCGCTACTCTTACTATCTATGACTACTTATTCTATTGTTACTCTTCGTCGAAACAACGAGGAGTGCGACGTGATCGAGGAATGGATCTTGCGGGGATTATTTAATTATATCGCGCAAATTCTAGATCCTCGGTGATTATCATGAGACTCGTTTAATAATTGCGAGTAGTCACGGCGACTCGTTATTTTAGTGCGACACACGAGAATTCAGGGGAGAGAGAGAGCATCTTGTGAAAGCGCGCGAAATTCAAAAGCGATTTGAACTTTTGAAATGTATTATTAGGATACGATGCGTCGAGTGTTACGATTTTCCGATTCCACTGTAAACGCGATTAAAATGATCTCATACCGAGTCACAAGTCTGCGATAAGCATGATCAATGGCATCGATCCTCGATCGAAGCGAAACGGAGCTCGAAGAGACGACGGGAAACAATTGGAAGAAAGACAAAGCGATGCGCATAGGAGACGTTCGCGTGTATCATATCGATCAATGCGGATCTAAAAAATTCCTAGAGACTTGTATGAAATTCCTACATTGTATCCGACGGAATCATCCTGTCTTCCTCCCTCCTCTTTATATCAATTCCAAATATTAATTCCTTGCAAGATATCCTGCCCCCTACTGTCCACAAAATTCCCCACCAAAACGCTACTCGTTAATTATAACTTATTGTCGAGTCTTGTATTAATTCTATTTTGTAATTTAGTCGTTGCGTTTAGCACATTCGGTTCCTAGTTAAGATGAGAAAAAGCGCGTGGTTGGCAACGCGCCTTAATTCTATTATATTACTCAATCGTTTTCATTCTCATTTTTGAGCTTTATCGTGTTTCTCAATTTTCTTTTTTTTTCGCCAAAATCATTTCGAGCAATCATCCAATTCGCTGACCTCTCTCGTCATTTGATTTCCGAGTGATCGAGGAAAACGAAATGGCGAAAAAGGTAAAACGATGGACAAGTATTCTTTAGGCGCACCGATAAAAGAAAAATACAAAAAAAAACAGAAAAGAAACAAACGAAATTCATCAAGCAACGTTCGATTATGACTGCGCGATGCGGTTTCGTTGAAAATTCGGTGCGGTCGTTAATAATACAGAAGAAGAGGAAAGAAAAAAAGAGAAGGAAGCATTTTCGAAGCAATACTACTTTACTACTAACTGATAGGCGAGTTTCGCGAAATTTAAACGCGCCATGTTGTCGTATTCGACCTGTTGTCGCTCGCCGATCTTATTGATACATAGGGAAAAAACTACGAGTCGAATTACTATCCAAAGTGAAGAGACGGAAAAGATAAAGAATATCGAAAGAAAAAAAAACAAAAGTTTCACATCATCCAACGACCAACCCTAACTTACCCTACAACCCTTCCATTAACCTAATCCCAAGTTAAGCAAGAAAAATCTCGATCCTCCCTTTTCAAGAGAAAACTGAATGACAAGTAGAGAGAAGGAAAAAGAAACCAAGAGAACCGTACCTCTTATCACCTAGCCATTTTCGTGTTATCGAAGACAATATTCTCTGCTCTCCATCGCGTAAGGACTAGAACTTCGTTAAATATACATATATACATACGTTGTAAACGCTGCGCGCGACTCGTCGTCGTTCGTCACGCGACCGAACCTGCGTTATCGCGTGTCGCGTGCCCTGGGTCGGTCGGGGTATGCGAGAGAGTGAAAAAGAAAGAGAAATGAGAAGGAAAAAGATGAAAGCAGAGTAAGAAAAGGAAAATAAAAGAAAAAGCACGAGGAAGTGATGACCGCGGTATGGTCACGAGAGATTAGATACGTTTTATTTATTTTTTCTGTCACTTTGGCACCGTCGTCATATTTTCGTCATAATTTTTTTCTTGGCCAAAAAAACAGAACTGTCCACGAGCCAGCGAGGACTGTTTACCTTATCGATTTAGAAAACGCCCTGATGGTACTTAAATACTTTGAAATGAGATACTTAAGTGACGACACGCGACGTGAGGAACGATATATATATTATATATATATTAAACAAAAAAAAAGTGACGAGGAAAGGGAGAACTTAAGATTTAGCTCAGTAAGAATAAGATTAAATTTAAGTGAAATAAGTCGTTAATTAACTTATACATAAATGCGTTAATTAATCTATTCTGATAATACGGTACGTACATATACATAAAGGCGCGTGCGCGCGCACGCATTATATTTAAATGAGGAAAGAATGAGGATGATTTTATGGATATTATTATTATTAGTGTAGAACGTCGAGCGCGATCCAGAATGAGGATCAAAATCGATTCTGCGATCAATCGACACGAGTTCGATCAAGGTGTGTAATTTGGACAAATGGATTTTACGTGCGGCAATGATAGTCGATTAGAGAGAGATGCGAAGTAATAAATCGAAGAGTATCGTAGGTAGAGGGAGAGAGAAAAAACAGGGAATGGATAGAACAATATAGAGAAAGAAACAAATAAGAAAAATAAGTGCGAGACAGGATAAAAAGAGGGACGAGAACAAGATTTGGTTCGAACGGATAACGTGAGAAAATATTCAGCGACGTACGCGATGATAATTCGAAAAAAAAAAGAAAAAAGAAAACGAACCTCGATAACGAAGGATGTGAGAAATTTCGAGCAATAAGTGATTACTCAACTATACTTAACGATATAAACTACGTATAGGCGTGTACAAGTATATACATTATACAAGATTGAATATGTATAATATATATATCCGTACGAAGGATACATAGTAACGATAACAATAGTAACTTAATAAATATATCGCTTAATGTTCGCGTGGAAGCGACATGAGAAATAGAAAGGAAAAGAATAATAAGAGAGAGAGAGATTAAAAAGAAAAAAAAAAGCGTACAAGAATCGAATGGATGGCGTTCGTGACGAGTATAGAGAATCGATGATGAATCAAGAGAGGAGAGGCGGGAGTGAGAGAGAGAAATGAAAAAGAAAAACGAAAATTGAGAAAATTGTGAAAGAGACGAAAGACGATATCCTTTCTAAGCGATAAGTAATAATATTACCTAGTGATAACGAGTACATTACACAGACGGATACTGATAACGTGCTCTAGTGATATACACTACATGCAGGTACATAAAAAAAACATAGGACACGTGAGCATGCGTACACTGTATATATATATTACATATAATAATAATAATAACAATAATAATACCTGTTACTTAAAAGATAATACGGAACAGAGAGACAAACGAGAGAGAGAGAGAGAGAGCGAGAGACAGGAAAAAGAGCAAGAACAAGTAATAATGATAAACCGAGCGCGATGTGGGAATAGAATGTTGATGTATTCTTTTGCAAATTGTAATTCGCGAAAACCCAGGAGTATTATTAATTTATATATGAATTAGCAAGGAGGCATACTCGCAGGATAAACCATCGAGAAGGACACACCCACCATATATATATATATACTCGTATTCACGTATTATGCTTACACGGAACAGACAAAACGTATGCGGCATATGTATAAGGACGCATAGGAATATTATTTATAGGATTGCGAGCGAAGAGGGTGAAAGTCAGCTTTGTCTTTGTATTTTATTTGTAACACCATCTTGATAGTTTTGTCAATTCTTCGAGGACACGCTATATTTCTTTTTCTCTTTCTCTTTGACGTTGGCTATAGCCTGTCTCTCGGCGTGTCGGAGTCGTTTACTGAATTGTTCGACGTCAGGCCCCAAGGGGGGATGGAATTTTGTTTGGAGGATAAAAAAGTAGAGAAGAGAAAGAGAATATAGACGAAGATCGTTAGATTGGACTAAGGGTAGATAAGAATAGTGGTTGTTATACGCGAATGGAAGTGGGAAGAAATGATAAGGGTGACTGAATGAGATTATGGCGAGCGAGAGAGTCTAGGGTAAGAATGGAGTATAGGAGAGAAAGAGAGACAGAGTCTAGGCCAGAAAACAGTACGTCGTAGTACAAGTGCCGAATACGTTGTAAACGGAACGGTATGCATTATCATCCATTATTTCCTTCGTAATCACTTGGTATATTTTTATTTTCCATGATCTATTTGTTCAGGACGATTAGGGTTATCGATAAGGGTAGAGGGTCGAAGAGTGCGTATCCTCAATAAGAAATTTTGGACCCAGTACCTTGCTCACTGGATACCCAAGTCAAATTTTCACAATTAACCTTGAGAAAACGGATATAGGTTGGCGTCAGAAGACTGAAAGCTATTGTTTCCTAAAACTGAGCAAAAAGGGTCAGAGTCATAGTCAAGAATTTCGTGGCCGGAAGTCAGAGGGCTCTTGTTAGATCTTCCTAGGGAGGATTTGCAGGTCCAAGGTCCTTCGGTTCTCCCTTCAGTTTTAAAATGTTCCACCTCGTACCTCAAACTCGTATCAGGCCAATTTTCACTTCAGTCACATCTTCCTCTGACTTCACCATATGATTTCGTACACGTAGGACTGCAAATTTGAACCAATTTTTTCCTCACTTCGCCATACTGACCCTTATCCTCTTGGACCCTCTTTACACAAATGATCCTCAAGCTTTGACCCTCTTTTTACTCGCCTATCCAGAACTCTCTCCAAACGTAACTCAAAATGATAATGTACGACTGATAGATGTTATCAAATAGTGGCGAGTATGCCTGTCTCTGATGTATCATAGGAAGAACTTACTAACTCGAGTATACATATAGTAGCTTGTCACGTGGGACGCACGTGTTGGCAGCGTAGATGACACGTTTCCTTCATCTGTATCCTTTTTTTTTCTTATCATTGGGATTTGACGTTGCACTAGAAGACTGTAATTCTAATTATCGTTCATCATCATTCTTGATTTGATTCTTTTCTATTCACCATTAGCGTACCACTGGCAATCATCATCACCATTATTATCATTATCGTCACACAGCCATCAGCGTCATCTTCTCTGTACTAATAATCCTGTTGATCTTCTATGCGAATGAGACAAGTAATGCGTAGATTTGTTGATATCGCTAACCAAACATCCCATTAGTTGAGTATCGTTAAACTATGTAAACGCATGCTGGTTGAGCTATATATTATTATTATTATTGTTAGTATTATTATTTATATAGTTGCGATCACATCTCTCAACTGTCACAACAACAATCTGTTCATCATTGCGTTTATCATGCGTGCGTCACGTTGCGTTATCGGTCTTGTTTGCCGTTATACTAATTTCTTATTGGACAAAAGAAATTTCTTTTTCTACGCAAATACGTTTAAGAAGTCAGTCGATTTTTTAAAAAAATTTGCTTGCCCTTTTTCCATTTACGAACTTCACCTCTTGGTTCTGACGCGTTTTATTTTATTTTTTTCTCTTTCACTCGTCTATTCTTTTGACATATATATTTCTTGCAATAATTATGTCGGTACCCTTCTTCTTTTTGATACCAACTCGATGTCTGATGACTTTCGCCAATAAAAAAAATCGAACCGTTATCAATAATCGATTAGCCTTGGGCTCATCCGATTAACGTTACTCTCCGTATCCAGTCTAACCAAGAAAGAGAAAGACAATTGTTCGCGATAGAAATTGCAGAAGGAAAGAGAGAGAATGGAACGAACGAAAAGATAAAGAAAAGAAAAAACTGCCTTTGTGCTCTTCGATGCCGCGAGTATTCTTAGGCACGTCCCCACCTATTGTGTAATCAATACTCAAGAACGTATTATTATGATTATTCGTTTACTATATTAATTGTCGCTATTATACTATATCACTATTATTAAAAAATTAAATTATCCAGCATGGAAGACGCCGTCGCGCACGCCGGTTTTTATATTCGCGCCAACTTCCGTCGCGACGTCCCCGTTACGTCCGACCATCCCTTACGCACGAAAAACACCCCCCTCTCCCCCGCACACGTTACACGAACAAGACCACTTGTATTAAAAAAAAAAGTACAGACAAGTACCTCCATAGATATACGTATACCCATTCCTGTGATGCGTATACGTATATCTATATAGTATATTCGTATAAAAAAAAAATTTGAAAAATTATCAAATAGAAATTCGACCGGGCTTAGCCGGGGCTATATCCTTGCCCAACGCTTAGGACGATACACGATCGTAAGAGCTTCTAGCGGCTGGCAAGGAAGCACGCCTGTATATTAGAATTTTTTTTTTCATTTTCGTCTTTTGTTTCTCACCCAACGTAATTTCTCGTAATGATAACATAGTACCAGGTAGAAAATCTTGACTCGTATGATCCCCATTGCCAACGGCTTAGCCACCAACGTACCTTTCTCCTATTCCCCCAGAATCCATTACGTAACGTAAAGTACCAGTAAAGTAAAAAAGTAAAGTATGTAGTTTTGCTGCTAATGTAAGTCGGTGTCCATATTTGAGGCGTGGCGTGTTTCCTGCAGCAGCCGCTAGTGGCTGCTGTATCCGAGCTACGAGAGAAAAAATCCGTAAGTACATTCAGCCACAGTAGACCTGTCTGTCCGTTGTGTATCTCTACCGGCTATAAGACTTTAATTGCGCGGGGCTATTAATTAGTTGTTCATATTTTTTTTTCGTTAATTTTCTTCTGGTCATTTTTCTTTTTTGTTCCCTCTCCTATTTTTTTATTTGGTTAACACTGTAGTCGCACTTTGGATCGTTTTTTTCTCGTCCTTTTTTTTCTTCTCGAAGTTCGCACGAACCGAGAGAAAAGAAAGAGGGCGACTCTTTCTCGTGCGAATGGCTACGAGTATCTTGGTATCGCGGTATACTGTACTTTAAAATGAAAACCTTTTTTTTCCAAATTTTCAAGATCGTCATTCTTTTTTGATTTGTCGGTATACCGCGACGCGGTAAAAATTTCTTTTTTTCTCTGTCTCTCTCTCTCTCGTTATTAATTGATTTTTCTTTTATTTTATCCTTTTCGGGATATCACGACTTTCGAACGTATTGTGTTGGCCATAGAGAGAGACGCGACGATATATACCATCATACACGCTGACATACGTAATTTACACGTTGGATACGTACGTGGGACGTGGACGCGTCTGATGTACGTACACTGTGGTGATAAAAAAAAGAGGTGTACGAAGATATGGGGGAGAAAAAGAGAGAAAGAGATTGAGAGGAAGAGAGAAAGAAATGATCGTGTGTGAAATGATATGTGGAAAGGGAACCCCGTTACTTACACGTCTTATATGACAAGAACATAAATTAGTTTAGGTTGATGCCTAGAAAAATTGCCAATAAAGTAGTTGTTTAAAACTGGTAGCTAACCTCTTTGTGTATCCCCCTTGTATTTTTCTTACCTTTACCACCATCTATTTGTAAAACCGTAATTACGTAATAACCTTATTCCTTAATTGCCTACCAAGAGAGAGTACTTGCCCGCAGGAGTAGTCCATTACCCATCAGCCATTATTATCCTTTCGAAGAAATATCTTTTTCAAAAAGAAAAACAAAATTCCTACCGAAACTTGGTATATTTAGTCTGTATCTTATCTAACTTAGCGATGACTATTTTTTTATGCTGTTTGCGACACTGGCCTGCTTGTGTCGCGCAGGACTCGGCGAGTTGGATGTCGCGACGGGGTAGTCGGTGCTAATTGGATAATTAATATTAAGCCATAATTAGCCCTGTTGCCCCGTCGGGTATTCATTTCACGTCGGGTTCTGGTTGGTCCAAGTGTCTGCGCGTATTTCACTCACCCAGAAGACAAGCTTTATAGTTTATTTTTTTTAATTTTCAAATTACACTCGTTATCATTCCAAAAACGGTATACCAAAATAGTGTCTGAAAAAAGTGAAAAACACGCAGGACTAGGGCATCTTAGACGGTTCTACGTGCTGTGTAGATCAGCCGTTGTCTGTCCTCGATCATTTAGATCTGTCCTGGTAGCAGTACGAGAGGCAATCGGACTGTTCGAAGATGGAAGCGTTTAGGCTTCGTCGTTCGAACGGTTTGCAAGAAAGCCAGCGGAGTTGTGTAACGCATGCTTTGAAAAACATTAGCTAGCCTCCTGGCACACAAAGAACCACCAGAAACAAGTCTTTAAGAGAGATGGAAAAAAATCTTCACGGTCGATGATTCATCCCAGGCCGATAAGGAAGGGATCGTCGAGCACGACCAAGCTGGCTAACCCCCCCCCCCCCTATATCTTGGAAAAAAGGAAAATTTTTAAACTATAAAAAATCACTGAAGCCAGCTTGCTCGTCGTAATACAAAACGGCCCTTTACTACTTTGTGTCCTCTGGTACTTCTTTTCTATTGTTTTCCTTCTAATTACTTAATTCTTTCCCTTTGTTCTTCTTGTTTACTCCTCTTCCTGTCTCTACCCTCCACCCTCTCTCTCTCTCTCTTGTGTCTACCTAACTCCCTCTCCCTATCTGTCACAATATTCCCGACCTGTTGTCACTGTAAATACATATCTGCGCAGCCATAATGCGTGTACTACTCGAAGTAGCTGTTTGTTCTACCAGCTTGGAGGTATGTAGGCTCATATTTTATTGGTCGTAATATTACCCTGGACGTTTCAAAATCCATATCCATTAAAAAAAACAAGCATCCATTATCAACCACATAATCAACCACCATTATCAGCCACCCCTTCACACATGACCCCGGTGCATATATCACAATATATCACACGTGCAGTCGCTTCGGGCACCTCTTGTCGCGTTCGCTTACACAAGTAGTATACGCAACGAGCGAACGCGACAAGACCGGCCAATTATTCGATTATGACGTCGCGACGCCTAACGTCCAAAAAAAAAAGACGTTTACTATTCATTCTTAATCGTTCTATATTTTGGTGGGGATGAAACGGCGGAGGGGGGAGTGAAAAATTTTGTTATATTTGGTCCAAGCTTTTTGACCCCCTCTTCTCCTCCTCTCGTATCACACTGACAATACCCTATTGATTTTTCCCTTGTTATCGTTCGATCATTCGTTTGACACGACCCGAGTGCCTTAAAACCTGACCTTTTTAATCCTCAAAAAAAAAAGATTTAGATTGACCCGTAGATGAGTTTGTTGCGAATTGCTGTATGTCGACGCCAATGCTGATGGCCCATGATGGACCCGTTTGAGAGGAAACCAGGTAAGACGTTATACACGTAGATTTCTACTAGTTGATTATCTAGTCGCCGTATATAGATATTTGTGTATGTATATATACATGGTATACAGTGTGTGCATATATATTATGCATATATACATTGGTACATTAACGATACGTATATTGCCAGTTAATCCTCCCCACGTGATTTTTTCCTATAATCATCGTAACGGTGGGGGTAGCGGACGGGGTGGGGGGCACCACCCCGTTCTTTTTTTTATTTTCTGTCTCGCCCTGTTTACCGTTCGTAGAATATCTACTGCCGAGATCGCTGATAAGGGAATGCAGAGTGAAAAGGAACAACAAGGTGGATGGGAAAAGGAGATGGCTGTAGGAACCGTAAAGCGCGCTTAAGGGAGATACTATATTTTCATCAATTTCATAAGAAAAATTTTTTCACTTTTTTTTTGTAATTTCTAACGCTAAATAGTAATGGCTTTTATCGTTCATTTAAGATTAACCAGGTGGCGGTGCATCCTGGGCTTATTTATACGTATGCATTAGTACAGAACGCAAGGCGACGGTATTATTTTATTAATTTATTTTTCTTTTACTTTACGTATCTAGGAGGGATATTGTTCGCGCCATTGTATGTACGCCCGAACACTTTTATACATGTGATACGCGAATTTCAATTCATCAGGATTTCGCGCTAAGCCCGTCGCCTTGGTGTCTTTACGGTCTCGTGATAATGGAATGAAAAGCAGAAGGTACAGAGGCTGGGAAGAGAAGGGAAGATCATGAAAACAAAAATTACGGAAAATAAAAAACACGGCGGACAGAAAAAAAATGTGTGAGTGATGGCAATAATAAGGAGGAGGAGGGGGGTGGTAAGGGGATAGAATAAAAGGCGACTAGGCAGAGGCATGTCTAGAATTATTGGAGAAAAAATAGGAGCTAAGGGAGGAAATTTTGAATGAATGACTAATATTATGATTATTATTGTCATAGTAATAGAGAGTAAGGTAACAGTGTTATTCAATGGGACGATGGATGAATGAACGTGAGTCGATGAGTATTTCAGAGAGAGTAGGAGCGATTAATATAAATGAAAGGAGGGAGACGAAGTGAAGAAAAAAAAAAAAAAAGATGAAATAGAAAAAAGTGTAGTACGAATTTTTGAAACACTTTGGACAAGGGACCCATACGTTTCGTAGGCGTTTTCCCGGCCCTTTTATCATATTATTATGATGTGACAGGGCCGCATCTTGTTCTTCCATAAGATATTATTAATATACCGGGTGTACGATTGGTTGACGAGTTGTCCTTGTATGATAATTGACCACTCGATATATATATATATATTTTAGCCGTTAAGATTTTGGAGTCTGTGGTTATCGTGTAAACTCTCGCTACGACCTGTGTTGTGGATGCGTGATTTGCGCTTATGCGTGGATATCGATAACGGTACGAGAGAATTTTTTACCTTGACTGTCTTTATTCATCATTTTGTTCTCTTATCAGGTTTTGCATTAAGAGAATCGGGGGAATATATATGTATATAGATATATGTATGTTCCATGACTTTAAGGATTTATTGCTGGAAGAAAAAAATTTTTCAATGATTTTGACTCACCCTGTGAGATCGATGGAAGGGAGTGATCTTTTTTTATTTTTATCGCATTTTTCGTCAAATGTAAATATATATATGTCCCGTTTACAAATGGTACTTGCGAACCGTGGGCTCCCTTCTCGATTTTTTTTTAATGCGATCTTTCGTGTAAATTTTTTTCTTCTGTAAGTTACGGATTGATATCCAAATCGTAGTTTATCTCGTGAACATTCCAGTGGATGATTTTGAAAATTTTTATTTATCATCGAGAGGAACCCCGCGTTATGAAAAATCCGAATGCTGTATATATATTTTTTCATCTCGTATCGGCGACTCGTGTCGCGTCGTATATAATTTAGTTTTTGAAAAATATGGAAAAAAAAGTAATCCAGTAGAATTCACAGATTCAATTTCATAAGCGTTGTCGCAGAAACTGGAATTGGATTTTTTTTAACCAGCCTGAAAATCCACGATCCAACCGAATTTGTCCCAAAATCTGCGTGCGAGGAGCGTAAGGGATTTTCGCTGTATATACTTTCTCCGGTAAGCTCAGTAAAACTTAATGAAAATGGAATTAAAAAAAAAAGAGAGGAGAGAAACCATCAAACAACCAGTAATTACAGTAAGACAGAGAGAGTACACGTTAGTATTGAACACTTAGAAGACAGATGGAAAATCCTGAATGATTTTGACTTCGATATAATGAAAAAAAAATGTTAATCCATATCCAATTTTTCCTTTTACCGATAACAACATAATTGATTTTCACTGGAAAAATAATTTTTTATCGGCAAAATTCAGGATTTTCTTATCGTTAGCTGGTAGTTAGTAGTGACTATATCTTATGAGATAAAGTAATTTAAATACTAATATTATTAGATATATTCGATTGATATTACTACCGTTGTAGAAACCAGTTTCACTACCTATTTTTTTTAGTGTCTATTATTTATCTTTTTTTTGAATATTTATCGTTGTCTCCCTAAGGTTTAATTTTTTTTAAATTTCTTTCTCTTCTCTATTTTTTTCATTATATGTGCCATTTGTATGAGGTACGAGCATCCCGACACTGCCGAAATTAATTAGTAATAACGGTATAGCACGATGTTTGAGAATTTAATATTTTTGACTTTTTTTTTCTGAAAATACCAAAATGAATTAGCAGTGTCGCGAGGGGCGTGCCGTGCATTTTAGTCACTTATTTATTTAACTTATTTCAATGAGACTTAAATTATTTTAGAGCTAATAATGTAAAAGATTGATCCGTATTTCGTGATATTTTCGAAAGCTTCAGCGTAGCCATTTTCTCATACCTGTTCCAAAAAAAAATTCGCGAGCCACCAATAAAATTCAATAAAAAAAATTCTATCAAGTTTCTTCGCTCACCCGTCCTACATATTGCCCACTTCGATTCATAAGATTTTCACTTTAATATTTTTCCGACTCGGAAATGTTAAACTTTTCTGTCGCAGATATTTTCCGTTTTTCAAATTTATCGCGAACAAACTTCCTTCGATTCCTTTATCGTCCGTATCTTCCGTCTCAAGAAAGTGACCGGTTTCTTGTAACTTGACAGAAATTTCAACCGGAAACTTTCCCGACACCATTCCCTAGGGTACGACAGACTCATCACCCAAGAAGAAACTTCCGGTCTGTAAAAAATTGTCACACGAACCCAGCACGTGTTTCGAAGATACTCTCAGGAGTAATAATAATCCTCAAAAAGAATAATTTTCAAAAAAATATTGCCCAATAAAAAAATCGATACCGATTATCCAATCGACTCTAAAGACCAAAATTGGTGGCTCGCGTGATTAATCCCAGCTCCAACAGGCAGTCGTGTTAGATAGCTGATAGTAAAATGTGTAGCGAGTACCTACGTAATTATTAATGGGTATTAAGTAATTGAGTATCTCGGTAACGGTGTTACGAGTGTACCGGTAATGACATAGTAGGCGAAGCAAATTGACGCTGTCGTAAGGATGAATTAACGGAAGCGAATGATAAATCAAGAGAGAAAGATTTGAGTATACCAAAAAAAAAAAAGCAAAAAAAAATTGAGCAGACGAAAAAAAAAGAAAAAATACAGAAAGAAAAGAAAAAAGCAAAAAACAATTACGGCACGAATATTTACTGCAGGTAAACTGGTACTGTACCTGTTGTTGTTGAAAACATTAAAAATAATCTTATTCCATGCTAATTGCTTATGATATCTATTTTTCATCCCACCAAAACTATCACCATTCACAATTGTCATTGTCACGACCGCAAACCACCGTTACCAATTGTCACCATCGGTTGTCACCATGAAACGACCGACAATTCCCTGACATCCCAGGACCACGAGAACCGCAGAATCCGAAGAGGGACAAAGAGGGGAGCGAAAGAGTAAAATTCACCAGGATGAAAATTAACTCTACCCTGTAGATTCTAGTACCTCGGTATACCTGTTCAGTTTTAATCCAACACAATCCAGTCTTCCAATCCTGATTGTCGTACAAGAATATCGAGCAGCAAACAAAAAAAGTAGCACTTCTCCCGATATCTATTGCTTCTAGATTTATTAATTTTTTTTTTTTCATTCAGAGGACACTACTACGGGGAACAGTTTCACGCAACGGTAAATACATAGCGAACGACAATAATCGGACACGGCCGAATTTCTTCAGGTATAAAAATTACGAGATAAAAGGCCCAGAGACAAAAAGTACGGGGAATGGGAAAGGAAAGAGGAAGGTTAAGAAGCCTAGTTCTTTTTTTTTCGTATCTTTCGAAGATCGTTCGACACTGTTAAAATATTGGGAGAGGGAGAGAGAGGGAAGTTAAATTGACAGAGGGAAAGAGGGAGGATAACCTGGAAGGCTGGGGATTTAGAAGTTGTGATGGCTTCGCGAAGAATGGTAAAAGGAGGACGTGAGGTGTAGTTAGGGGGAAAATAAAAAAAAAGAGATGAAGGGGGAGGTGGGAGTTTAGGAACTTCATCTTGCATCAGAACTTTCCTACGAATCCCCAGTATCCCTTAGATGTATCTCAGTGCTTCAACAGGGTCTGCGTGATTCCTATATATTTCCATACGGCACTATCCAGAGCACGTGTACGTCAGTTGGATTTGACAGTTGTCGTCGTGCCGTTCGTACGACTGCGAATCGTTTGACAGCTGGACAAAAAATCAAATTTCTGGAGATGCATTGAAAAGTCGCCATTTAAATGCACGCGATACTCGAGCGACACGGTTGTTATCCTAGTTCAAAATTTTTCGAATTTCCTATACCTGTCGCGAGTGCGAGAGAGATGGACCTATCGGCGTTTATATGCATAAGAGAGAGACAGAGATATGGGATAAGAAAAATCACGAGTACCTCTCTCTCGATTTTCGTTCACTTCAAACGAAGGCTTCAAAGGGGTTGTGATTTTCGAACGATTCTCCAGGTACATCCTAATTAAATATTTAATACTGAGTCATTTGACTTTTGAAAAGAACGATAAAAAAATTTTTTCAAAATCGTCTGACAGCTATCAAATATAAGTGGTGCGTATGAACTGGACAGTCCTGTACATATGATATACATTGACTAGTCTGTGTGTAATATTGCTATATAAATTATATATATACATTTTTTTTACGTTACATAGAGATACGTATTTTGATTTTTTAGTCACGAGTGCGCTGCGTATGCGTATATACGTCTTACTCTCTCTCTTCTTTTTTCTGTTCCTTCGATCCTTTCGAATTTTTTTATTTCCATACAAAAAATGGCGGGGCCAAGAGTCATTCCAATGCTGTTATGGCGCACGCACGCGCGCACTCGACAGACACGCACGCACGCACGCACGCATTGCTATATGCTTCTACTTTTGGTTGGCTACACGTGTCAAAAGTTCAGCAGGTCTTTGGATCCAGGTTGATACCTAAAAGAAGAAAATCTTCAGCCAACCTGGACTCTAGTCTTCCGGACTGACTAATGAAAAGTCAATTTACGACGATCAGCCACCTCGCCCCACCCCTCGTGACCCATTTACCTTCTGCGTTAACTGGCCGACATCTACGAGAATATCTAATTCTATAAAAAAAATCTGGCCAATCGCTTTTCCACCCAATTCGTAAGTGATCGGCGGCGAGAGACACTCACTATACGAAAGAATCGTACAACGAATATGGTTGGTGCGTAGTTGCATTTGTACAGAGAAGAAAAAAAAGATACATGTCAATAAAAAATACTCCTTGCGTATATCGGGTGGACTCAAAAAATATCGTGCATGTATATCTTTCAGCGAGTATCCTCCTGGGGTGATATAACGAGTAAATTTTTAAATGACAAAAAAGAGTGAAAAATTTTTGAGTAATTTTTTTTATCATCCCAGAAAAATACTCTGAACAATATTTCTAGATGAGGATTGACAACCACCCGGTATTTTGAGAATTTAATGTCTTAATTGCAGGACAAAGAGATATCGTCACGTGCGTGTACAATACCTATATGGTTATGTCATATCAAATCCCCAAGTATTGTAATTTGTGATAACGATAATATTTCCAAAGATAAGAATACCTGGATAAGGGATATCATTTTTGGAAGAGAGTGTATGAGTATCCGCGAGATATTTAACAGTGAGAATGAGGTCAAAGGTTAATAAGCAAGATCTCGGCTATCGTACAGATTCGTTTCGTTTTCAATTCTTCTTTTTTTCATCGTTTTTCTCATATTCGCGACCAATCGAATACTCTCTGTAAGTATTATTTAATAGATTATCGAGAGAGGGATAGAAAGAGACAGAGAGAGGAATAGAAAAAAATCAAAGAAAAAAAATACGAGAGCCGAGAGCGTTGAAGCAATGATCTATGATCAATCGCGAAATTGATCTATACGTGATTAATATAAATAGACTATACTCTATATAAATACTTTATCCTAGGTATAAATTATACATAAATATATATATATATATATATAAATATATATACGTAATAAGTGTTAGAATGATCTAGTCATGTAAGTGCTTTTATATGTTTACCCGAGTACAAAGTGTACATAACTCTTATTATATACACGAGTAAATTTTTCGACGGTGTTCAGAGACGGTTGGAATACATATACGATTTAGATGAAAAATCCGCAAGATGGTGTGAAGATCTAACAAGAAAAAAAAAAAAGAAGAAATATGAAGAAAAGATGTTTACCCATATTTCGTGAGAAGGAAATACGGTTTCGCGTGTCAGGATTAAGGTACATACACACAGGTAGACGATTTCTAGTCATTTTACATACTCTATACATATCTGTCGATCATTCCCATATGAAAATCACGTCAATCTAAACGCCAAAGTACTATGCCCCGAAGGAAGACATGTTCCATATACGTAACTCCTGACGTAACCCGGCACTCTGTCGCGTGCATTTACGTAACCTCATATGCAAGCATACACATACACGTGGCAGCTGTTAAATTTCGAAATATTTTTTTCACGTATGTAAAATGATAAAAAATATAGAAATTCATTTTCAGGGGTTTACCGTGGGAAATGGTATACTGATAGGGGATGCTGAGGAGGGTAGGTCAGGACGTGATGATTTAATAAAAAATATAGACCCAGGGTGGAGATGATAAAAATTCAAAAAGAAATTCGTAATCACTGATATTAGGGGACACGTCTTACTTCGTGGCAGTCACGGTGCTGCGGTTCCATTCTTAGAATTTCATTACGAGAGAAAAGATCTATCGATTACTTATTTATTGATCGAGAGTGAAACGTCGCCGATATAGAGTGGGCGGAGGGGGAAGACGAATAACCAAGGAGCGAAGAGAAGAAAAAAAAAAAAGTGAAGCGACGTAATAGGGATGGATGACCCGAGAGGAGAGAACTTATTGATATCATTATTACTATTATTATTATTATTAACATTATTATTATATACATATATTTTAATCGATACACAAAAACCTGAGTACACTTTGATATACCTTCCTTTTATTTTCCCCACTCGTAATAATATTTTGTACGTATATGACGTCACGTTCCACTTGTACGGATCAGAGATCCGAACGACATAATCCAGTCTGCGCGAATCACGTCTGCAAACGGTATCCCTGCCATCTGGCTCTCTGGTAACTTCTGCTGCTGATTACAAAGGAAGAAAATAAAATCGGCGGAGCTCACTGGGACATTGATTGGTAGGTACGTGGATGATCGGGGATGCTGGATATTTCTTCCTATTGTATTTCGGGCTGCTGGATGAAGAGCAAAGGTCGATTTCGTGTGGATGTAAAGGTGAAAAATTGATAAGGATAATGCGTGCGAAGTATATGGAGAGATAAGAGATTCCAGCAATGTCTGGCCAGATGGAGGAGAAGCTGGTCTGGTAAGGTGAATTAAAGTTGTTGATAAATCTTGAGAGGAGAAAAACATGTATATCAGCGAGACAGAAGGACGGATGTGATAAAACGGTGTGTGGCTGGGGCACTAGAAAGTTGCCTAGTACCTATAGGTTCTACGAAGTGACGGATAAGCTGGAAGGATAAGGGAAATGGTGTTGTTGAGTCACGAGGGGATGTCGGGGGGATCAATATTGGGACCCCCCAGGGAACCCCAGGGGCACACACAGCCAAGCTCTGCTCAGCTGGTGTCTAAATTGCACAGGGAGAAAAGGTACCTACGCATTCGGGCAACCCTCACTCAGAGACTCACTCCGTCCTCTATACGCCATTTCAACCCTCGTAGTATTATACCACCAGATTGTAACGGTCTTTCGCCTCGTGCGCGTTTTCCAGACCCTCTTTCTTCATCTTTACCTTTTTTTCTTCCGTTCCCACCCCCCCTGCTCCTTTACCACGGATTCGCTCGTCTCCGTAGACGCATTTCTTACACTTTCCACTGCAACGACAGAGCTTCAGAGGCTCCCTCCCTTCGAGGCGGCGAATATCCGTACTAAATCTTAGTGGCACTTCGCTGGGTCATTCGCAGCGGCTGTTGCCCGCGTTACGCGAGGCTTCTACGAAAATAATATCCCTGGACAGGCGCTATTGTCTTTCTTTTTATTTTTACTTCAAGTTCCTTTGTTCTTCGAGTCCGCTACGCCACTGCCATCTCGCGGATACCAGGGACGAAGCTAGACTCTTTCTTCACTGTTCAGACCTGAAAGGACTAAAGTTCAGGATCGTTGAGCTTGCGGATGGACTTGGTCCTTCCCGTCGACCGAGCCATACCCGTGCTGGTACTTCCCAGACGATAATGGCCACAGTCAGGCACCTGCTTCCTTCGCGGAAGGAGCTACCACCGGGATCGATTCGAGCCAAGATGGCGGTTGACTTCGAGGAGGATGGTAGAGTTCGACACGGAGGACGGAAGAGGGATATTTTATTTTCTCTCGAATCTTCTCGTGTTCTCGTTTGCTGTCTTTGATTCACAATGTCTTTGCCTTTGTCAAAGTCTTCTCTATATTCTCTCCAGGAAATTAACCTCGTTCACGGAACTAAAGAGAACTCGTCCTTGTCATCCCTAATTGCCACTACGCTATATCAATTCTATCCTTTGGTCCGCAGACGTGTTTTCGATCTTTCTCTCGCGCAGAGTAATCCTCACGAAGCACTTTTGCCGCTTCCGGAAATCAAGCGACGCAGCCTTGTCAGGATAGCCAATTCCCGTAGAAAAAAAATGTAGCCTACCAAGCATAAACTTTATATATATATACATATACACACACATCCCCTTTTTCTCTTAGAACCATACGTGTCCCTAACTGCTCACCCCCCACCCGTCCTCTCCAGAATATCACATGTTTGCGTAAAAACGTCAAAAACAGTCGAGGAGTGTTACTGGCGGTTCCTACTAGCTACGCTGCCACTGCCGAGCTAGATGTGAATAGGGCGGTGGTTTTCATCCCCAAGGGGTTTTTGCCACAGCATCGAACCCTCCCCCAGTATACCAACAGCCAGTTTCAGACTCTTCAGGGTCTAAGCTCGTGCAGTGTCCTGTTTGGCAAGGTCCACCCACGATGAAGAGGAGAAGGACGAGCTGATCTGATGTATCCCTAATAGATATAATCATCCAATAGGATACATATGTATCTCCCCCGGCATGCGAACTGGTATATTTTCCGTTTCATTTTTCTCCCCCATTTCATCCCTTCCTTCCGTCCAAGTCTGGCCGATGCAATTAATTCAATAGAATGACCTACACTCGACATGCTCTCCAGCCCGTGGAAGCTCAACGAAATGTCACATTAGGAAAATGAGCGTCCTCGTCCCGAGGGTGTCATCCTCCCTCGTATTTATGGCCTACCCTCTCTCTCTCTCTCTCTCTCTCTCTCTTGACAAGCACCCTAGGCCACCCCTTTCGCATGATACGTGCACTAAGAGCAGGGTCGTTAGTATATCTATATAACATATAATCATCTCCATAGCCATGCTACCCCGTGCGTCTACCTGGACTAGGTACACGTGGCCTGTATCCATGACAGACACGGACAGTCTAATAATACAGGGTGGTGGTGTTGGTTCAGACCGGAATCCAGAAACCTCACCCACTACCCTCTGATCGATGGATCCAACGTTATGTGTGCCGGTGACACTCCCTATGCTGATCCATTCTCTTCCGCACCTCGGATGTCGTGCGGATTATCTCACCCTACCCCTGAAGCTATCATACGCGAAACACGGGTTGGACTGAGACCACGAGCATTGTGACCGGCTGCTCTTTGGCTGCCGTGGGATTAGCCAGGTATAGTCTGGCCATAAAAATAAAATTTCCTACGAAGCGTCTTTGCGATTTATCCTCTTTCTCAACTTGTTCGACCTCGTTCTCTACCAAGGGTTGGAGATGGGACAAGGGATGAATCAAAGGGTACCTTTTGTTGTCTGAGCGACAAACGACCGCTATACTATTCATGGTATTAATGAGGGTGGCTTTCGGCTCGATGGGTATTTGAGGGATGTTCATAAGAATTGCACGACAATTATTGATCATGCTGTGAAATTTTATTGAAAAAGTATTGATACGGTATTTAACTCAATCGCGGTAAATTTATATAAAAATATGTCGTTTTGTACTGTATCGAATGAACTAGCTTATACCAGGTGATTCATTATTGAAATCTTCATTAGACAGTTAAGGTTGTATCTAGTCACGCGTTTATAATTCACTCAAATCTCTTATCTACTTCTTGTCGAATGATGCAAATATATATTATTATGCCTATATATCTACAGCATTGAGTAGTGAACGCCGGGTATCCGCTTCGTAACCAGACACGCTAATTGCCATGCATTTGTGTCTAAGCGATCGCTTACTAGGGGTTTGAGTTTCGCTGGTTCGAGTCTGACTACGTCACCCTCAAAACTACCCCTTGACGATTCCATGCGGTATGACTACGAGGATAGTAGATAATTCCCGAATAGGCTGTCGGACGAGTCAAGCAAAGACGGTACGAGGCCTGGCGAGGGTGCAGTAGTCACGCGTGTCGTTAAGGGTTGGAAAAAAAAACGATAGGAAATCGTTTTCCCTCTCGTTGCAACGGATGGGATACCTTTTCAAGATCTACGTATGCTTGCCTAAAATTCGACTCAGGCACGAGCCCCCTATACTGGAGGTAGGGGGTTGCAACCCGATAGGATACGGTTACCCGGGTTTCCGAAAGCCCCAAAATTTTTATTCCGCTCCTTATAACATCATCGGGCGCGGGGGTTGATACCTCCTTCGCTAAGGGTGGCATATTTTCATTCTCAGATAGTATTTACACACACAGCTAAATCAGCATTAAATACGTGGATATAGAGCACCCACACTGTTTTTCCGGCTATCATCCCTTACGTTGCTCATCACTTCGTTCCTACACAGACGGTACACTCGTGCGGCACACCCCGAAACCACCCCCTTATATCCTTGGGAAATAAAGAGAGGAACCTCGGCTGGATGTCTCTTGGTCACGCCAAGGGGATGGCAGGGTGAATCGTCAGAAGGGTGGTTTGGTGGAAGGCTGTAGCTTAAAACGGAATCTCGATAATTTGATTCTTATGCTGTAATTTCGAATCGATCGTTGGCAGGGGTTGGTTTTTATAACGGGACAAAAAATTTAAGGGTAGATGAAATCCGCGAAACTCCTAAAAGCTATTTGAGAATTTCTCATCGGCGTGTAATTAGCGATCGTTGCTTTTGTCTACGAGGGAGGGTGGTTCGCGAGAAGTTAACCCCTATAACGAAGCCACCCCTATCCGCAGTTCTCGACACTAACGAGCCTCCAGAAACCCAGAAACCCAGGGGACTTCGTACGGCTCTCTAAGTAGCGTCGTTGTGGGGGTTGGTCTCTCTCTCTCTCTCTCTCTCTCTGAAAGAAGGGTTGGCCACCTTCCTTAAGGGTCGAAGGAACGAGTGAACGAGCAAGCTTACCCGTAAGAGAACAGCCCTTTTTGATTTAGGGTAGTTTCACTGCCGAAGATAAGCCGTTTACGAGCGATCCGTCGCATCCCCGTAACGTATTGCGGTTATTACATTTCGCGAAATAGCACGGAGCGATCGCCGAGCCTATTCCATCATCCCCGAGTATTTTTTCTAGCGTTTATCTTGCAGCGCTACGAGTGTTTACGCGAACGCTAAAGAAAAGAAAAAACACGTGATATCAAGCTCGAGAAAGAGAGCGATAAAAAAAATAGCGAAAAGTACCGAGGAAAAGAAAAGTACGGATGAAATGTTGGAAACACGAAAGTGACTAGACATCATATCTCTCGGTTTATTTATCCCTGGAGTATCGAGGCACTTTTTCACTTAGGCCGAGGAGCCATCCGTAACGCCCCTGGGAATTGGTACCCTCCGAAGAGACTACGTCTAAAGCATACGGCACTGGCAGAGCCGTGCACGTGTAGCGGCCATTAAAGAAATTCACTTGTAGACGTCCTCTTCTTATTTCCTTCCTTCCGTTTCCTTTTATTCCTCTCGAGTAGCCCTCATAACTTTCATCCTTATCTTCCTTTTACCCCGTACCAGAAGCGATATCTTGAGCCCCAGCCTCCCTGTACCGTGCTATAAAAATGGAATGTGGGTCGCTTCAAAAATATAACCTAACGAATGGATCAGCGTTTAAGTCAACGAAGACGTAGTCTGACGTCATCGTGCGTCGTCTGCTGGTGACGTACAGGGCCGGCGACGGTAGTGTTTACCATTTTTCCTGATACTATTGGACCCTCGCGTATCTTTGACGCCTCTCTTCCCTCCTCGTTCTTCGTTGTCTCTCTTTATCCCATTCTTTCGTTTATCTCGTGGCAACCGACTGTAGTCCGGTTAGCCTTTTCTCGATGGGATCTTTATATTCCGCACGTGGTTCGCTGACTACGCGTATCCCAGCAAGTTCGTTCTCTCCTTCTTCGGACTATACAGTTGGGCTAGTTGGAATGCCGAGGGTGACCCGGCCCATGTACTTTACTTGGTTGAAGTTTGCCCGCGTGCAACCGGCTGCCTTACATAATGCAGCCGGCTGTATTGAATATTTTGTCAGGAAAGTGATAGCGAAATCCCCTGGAAAGCCCCTGTGACATTCGCGGAATATTACGAGGAACGTTGGCTAGTCGATTTGGAGCTAACTTCGTGAGAGACAGGGAGCCAGTCAAGATACAAAGGAGAGAGAAAGAGGGATAGAGAATCGGTTGGAAAAGGAAGAGAATACTAGGAATAAGAGAGTAGAGAATCGAGAGGGTGGAAAATCTAAGGAAGTCGGTCAAGGGGATTAAATCGTGACGATTCTTGTGTGGGGGGGGGGGGCGATGGAAAGGGTCTAATTCCCGAATGGATTTCTTTAGCCGCCCTTATCACAGTGAAACGTCATCGTTACCATAAGTCCAGGAACTTTTATTCGCTTGCGTCACGCTATAGGATTTCTCTTGAAAATACGTAAATTCATAAGAGTATCTTGTCTCCCTGTTACACATAGTATCCTTTGGCCTACCTTATTTTCCATCTAAATGCACATTCGCTGTAACTCGTTTCAGACTCCGTTAAACATTTCACCCCTTAAGTAAAGAGGGCGCGACCTGACTGCGCGGGTCCAAGCAAAGAGCCTCGGCTTTAAATCTTTGATGGCCGCGGGCTCTGGTAGACGTGTGGTTCTTTTCTGACATTCGGTTATACCGGGTGGTATATGTATAATAAACTTCTAAGAAGGATGAGCTATCCTACGTATATTCTTTAACAAAGCCCCTCGTAACAAAATCCCTCGCTTCTATCTTCTATAGGTTAGCCTCGTCTTCTCGTCCAGCCATCTACATTACATGCCATATATATATATATATATATACACACACATATATAGCAAACTGGCAAATGGTTCTATGCCGTTTAGGTTTTCACGTGTTTCACCAAAATTGCACATCGTCCCAACGTCAGGTCGACTTTCACCCTCGTATAGGGCCCTGAAATTTACGCGCCACATTTGAGTGCATGCAGTACACCTACGTATGTATATGTATATCCAGAAACACGAGCAGACAATAAAACCGAAGAGAAACGGTCGAAGTAGAACTCGAGTCTACATAGCCAGACAATTCGTAGGAGAATCGGTGAAGAAGACGCCCTTATCCTAGGTGTATCTCTCCCTTAAGGGGTTAAGCGTCGCGCAGTGACCCCACTCTGCAGCAGGGTGCAAGGAGGGATGCACGTGGTGAGGTCAGACGGGATATACAAGATTCAGAACGGTACAGTCGGAGCACGAAAACTTTCAGCATCCAGTCTCTAGCGGCCTGCTGCACGGTATCGATCACGTGGTAGCTAGTTGATTCTGTACACTCACCCTCAAAGTGGAGGTGGAAGGTTACCGCGGGGTCGGGGGAGGGATGGAAAACGGGAGGAAGGAGGGTTGAGTCTAGAGGGTGGAGAGTTCGCCAGGGTTGGGCTGTGTGTACCTTATTCATTATATCGCACTGTTCACCCTCCGCCACGAAGAACGGGAGGGAGAGAGAGGGAGAAAGAGTCAATAGGTTGAACGAGAGTAAGAGAGAGAGGGAGTGGCGGAGAAGAGAGAGGGGGGAGTATAAGGGCAGCCTATGTAAAAGCAGGGACGATGTATACCTACAAGGGAATACCTACATACCGGAGAGGGAGTGCCCGTGTATACATTATACCGGGTGTCTGATAAACAAAGCTTCTCACCCTCGAAGACCCTTTGCCTCCCTATACTATTTCTCCATCCCATCCGCTGTCACTTATAGCATCGACTTTCACTCTTCTTTCCCGATACTTTGGCAGACCGCTAATTGAGTAATAACACCTTTCGGGGAAATCAGCCTTTCGAATTCATTATTCCGTCTGGAAAATTCTACATCCGGTATTCTTATAGGGTGACTTTTTTATACGATGAATTTTAATATTCACTCGCGAGTCATTCAGAGCTCACCTATATGGTACTTGGTATATATAAATATATACATATATATAGTGGTACTTGATGCATTCCGTGAACTCTCAGTAATGTTTACAAAAGTTTTACCAAATATCAGATACGTTTTAATTGCAGCTACTGGACTATTTATATGCGTGACATAGCTGGTAAAACCGATATGGGTTGCGTGTTTTCGATATTGATTTAATAAACCAGCAAAAGTGGGACGAACGTTCCTTACGATTCTGTGCCACTTGGGTCTCGTAAATAAAGGGTAGAGAGGGAGAGAAGGAGTGAAATACACTAGAAAACCATTTATACGATAGCTCCACGTGCATCTGAAGTGTAAGATGTTCCTTTTGTTACTTTCTAGCTTTAAATCCATAAAAGAGTGGTTGAACTCTGAAAAAATATGTACATACAGTGTGAGGTAAACTCATAAAAGAAATAGAGTCGATCAAGAACTGTTATACAATTTTTTTTTAGACGCCAAACACGTTTATTAATTATTACAAAAAAAAATTGTTTCTCACAGAAGCCAGGGGTTCCACAAACACACAGTACGAACCTGGGCCAGCCGAGTGTCTCCGAGATTTCGACCGAGACCCGCGAAAGCCCGAAAACTCCACGAGATAATAGGATCACAGGAGACACAAGAGATCTCAGCCATTGCTCGAAGAGCTAGCAACCTTCCAACAAACATAGTCCCTTGATGTTCAAGCGTCGCAGACGTATTTCTTCGGCGGCCCGAAACTCCCGATTTGAAAGCCCGGGAGAGACACTCTTTATCCGGAGAGTAGGTGGCACCAGTTCGGAAGAAGCTACGCTGCGATACCTGGAACTTATGTTCTCCTGATACTAAAACGCTTTACCGAGATTTCTTCGCTAGAAGAGCCGCATTCTTGGCTGGTTCCCGGCAGTGATAGGACGTTTCTGAACGTCCCTATGAGAATCAGGTTGAATCCAGTGGAATCATCATCCCTATGAGAAGGAGAGCAGAAGTGCTAGTAGTTCTGTAGTGAAGTTTCTCATCGCGGATCGTATCTAAATCGGGACGTTAATTACAAGGACCATGGCGAAGAGGTTAGCGAGAAAGGAAACTTGGTAACATTTTTTTACAACGTTCGCTCGTTAATCTACCTTGAATAGTATCGAGGCTTGAGCTACTGTGGGGAACTTGGTTACACGTTAATCCTTGGCCACTTTATCACATCCTGTATGTAACACTGTCGTACGTGTATTCAGTAAAGTTTATTATACAGCGCCGTGTAAGTAAATGCATCGCGGACGCTCAATGGCTAGAGTTTATATGGCGGAGCGGTAATTCGCGGTACTAACGAAATAATTACGACCTGAGCGCGTCTCTATGGTTTGAATAGCCAATGATGAATCCCAAGTAGAAATGTTTGTTAGAGTTAAATTGCAATTTAACGAATCCCATTAGCCAATCTCGACCTAACCTTCTTGTTTGATGTCGCTGGCGCAAAGGGAAACGAACGTTATGGCAGGGGCGTTGAGAATTCAAATGGGATTAGAACCCCTGACACATGGGTTGTTTTCACTTTTGAACATCGAAAGGATTAATTGACGAAAAACATACATAGTCTCTCCCAACCCTGATCGTTTACTGTCATGGCGGATTCCCCTCGGGTACTTCATTCACCCACTTCTTCTTGGTCTATCACAAAACTTTACAATAATTAACCGCCACTATGGAAATTCCTTGATCATCGAAACGAGTGAGTGGCTGCGTTACGCAAAGGGGAGACGAAGAGAAATCTCATGCCTTATTTCTAAATTATCACATTATCGCCATAGCATTGATTCCTCATAATTATTCCCATTGGTATCTCTGGTCGCTGAAGAATCCTATTATTTCTTTAAGCTCGCTTTCTCCTCCCTTTTTTTTCCCCAGTAATTTGCGGAAACTAAAAGAGGGCTCTCACTCCTATCGCTATGCCACAGTAAATGCACTTTTAATCCCCCGGTAATACCGAGATTTTCCCGGCTACCGGATAAAGGAGAACCGCTGCCCTCCTTTGGGGTTCGCCTCAATTTGCTGGAAAGCTGTAGAAAAAAAAGACTTCATCTCACCAGCACGAAAGGGGCAGCCACACTCGCCAACTTGACAGACTTGTCCGTGACGGAGTATGGAAGAAGTATGAAGACAGAATAAAGGGAAAGACGTAATTTTACGTCGTTTAAGTTTCTCAGTCGTGCACGCTACACGCTTCCTTGAGTCGCGATTGGGTATGAATGGCAGTCGTTCATCCACGTGTCTCTTAAAAATTTAATCCCCAACCTCTGACCCTTTGTTAGGAATGCGCATAATCCTCCTTTTATTTTCATTTGTATGCTTAATTAATGTTACTGGCATAATTAAAATCTTTATCAAGTTTTTTGTCTCTATTCATAAATACACAGAATAACTTACCGACCAGTGCTTGCGCAACTGTGCGAAGAGGAAAAATTTTTGTGGGTCGCAGGTTGGCCACTTTAACCGCATTGACGTTAAAGTGCGTTTGAATTTCTTTCCTGTGTTTGGAGTCATTGTTTTTACGTTCGATAGGTTTTGCACGTGTTATCCACCTGTGATATCTCTTCAGACAGCTGCTTAATTCAAAATTGACCTCTTCTCACGTTGGGCGACACGGGATTTCGAAAAATGTTTATCAATTGCAATATCGCGCGCGGGTTTGATATTTTGAGCGTGTCGTCAAGGGTCGCTTGTCCCTCGTTTGTCAGAAACACCCCTCTTCTGTCATCGGCAACCCTTAATATCGTCCACGGGGTGAACTCATTTTTTTGCCATGAAAATCCTCTATCTAAACCTTGGTGAAAATTGTTGTGATTGCAACACATAAAAAAAAACATGACAAGGTAAGAGACATTCGTTCACCATTTTGAAAATCATATACCATTAGGGGTGTATTCCAAGTAACGAAATTCTATCGGTCACGTAAATCTACTTATCAGTGCGTGGCTCCGAACCATTCGTAAATGTAAGGGCATAATGGTGCATTGTACTCGTGAAAGGGGTGCACCTTCCTGCGAGTAAAGGGTGTCTCTTGAGAAGTTTATATCAAGGGATGAAATACGTGGATTTTCAAGGGTCTCAATAGTGTCAGCTGTATATTTTACGTAACAATGGCCACCAGTACCAGAGACCAGTACTCAATATACTCTCAAGGGTTTCTTCCACGGAGAATTATAAGGGTGAGGGTTCCACGAACGAAGCAAATGAATATTTAAGAACTGTTTCGAGAAAGTCGAAGGGTGAGTCTTGGCTTGAATGAGACCTTGCCATTTGGGGGATAGTCGTTCCTTATCGATCGGTCCCGGAAGGGTTCGTCCAGGATAGATCGAAAATTAATCCATCAAAAGGAAGCCGGATGAACTCGTGCACCGAACTCATTTGCTTCGATAGATAATTCTTCTTCGTGGAATTACTAAGAAAAATGGAAGAAAAAAGTAAAAGACGTGTCCCCACTGAGGAGACGTTTCGAAAGTCTTGACTGGTTGCTGCATTGGCTTATGCTGTGACTGACAATCTTTTTTTTGGCGCATATCCTTCCATTCTCTGGGACTTTCGCCAATATTACGGATGAAATGTTTTTAACTGAGAACCACTGTCTAGAAAGCAGATACTCACAGAGAGAAAGAGCCGATCGGCGGCAGCGCTAAGGAGACGAAGAGGAATTTCGCTGTTCGCTCCGGTTATTTTTAACGTGTTATTTTATAAGGTAACGAATACAAGCTGGAAGAATTTAGCATCGGTTCTAAAGAATTTTCAATCGAGTCTGTTCCGATTCGAAACCTTCAGAGTCCTTTTGTTGAGATACATTTGCGCCGGGAGTCTGATATTTCGATAACAGTAAAAGAAACAGAAGTGTCATGCTCGGCTGTTGTGACAGCTCAGGCGGATTCCAAGAGATCCGCCTTGAATGATCTTTTGTGTGCGAGTAGAAACACCTTAATGATTTTCGAAAATTCATATCAGGTGAAACGAATGGAGAGACTCGTATATGCCTGGGGAGAAAGTGAAAGTGAGAACTGACACGCGAACATAACCTAAAACTAATTTGGACACAGGGATATTCCATAGGCACGCACAGGGTCCAATCTGTACGGACATTTTTAAACTTTCAGGGCAGTCAGTGACATGTTAGGTGCAAAAAATTGTCCATCGCGTATGACCTAACGTACGTGCTGCTATTCAGAGAGAGAAAGAGAGAGAGAGAGAGAGAGAGAGAGTGATGGAGGCCTGCAATGAGAGAGGAGACCAGGTAGGCTCTAATGGCTCATCTTCGCAGAAGTCATGGTCTGAGCTTAGGGGTGTTGTCAGTGAGCTACGTAGAAGACTATCTGGTATATCTGCTGGTTCAGTACCTAGTTCGATCACTTTTCGGTCTCTACCTGATGGAAGGTAAGAGATATTGACAATAGAATTTGGTATACGGATAGAAGTGTAATACTGATTTTAGGACAAGAATATATTTCCTGAGCACACCCAGCAACGGATGGGAGACTACTCTACTCTATGTGGATATCGCACATTCAGATCATGCTAATGGATATAGGCTTCATTGGCAACCTGTTATTGAAGCTAATTTTCAAAGGTGTTTTACTCTTATCCAATATCGGGCAGCTAGAAGTATTGCATTAGCAACACCTTGGTCCTTTAACATCGATTCTATAAGGACCTAAAGAGAATTGCGATTTCAGCGTGTCGTGCGCGAATCTACTGTCGAAAGAAGAACAGCTGCTATGGGAACGCAAGAGACTGACGACCTGGGGCATTACCAGTTATGAGATTCATCCTGAGAGTGGAAAACTAGTATTTCCTGCTGCCAGTAGCCTTTATCAATGCGTCGATACTGGATTTATGGTAACAGTGCTAAGATTTATGGTAACACCTTATAATTTATCAAAGCTTACGGAGGCTCAGAATGCTTTAATTATTTTAGCCAGGGCCCTTATTTCCCTCCGAACTGAGAATGTCCACATCTGGTGCCAAACTGTGTCCTCAAATTTGTCCATGGAACAATGCTTTAGTAGCTCATACATGTTCCGGAGACTTACACCTATCCCACAGCATTACAGGTTCCTCTGTGAGATTAACCCATGCCAGGAAAGGTGGAAGAAGTCTAGCTGACGATCCTCTCACAGCAGGAACTCCTTCTTATGTGATGCAAGAAGAGTTCACAAGGTTAGCCAACCTAACAGAATGAACTACTTTAATTAAAAAGAAAAAAAAATAATCCTATTCCTCCACTAGGTATGTCGGTTATTGGTGGCAGCCAAAATCTAATGACGGTATCTATAGAATCGTCTACGAGGAAGTCGACGAAAGTGACGTCAAAATCTATTGTTTACCTATCTCCACATCCTATTCAGGTGAAATTGATGAATTTCGATTTCCCTGTGCGGGCATGTCTAACGCTAGAAGTAACTTAAAAATGGTGCAATTCCGACTCTCGAAGACGCTACAGATCACCGATATCGAGATACTGGAATTACAATATCCACTTCACACTATGTTTCCCTGGATGGAATATATGGTCAGAGTAGGATGGACTCCGGATTCTCAATAGTAGGTGACACAATATTTAACAACACGTCCAACCTTTCTCTAATTACTAACTGTCAAACTAATTTACATCAACATTCCTCAGCGTGTGGGTTCAGTTGCTTGATCGAAAACAACAGCGACTAGAGTTGGTGTTATTATCAGTGGACAACTTTTGTGAACCACCACCAAACGTATATAATTCCGAAAATCATTTGACATTGTCATCAGCCAGTGTCCAAGTCATTTACTCAGAGCAGAGCTCAATATGGATAAACGTCAATGACCTACTCTATTTCCTACCCTCTGACGATCCAACGGAAGTCAAATTCATTTGGGGCAGTGAAGAATCTGAATTCAGACATTTGTATTTAATCACTTCAAGTATAGCTGGTACGTAGTCATGACTTTAAAAAATATTATTCGATGCTCATTTTCATGGCCATTGAATAACAACCAACAGATAAGAATGATGACTCAGTACATGTACCCTGGACGTTTTATACTTCAGGATTAAGCAACGGCGTTGAGGAACCCCTGGATCGTATGGACAGCGTTTTTCTTCATCCACGTATTCTTTCGAAAGTCGCTCTTACGCAAGGCGACTGGGAAGTCCTGGGTCGTAAATTGTGGGTGGACGAACCAAATTCAATTGTATATTTTTCTGGTTTACGTGAAGGTCCCTTGGAACAGCACGTTTATGCAGTATCGTTACGTCGCCCGTTGGAAATAAGATTACTTACAAGGCCGGGTTACAGTTACAATAGCATATACTTCAATAAGGAATGCACCATGTTGGTCACCGTGTACAGTTCAATTAAAACACTGCCCACTTGCCAGGTAAAAAATTATAGTTACTCTGAATATTAGATCATTTTTCCTAAACTTTATTTTTTATTCAGGCATTTAGGATATTACAGTCTGACTGGACTGTTGAGAGTATTTCGTTGACTCCCGTTGGATATCTTCTGGAACCGACGATTCCTGAATCGGAAATATTCGCTCCAGAAATATACACGCACAAAATCACATCCGGCGACACAATTTACTCAATGATATTCAAGCCACATAATTTTCAACCAGGTAACAAGTATCCAACAATACTTAATGTGTACGGTGGTCCTGCAGTACAGCTTGTGTCAAACACGTTTAAGGTATATTTTTTTAATGCCTTCTGATTATCCTAAAACTATTGCACTTATTGAACATAATTGCTTATTCAATTGTACAGGGTATGAGACATTTACGAATGCACATGTTGGCCGCACAGGGATATTGCGTAGTCCTCATTGATTCTCGTGGTTCCCAACACAGAGGCCTAATGTTTGAAAGTCATTTGCGAAGACGTATGGGAACAGTAGAATTGAATGATCAAGTGGAAGTATTAAGATGGTTATCAGAAACCACAGGCTATATTGATATAAATAGAGTAGCTCTTCATGGATGGTCTTATGGTGGTTACTTGAGTCTTATGGGATTGATACAGTATCCTGACGTCTTCAAGGTACGCAGAAAGTGTTGCCAGGAAAGATTTTACAAAGAAATGTTTAATTCCTTGGTACTTTACAGTTGGCAATAGCCGGAGCACCGGTGACATCCTGGAACTTTTACGATACTGGGTATACCGAGCGCTATATGGACCTTCCGCAGAACAATCCACGTGGTTACGTAAACGGTTCCGTACTGAGCTATATAAGCAAGTTCCCGGATGAGGAGAATCGACTACTGATTATACATGGACTCATGGACGAAAACGTTCACTTTTTTCACACAAGCCAGCTAATTAATGCCCTTGTGAAAGTTGGTAAGCCGTATCAGCTTCAGGTCTATCCTAACGAGAGACACAGCCTACGAAATCTAGACACAAGTAAGCACTACGAAACCACTCTGTTGTCTTTCTTGCAAAATCATTTATAAATGAAGTCCAATGAAATTCGCGATCGTGCGTGGTCGTATCCGGTCGGAAGATTTCGGTTAAAAAAATTTTTGCAAGTCAAGATCGATTATCGTATTGAGTATCCCGAAATATAGTGACACCCGAGGAATGCAAAAAACTGCCATTAGTTTATGTACGTAGTAATAAAGATGAACGATGTAAATTGTTCTAATCGCGATCTGAACTTCGCGACAAAGCTTCAGTCAGCTGATGATTGATTTACGTTACAGTTCTAATTATTTCGTTTTACTATCGATACGAAAAATCATCGCAATACCGAATGCTCCTCAGACTTCGAACACCTTAGCTACCTTTAACCCGTTAATAGTATTACAAACTTTATTACTAAATTATTCGCAATAACGCGCCCAGCTGCAAGCTTCACTTTCACATCATTAAGAGCCATACAAGGAGACTTTTTACACGATATAAGACTGTGTCTTATATTCTCCTATTTTCCCTATCTCTTTCATGTTAACGTAAGAACATTTCCCAAATACGTAATTATGCGCTTAAAGTTAAAAGTCGTTGATTTGAAATCGCGGAGAGGTGAAAATCGAAGGAAAAATTGTGTATAAAAAAATTGCAAACATGAATTAAGCATATAAAAGCCTAGATTGATTATTTTTCTTTTTTCTTTTAATAGAAGAAAAAGGATAATACTCTGATTTTTGTATATAAAATTGATATTATTCTCGGCGTGAAGAATGACTTTTAACCGCTTTATCATTTTTATCCTACGCACATTCATTCATGAATTTCCGTTTATCCCTTTCCTTATCTTCTTACTGCCTCATTCACCCTCACCCCGTACCATCGTACTTACTTTTAATGATATTCGTCTTGCGAGCTAGATATATTTTTGATCAAGTGAGAGTTATGAAATAATCGTGAGACTCGGTGACGCGTACGAACGCGAAAACGAGCATATTCACCCCCTTTTAATAATAAAAATAGCAATGAGTTTGGAGTGATACAGATATTCGCGTCTTACGTCATTGTGAAACATTGTATATCCGTTGGATAATTATTATTTGTCAATAAATAAATTCACTATTTTATATCCGTCCAGCAATCCTCATATCACTTTAATATTAACTCTACTATTTATGTATAATATTTAAACTAGAACATTATGAAGAATGATTTATTGGTTAGAAATTCCAGTTTTAGTCTTACGATTAAGAAACTTGTACAGATATCGGATTCTTTTTTGAAGCTCCATCCACTTAGTTGGCCTAATAATTGGGAATAGACCGTTCCTATACATTTTTCTCTTTCGCAATAGTACTTGGTATTCATTACCACTAACACCTCGCAGCCAAGGCTTCACATTGTAAAGTATTCTTGTAGGGTGAAGATTCTCGTTACCTAGGATATCAATGTAATCATTCTGTCCAAATAGGGCTCTTTTCTCATGCCAAACATTCTTTGGTTTATACAGAGGCATGGGTATTCTTTTTCCAGAATTTGTGTGTGGTAAGAGTCCTCGTATTTCTCCTTTTTCCACGTATCCATATCGCCTGGGTCTAGGATCTTTGGCTACTTTGTCTGCATGATAACGAAATCGAACTGATGTCACCTGAGGTGTCCAGACGCGTATGGCCGTTCTGATTGAATTTGCAATCCAGGACATTCTGCGAGAACAAGATCAGATAATCTTTATTACAAGGATAAAATCTCTCTTCGGCAACATAACCTATACGGTTTCAAATTCCTTTTATTGCTATTAATTACTGTACGTAACGTACGTTTGATTTTGGAAAACAAGCCAAAAGATTTACTTACTTTTTTAAATGCCTAGTACGTCAGATAATTATTGAAACTTCTTGCGGTTTTTAATATCGGATACAATGAACCATCTTTTGGTTAAAATACACCTCGCTAGTTGCGGTCACCCAGCGCTGCGCTACCATTGCGCAGACTCTTATAATGATATTACGTATATGATATATAATATAGTAAAATTTATTTTAATTCAAAGTTTTTGCCGGTGTATGTTTACTATGATTATCGTAAAGCACAGATCCACATATTTATTAAAATGGCAAATTTTATTTTTCCAACGAACTATATAAATCCGTAGTCTTATTTATGTAAATACATATTATGCGATCGCAATCCATATATCAGGTAACAAATATAAAAATTATATAAAAAGATAAACGTATAATATTACCTATCCGTAGAATTGATCATTTTTCGTTACCTAAATAATTAAAACTGATATTGTTTGTTTACGCCTTTCACATTCGGCCGCCGCTTCTTCCACACTTTTCCATTCAACATCGTGTTTCGTAACTGAAAAAAAAGAATTGAGCATTTTACCATTGAACATAAAAGCAACAACGCATCATCAACATAAATGCAATTGATAACATTAATTGTAAACAATTGTAAAAGATGTTCATAAAACATACTTCGTGCCGGCATTGCGTACTGCAAATATAGTAGGTGCAATACGAGATAAAGAAAAGAAGTAGCGGCGGCAAGTTTAGAAAATATTTTTAAAGTCATCGAGCCACCCAGTTTTTTGTACAAAATTCCACCAATCAGACTACCAATGGCAAAGCCTGTAAATCAGAAATATTGAAGACATCGCATCAAAGAAAGATAATCCAAATTTTTATAATTACAATACTTACCAAACCCGTCATCCATTCCCGCCACGATACCCTGAACCGTGGCCGATGTTCCGGGTGGTGAAATGGCACTAGCGTAAGCTACGATTGTTGTATAGCACAATGCATATGATGGCCCCTGCATAAAGAATTCAATAGGCAAGACCCACCAAGGAGTTGGGGCCAATGAAATAAGGCCTAATCGTATTGAGTAACAGATAAAGCAGAACACAAAGCTGTACCCATAACCAAATTTCTTAATTATCTTTCCTAATAAGAAAAAAATCTTTAATGAATAAGACAATCGTACCAATAAATTAAAATATAATTCAATCAATCATAATTCCGTACCCGAGAGAGAAAAGAATATAACTTCTCCGCCTAAGGTCTCAGCAGCCACTATTAACCCTTCTATCAGTTTAATCTGACTCATGTAACCCGTGGCCTTCGCTAAATCTTCTAGATACCTAATTAGAAAATATTAATATTAATTAACAACTGTACAGAGTTATCCATCATAAATGGACCAGTCACAATTAATAGATATATCATTACTCGTGACTGTCAGATTTTGAACTATTGCATTTAAATATACAATATTCATGTTTTATACTCACCAAAATAAAAAATAAATTATAAAACTGTCGAATATACCAGCTAGGGTAGCGAAACACAAGAATATCACTATTGCTTTCATTTTAAGTAATTTGTAAACGTCTTTCAGAATATTTTTCGATCCCGACATGGTGGGTAACTGAAAATATCTAGTGTAAGATAGAAACTTATTAAGTTACTTCATTTTGTTATTCTTGTAACTTATCATAAATTGCAAGCGATCACCTCAAGTTTGGTGCAGCACATGAGATCGATACAGGAAAATCCCATAACGAGGATAAATGCAGGAGTGTAGACTTTTATTGCTTGACCTTGGGACCACCAATCCACAGCATAACCAGCTAAAAAAGCTGTAATTCCAAATCCTATAGTGCCCCATACACGTTGTCTACCATATCCCATCTGACCACCATGTCCTAAAAAAATTTTAAACTGTATAGGACTTCAACGTAGAGAAATGGCTCAAAAATATTTTAATTATTATTACCCAGCACATCGAAGCAGATTGCGTCGCTTATGCAGTTGGAAACGTTGAATCCTATATTGCCAAGAGACATTAGGATTACAAAGCCCCAGAACGTGATGGAAGTGTAGAGGCAATTGGTTTCAATATTTTCACAGGTCACGTCGCAATTGTTATTAGATTGACAGGTCGCATCAGCGTCAATGATACAAGAGGAGTTTGCAGAAAGTTCTTTCTTGTAGCGATTGTAAACAGACATATTAGTGGCAAAATTGTTGCCACTGCAATTCCAATAGCATTTCACATTAAGACCAATGTCACATGTGGCAGTAAAGGGTACTACTGAATCATTCTGATTGACTTCACACATTTGGAATGAAGAACAGGAAACGTTCTTAAAGCCATTTTCCGGTAACATTGTTCCCGGAAGTGATGGCAAAAAATACAGTAATACATAACAGCCGCTGGTTGCTGCCAGGAGACAAACAAATATGGATTTTCGATAGGCCCGAAAATGATCAACCAAAAAACCAAAAGCTGGTTTTGCTATGAGAAATAAAATGGGTAAAATAGCAGTAATGCTGCCCATGACCAGTGGTGAAATTCCAAGCTGTTTGCCGTAAACCGGTAAAAACGGTAATATGGGTCCCATAGCTAAAAATGTAGAAAGTTAAACGGAGATTATGAATCCTCGGCAAATATACGAAAATCAACGCGAATACTTACCAGCCATAAAGAAAAAATAATGAGCCTTGATCGGCAGCTGTTTCGAATTTATTTGAATCTTTCCCATTTTTTATTGATCTCGATATCAGCTAATCATTGATCAGAATTTTGAATTATCGATCTAACGATAATCTTCGGAAGTCTGTATGACGTAATTGGCTGAAACACCATAAAAGTAAATAATAATTATATATCGATTTGATTTTTTCTAAACTATTTTATCGATTGTTTTTACACATTTTTTGGATTTAAATTGTCAGGAGTTATTTAATCAATTTTATACAGACGTATCTTTTTAGCACAATGATAAACACTCGAGACACATATTGTTCACTGTCAGCGTCGCATTTGAACGCCAGAGTTCTATTCACATTGGTTGAAAATTTTCATCTGACTAACCACCCCTATCTTATCTACAAAACTAAAAATTTAATTTACATAGACTGCAAGGTTTACACACGAATCATCATCGAGTCATAAATAAAGAATACCACATACATAATAAACCATTTACAACCACAAAATACTGTCTATCAGTAAGTACGAAACAAATTCTCTTAAGGAAGATTAAACAATCCGCAAGATAAGATTCCATATTAAGAGTTAAGAGACACGTGATGGAAAATTTTCAATATTCATAGCTTTTCTTAGGAAATGCATTCTTAAATACCGAATTTGCGTCCATCCAGACAAGGATTACTTCATACGGTAACTTACCGACCTATCCTAGGGTAATACTTATCACTACGAACTCAACAGTATCTATGGTAGTTAACCAAAAAAAAAGGAACGAAATGCATATCCGAATGCATCACAAGGTTAGTCGCTTGGGAAAGCGATGCCAGACGTCGTTTCTGTACATACATGAAAATAACCCCAACAAACGAGTCCACGGAAAATAAAGAAAAATGCAATCCATCCACTCACCAGATAAGATTAAAAATAAAGCAATTTTATCGTCTGCACAGAGAATTCCGATCAATAATTAACGCAAGAAAGTGTATGTAATAAAAGTGCATGAAATAACAAAAAGAGAAGAGAGTCGCCACGCAATGCTCCTCCAACGCCAAATGCCAAGCGACTGGCAGTCACTGGCAACATATCCTCGTGCGTACGACATGATATAAATCCAAAACACGTATCGAACCTATCCGAGAATCCCCGAGTATATCCGAAGTCGTGTAAGCTTAAGTATTTTGAATGCAAGGCGATATTAAATCACGAATCAAGGCGTGGCCTTGTATCTCTCTTTATCTTCGGCTTTTGTATTCCTATTATTATACGTATCTATACCATGTCTATTAACAGTAAGCTATAAAATAAACTCTACTCACAGCTTTAAATCGCAGATTATAACCATACCGATTACAATCTCAAAGAAGCATATCAGATATGTTTCACTATCTCGCGAGAAGGTATTAGTAAATGAAATTGTACCAAACTACATTGTATAAACTTCCATTATCAATCCGCTTAACAGAATACATATATAAACTACTTAAAAAAAACATTACGAGCCTCTTAGCAATAGGTGTCACCCCTCACTCTCTCATTCTATATATATAACTGTACTATAGATGACACTCTGTATACGGTAAATGAAATGGAGCATCGGAAGCTGTATTAAATTAATCCAATAATATAGCATACTACGAAGACACTCTAATTTACCAACACGAATTGAACGTTATGACACAATGCTGTTTTTAAATACACGGAGTATCTTTATTTTTAGATGTAAATATACATACACGCATATACATCGTATCCCAAAAAATGATATTCTTGTCGTTTTCCATGCTTCGGGAATACCACCGTACTCATTAAATCCGATAATTTTCGGACACACTATATACATGAATCTTAAATGTTCTTATTTTTTCCCCAGTACCAAACGTCACCGCCGATTATCCTCGTCCCGTTTCATCAATGGTATAATCGTAGGATCGACTGTCCAACATCTCCTGTGCCGGAAAGTCACAAGCTTTCTCGTAAGTATATGCGTGTAAAATCTACACACACAATATACAAGCGCATATAGATATACGCACTTACCACACGCATATTCCTATTACGTACAAGCTGGACTCCCACCAGAGTAAATCCAGTTCCCTTGGACTTTCGGCTAGAGACTACGAGAATGTCAGTATTCGCTCGAGTGACTAGTAGTCCAGTAGACGCTTTACTCCTGTTCGGTACTTATTCTAGAGGCAGTAAGAGAGAAAGGAAGGAACAAGGAATTAAGTAGGATACGAGCGTAGGAGAAAGAAAAAGAAACGCAAAGCTGCGATCACGTGGCGTGACGGTTATTTTTGAATTGAATTTTTTAATTCACATCCATTTTCTTCGCATTTATTTTTTTATTCAACATCGTCCTAACCCACCGAGCATCTGTGTACTGTCTTGCCAGTGAATGTCAGTTCGCCGAGGCCTTTGTCCCGTTTCTGTGAAACTCTGAAAGTTTTAAGACACCTGGAGATCAACTCCAGGAAATATAATCAACTACTGATGTGAAATCTATGTGAATCGTTGAACAGTGAAACATGAAGGAAATGTTCACTTGGTTTATTGTCGTGTCGGCTTCGCTACTGTTCTCGGTGTCAGCACAGGAGAGCATTCACACTGCGAAACGTGAGTAGATTTTACGGTGTTGTTGCCAATTGTATAAAAAAAATTGTCTCTGAACGCGTGGAAATGTTTTTCGTTTGTATTTCATATGGAGAGAAACTATTTATGATATTTTATCTTCAAATATGTTGGTTTACTTATTTATAGAGGCCAAGAGACTTTATAGTACTTTATTGTCATGAAATTTAGTCCGCAATTCGTCACGTTTATCAGTCTTAGTTACTGTCGACATATAAGTTAACGGAAGTTCGAAGGTCGTATATATATGTATATATATACATTTGATAGAGTTGGATGGTTTCTGCAGAATGATATATTTGATTGAAACTGTACTTTTATTATTCTTGTCTCTGCGACAGAGAGATGCGCTTTATTTTTCACTTGCAGAACAACACATGCTATGTCACATGGTAAAACATGATAATTAATCTACCGCTAGGAGATACGAATTCCCATCGGATGCTCTGATTCTGTGAATTGAAATGCTGGACAAACTAATTCATTTTGGTAACTTCATTGTAAACAGTTTGATACAATTGATTAACTTTCATTGACGATCCTATAGATGTTTAATCGTAGTCACGCATATCGGCCACTGACATATATAGTAATAGTAAATATGGCACTGGTAGTGTATAGTATATACATGTTGTAGACTATTGTAAGTTAGATTTGCAAATCTGCAGGTTAAAATAATAAATTATTGCGGACTGGAACTTCCTGGAATAAAAAAATTAATTAACTTTCCTGGAGGAATTAACGGATGGTTATTATACGGTTAAAAAATTTGCAATTATACTGGCAGTGTTCCGGTCTGATTATTATTATTATAGTAAGAACGTCAGTAATTAATTTTACTTGGTGTATATGAAAATTATTTTATTCCTTTTTTTTTTTAAATATCTTCCAGTCAAGCTGTGTGTGGTTGCCGATAGTCGGACAGCGAAGAGGATTCATAGGACATGTCCGAAACTTGTTACCCCTGGAAGTCAGGTAGATTGTGTTATAGCAAATGATAGGCAAGTATATGAATTACAATAGTGAATACTGAGATTCCAGTGATTAGGGAGTTTGAATAAAAATTTGTTTAGATCCGAATGTTTGAGACAGTTGACAACTGCTAGTAGCGATTTTACGGTTTTGGAACCAGAAGATTTGGTTGCGGCTAGTGGTTATAGCGAATACAATATTCTAGTCACGAATGAACTCAGACTGTTTAAAACAGGTAATCGATTAATGATTGACAAGTATAGTCTTAAAGGAAACGTGGATTTTTTTAAATTTTTGAAATTCTTTAGAGAATCAACGTTACGAGATTGTCGCTCTGGTGAATAAGAATGTCGAAAGTCTTTTCGATCTACGAGGGAAACGATTTTGTCATCCAGGATACGAAACTTCGGATGACTGGACGAAAATGTTTGCCACGGTTGACAAATTTAATTTAGACTTGAAGTTTGGGTGTTTACTAAAAAAAATTATATCAGCTTTTTTGTGTCTTTATGTAGTATTTTGAAAAACGAGTCATTCCCAATGAATGCGATACTAATAAGACGCTGGTGGAGAACCGGATGCATACGTTATCCAATTACTTTGAAGCAGCCTGTATAGCTGGTGCCTGGACGCCGGACTCTGTTCTGGATACTCAACTGAGTTAGTTTTTCAAAATGAAATTGCTGTATTATTATTATTAAGAAATTTTTTTTAGAATCAAAGTACAAGAATCTTTGTGCACTTTGTGAAAATCCTGCGGGTTGCTACGCCGCTGACAAGTATCATGGTCGTGAGGGTGCTGTTTTGTGTTTGACTGACGGCATGGGTGACGTCGCCTGGGTCAGATTACAAGATGCCCTTCAACATTTTAAGTCTCTGGGGATAAAAAAGCGTGATTATGCTTTTCTTTGTGCCGATGGAACAGTCAAACCTATGGATTCGAATAATCCTTGTGTATGGATACGAAGACCATGGCCAGTGATTGCATCTCGAATGTGATTGGAGTTATTAATTATGTCATGTAATGATATCAAGAATTTTATACATAAAATACATATTTTTCCAGGGAAGTCGCTGAGCGAATTTCAAATATTATGAGATCTTTAGATCAAGCCTCCGCGTCTTCTTGGCAGAATGCGGTACTCCGACTTTTGGAAAGTTACCGTTCCACGCCTGTACCCACGGACACGTTACAAACGTCTGAAGATTTTTTATCCAGATGTAATAATAAGTTGATTGTATAGTTATAGACAGCTATTGGAGGAGTCAAATATTAATTTTTGTTTTCAGTTCCAGGATTTATGAGCGCTAACAAACGTGCTGGTTGTCAGCCATCGCGAAGAATACAATGGTGTGTTACGTCGAATCTTGAAGACCGGAAGTGCAGATGGATAAGACAAATATCTTTTGTTTACGGAATCGAACAGCCGATATCCTGTTACCAGGTAGCTAGTAGGAGAGACTGTCTTGAAGCAGTTAAAACTGGTCAGTCTGACATCTTTGTTGCTAAACCGGAAGAGGAGCTGGAAAGCCGGAAGTGAGATATATAGACGATATTTACTCTTGAAAAAATAATACCAGTGAGTTATCTTAATTTTTTGTCTTAATAGAAAGGGACTTAAACCCATTTTATGGATCACTACTAATAAGCAGGAGGATATGAATAAAATTTTGGCAGTTGTGCGGGAAGATTCGAAATTTCGAAAACTTAAGGATCTTAAAGGTGGCAAAGCTTGTTTCTCAGGATACAGAAGTATCGGTAAGTATTTTTTTGTATTGAAAATTCTAGTACTGAAACTGTGATTCATTTTAAGGCTGGAATGCATTCGTCTCGATAATGGGAAATAAATCTTTGAACGATTGGGCGTGCTCGGATGCTGAAGCTGTGAGCAATTTTTTTAGCGATAGCTGCGTTCCTGATTTGAGCAAAAATAACGAAACCATGCCAGCCAATTTGTATTCTTTGTGTAAATCAGGTATGGAAATTAGTATAGTTACCGAATGAATTTGAAACCGATATAGAAAAAAAAAACTTCATGAATACAGACTCAAGGATTGGTGACGAGACGAGCACTTTTGAATGTCTCACTTCCGGCGCAAGTGACGTCGCTTTTATGAGTTCAAAAACGTTCCAAAAACTCACGAGTAACTCAGCCAAGTACAACAAAAAGGCTTTCCGGTCTCTTTGTGAAGACGGCTCTCACTTTAATGAAAATTTCTGTTTCTTGACATGGACCACTTTGGGCTCGGTAATTATATTGTATGATTATGATAAAAAATTGATTCGCCATTGATAACTCATGACGAAAAATACGTAGGTAATGGTGAATGAAGAAATTTCAAATTTGAGAAGAGACGACATTTATTCCACTTTACTGGAATTGGACCTAATGTTTGGTCAAACCTTTATACGAGCTTTTTCAATGTATGGCACATATGATGGTAATCGTAGCATAATATTTCCGGTGAGTAATTAATTTGTAATTATTTATCAATCTATGTCTTCGCATAAACAATCCAAATTGCCTTCCAAATCACGAATCTCATCATAGCATATAGAGTCATTTTCATACCCATAAAAAATCATACCATTATCACAGAAAGCAAATGGAAAATGCATACTTTTTGAATACACCATAGGTGTACCATTGATATCGACCGCAACGCCACCTATATCCGATTCAAACATTTCTTTTTCAAAAAGATTCAATTCTGTCTCAACTGCTAATTCTGTTGCAGCTCCACAAACTTCATTGATATCTGCATTAATCCTCTCCACGATCTTTCTTGCGGGTCCATACAGATAAATTGATTTCTCATTACCGGAAACGGAAGCGCAAGCATTCCCTTCGGCAAAAATTCCACAACCAAGCACAGTTCCACTTGGACTTAGATAACCAGACATTTTTCCTGTATGCCCAGCAGTTGACGTACCACTCACCAAAATTCCATTTCGATCCAGCGCAACTGCTCCGACTCCACCCACCTTTGATTTATGACAATTATCAGTTCCATTAAAAATATTTATAAAATAATCAACTATCTACTTGCAAAACTGTGGGTGCATTAAGTAATCGTTGAGCATCTGCTTCTAATTTAGATTTCTCCAATGCTCTTTGCTTAGCTTCCTGTTTCATCAAAAACCTGGCTACGCACTGTGGTAATTTTTTTGCAGTTGTATCTTTTGGTTTGTCGATGGCCTCCAGTATGTGATTCTCAACATTATTTGAAGGATCTTTAATATTTTCCTCCAGTTTATTCTGATCATTGATTGTAGAATTACTTATTGCTTCCTCGCTATCCTCATTTAACTGTGTCGAAGAACTGGATGTTATGTTCCTAGTAAGCAATCCTGGTTCCAAAATGGAAAATCCCATTTCAATTGCAAATCTCTGAGCGCCATTATCAACTATCAAAACATGATCTGTTTCCTGTAGAACTTTTTTTGCAAGGCTTATTGGATGTTCGATATCACGAACTGAACCAATACAACCAGCATTCCAATGATTATCCATCAATCCAGCATCCATTACTATATTGCCATTTATATCCAAGGATCCTCCTCTGGCGCAATTAAAATATGGTTGACTTTCCATATGGCAGATTGCTGTCTCTACAGCATCTAAGGATGAGCAGCATGCCAAAAGTTGTCTGTACGACTTCAAAGCAGCTTTTTTAACCTCTTGCAGCATATAAGATAATTCTTTATTTGGTATTCGTCCTGCTCCACCATGCACTATTATTACTGGATTCTTTTTGGCCGGTGTATTTCTTCGTTTTTCCTCTACGATATCAGCCTCCTCTTTGGCTTTTGCTAGAATCGTATTTATCCATGTGCAATAATCACACATTGAGACTGAAATTTGGAATTTCTTTTTACAGGAAGAAACGCAACATCTGCAGCGTGATGTTAGTCACATTGAAAATGAAAAAAGTTACAGGGATATCGTACAAAATCTTTTGCGGGCAAAATGCAGTGGTACCAGTTATTTAAATACTCAATATTGTAATGTCAAAACGATAATATTTTTATTAATAACACTTACTCTAAGTCATTTAATGAACTAGTTATTAATTTTTTTGGTATAATTACTGTGATATTTCAGCATGAAAATCATTGAGATTGTGATTGTTGTGTAATATATACTTATAAGATATTTTATGACTGTATCAAAAAAAATTAAAATAATAATGAACTTTTGTAAGAAACTTGAAACTCATGTTATTTCTTTTATCATAAGCATGATTTTATTTTAACTGATTTTTATTTTATATAATAGTATCTAAAGTCTAACGGTGTATTTAAATGAATGGAATCGTATTATATTTCATGTTAACAATATTTAAAGGATGTTCGTCATATTGACTTTGATAAAGTATCTTTGTAAACTCTTGTTATTGATCGATTTTCAAAAATTGGACAAAATTAACGTTTGGACCCACACCACTCAGGATACAATTTTTCGTGCCGGTTCTTATCCTTTGGACGGAAAACCGTTTGAAAACCTGATTTCTATGTGTCTATAAAACTACAGTACAGCGTGTAAAATAGCACTTATTAATTAACGCATCAACTATTCTTTTCCTCAAAGATTCTTGAAGAGAAAATTATATTAATCGTTATTGCAGTCTTGCGAATTATTCGAATATGAAACCGTCCGAATACAACAATATGGGACTCATAAAAAATATCCTTTATCAGGATATAACAATCTTAACGATATGTCGAAATGGTAATTTAAAAAATTGTTTTTTGATCTTGTTTATCTTCTCATTTCATTGCTTTTCACTGAAGCGTCTTATTAAGCACTTATAATATTTATTACGAATTAAATTATAAGATCTCGACATAACGCAAAAATGTATTTAAATCTTTTTGAGTCTCTTCCTTTTTTGAATAATGAAAATCTTTCTTCAACATGTGTATCTCCACTGTTCCAGTATCAGTACCGAAAGCCTGTAGAACAAAGATTTTTTCAATTATAATGCTATTGAATAAAATATGTTTAATATTATCCACAAAATATTGTACTCCATTTACCAGATATTGATTAATCATATCATGATCATTTTTGCAAGGAGATAATTGCATACTGCATATACGTCCCCAACCATTTGTAGATATCTCATACATTGGGAATAAGTCACTGTTTCCCAAATCCCAGATACAAATTCTGAATGGAATACCAAAATATTAATAATTAGTCAAAACAAACAAAATCGAACAAGCTTACTTTGAGTCGTAATCTAGAACGTATATAGTGAACGGTTTCGACTTGGACCACTGAATATTCCTAATAGCACTTTTGCAATGTGCATCTTTCAACTGTAAAAGGGGTCGTTCCACATTCAAAGAATGTAGCCTCACAGTACCATCATTGCAGCCAACCTTTCAATAAAATAATTTACACGATAAATTAGTTTTTATATTTTTCTTCATAATAAAAGACAGTATACTTACAAGGAAGAAAGACTCTTTAAATGGACACCTCTCTATGCACGTTGTAGCACCAGAGACATCTGCAAAAAATAATTTTATATTACAATTATTCAATTACACACATTTAAAAAAAAACCTACCCATATCATTTTCTTTATAAATTGATGGACTGACTTTACGTCCAAGGCATGTAGCATGCAGTACATTACTGGAGTTAGTAGCCAAGTAAATGTTATTAGTATCAATACTATCAACATGCATGTCAACGAATCCCTGAAGATCTTGATCTCTGCAAAGAATATACTCATTAAGGAACTGGGATTATAAAGTCCATTAGATTTAATTACATTTTACTTTTCCTGGAGCCCACAAGAATCTCTTGACTTTTAACGAGTTTTACATTACCCCATTGGGATAATCCTAAATCATCATTAGACACTCCTATATTTTTTAAGACGCTCCATATTATCAAGCATCCATCTTCATCCAGACTGCATATCTATTATCAATTACTATTAAAATTTAATATTTTTCATTGCCTATAACTTACAGCCTACAGTAAAAATACAAAAATGTTCGCATATTTTCTACAAGCCCCACTGAATTATACCTGTATTGGTATGAATTGATTGAGCAACGATCCACTTGATTCACTCTGAATCTTTGATAAAATTCTTATCGCTACAATTTCTGATGTATGTCCATTTTCTATATTTCCTGCAGTAGTATAAGTAGCCGATCTTATAATCCAATCTGTCTCATTAGCTTTATCAGTAATTCTCTGATGCCACATCTCATCCTCTCTCAAATCCCATAAACTTATTGAACTGCATAAAAAGAAAGATTCATTCCTCGCCGTCAGTTACATATAAATAAATTTACTAAGTTATTTAATTACCCTTCCCGAAGACCAGCAAATATAACATTGTAATATATCGAATGAAAGCAGCAAGCACTTATTGGAGAAGGTGAGTAAAATAATTTTGTTGGTTTCGATGGTTCTGATATATTCCATATACATCCTATACAGGAATCAGTGATATAATTTTGTTTACTGGAAGTTTCAATATCCTGTATAAGACAAATAATTTTACTTTATCTGGTGACATGGCATTATAGTATAAATGTACATTTCCCTGTACCTCATCAACTGGTGAATGAATAGTAAGTAAAACTTTACTCAGTGCCTCAGAATAGTGAATAATAGTAACTGGTCTACCAGATAGAAAAGTAACCGAGTCAATAGAAAGTTTGATTAAACCATTACTGAACGGTAATTCGTGTTTGTCATTTTGCAGTACGCTGCCACCGAATTTCCGTTCTTCTAATAATGACAACATCACTCTGCCAGCTTTACTTAAAAAGTCGTTTAACTGTAATATATCGAAATTAGGAAGTGGTGATGGACTTTCAAAATTTGAATCGTCACTTCCGACACCGATTTGCTCCTGAAAATTAAATTCAATTTATTCGTACTTAGATTGTCCTGCATATTATCAGTGACGTTACTGACCATTTTAAATAACTTAATATCTTCGCTAGTATTTAGATTTCTTTTGCAAGATACTGGAAATTGCGTCCACTTATTACTGCATATGATATCATCCGTTTGCGTTTCCATATTAAGATTATCTTCGTTAGTTTGGACAGACATCTAATAAATGTTATATTATTGTGGGAGATAATAAATTTTAATTGCTGTCTTTCAATACCTGTTGAGTATTTAGTTTTCCGTAATTACAGATAAACTCTTCATACGTGACTGGTGATGATTCCAGGAGGGACCATTCGACAGTATCCAGTTTAATCATTCCGAGTAATTCACGACCACGACTTAGAATTTTGGATCTCTCCTAATTTTTGTTAGGATCATGAGGTAAGAAAAAGATGCTTTATGATACTACGGCAATTAAGTGTCATTGGATAGCAACGAGAAGCATGTACCTTTTCAATTTTATCATCTTTGCATATTTTAAAATCGATATAACACATTTGCGAGATCGGTGGGGATTTTGTAAAATCGCCAGAACGGCCATCTTCGAAACCTTCGTCAGTCGACAAGGGTAGTGATTTAGTTTCTGAATTTTTTTCTTCCCTGTATCAGGAGATTTCTCTTTAATACTAATATGATATTAATAAATAGCGAAAATAATGTTTGCATGCAAGTCCGTAAGAGAAGCGCAGTTAAAGAAAAGCGTTAAGGTGCATAAATTGAAAGTTTGAGGGTGTACGAAAAATGAACTTAAATCTTAATTGTGCAGGTGCTTTATTTGTCTTGATATTTTATTTTAGCTATGGCGAACCTATACCCTCTGGCAACTGATTGTCGCACTTCCGGTAAAGGCGGTGTTTTTGGTTGGTTCACAGACATTGATTCTATACGAGCCGCTCTTTTTCGAGCTTCCGCCAATTCGTAGTGCCCGGAATCTACCATATGCTCCTCTTCTATTTTGCGATTTTCAGCGCTAGGTATCATTTTTCGCTGTTATAAAGATTTTTTTATTTTTTAGTTTTTATTTATTTAGTTATTCATGTTCAATGCAAATGAATTTATAGAAAAATGGAAAGTACTTGTACTTGTGTTTCTGTTCGTAGCTCTACTGGTTCCATCGTAACACTACTGGTACTGTCTTCAGATTCTTCACTGATTTGAGATTCATCGCTGTCAGTACATTCTTGAAAATCTGACTCATAATCCTACAAGTATTAGAAAATCTTGAAATAACATATATTTGATCTTTTTGGTTTCAAAATAACTACCTCAAAATCATCCTCATAATCATATTCATCCTGTGCATCATTAGGTATGTTTGTAAAGTTGTTTGATGAATGTTGCTGAGAAACTGTATCTTTTAATCCACTTGTAACATTCACGACTGTATGTAACACTTTAACTTCACTTGGACTTAGAGTTCTGGACTTTCTACGTTCTTTAGATGGTTGTCTTGGTCTAGATTTTACTATTTTCTCCTGATTAGCCACATTCTCTCTATGTCTTGAGGATTCTATACTTTTAGGAGTAGCCACCTGTCCAGTAATCTTTGATGCTAATTTACTGGCACTTGATTTAGGCATGTATACTGTACTCAAACCTCGTTTCTCCATATAGCCAGTATTACTTTTCTCTCTGGACTTATTTTTTTCAATAGGTTTGCCACTATTAGTCTTTAATGATACTTCAGACTTAACTTTTGAAGTTGTGTTTCTGTTGGTCAGTTGAGACTGTATCCGAGGAGAGCTAACACTAGTTTTTGTTGTCGAGGACAAAACATTTTGTCGTGTCGTTTGTTTCTGTGGCACACTGTCTTTAGATCTATTCCTGCTGGATAATAGTTTGTTAGAAACATTTTGCGAAAGTTTTGATTTTACATCCCCAGCTCCTCTTCGGTTCACAGATTGTTGAACCTTCTTTTCATTAACGTCTGACTTAACTTGAGACTCAGAACTAATATCAGTCGAAGTACGTATTTTCATCTTGCTTTGTGTATGTGATCTTGATCCATCTTTGGACTCAAGAGTCTTTTTAATTGCACCCTAGGAAATTCATTATCTTACCACACAAGAAATGTTAAACAAGATTTTCTTATTCCGAATAACATTTCCAATAATAATAAGTAATATTATAAACCGTTTATTACGCATAGTAAAATATTTAATATATTCAAAAATGAATATCAATAAGTGTGCGGCGACCGTATAAAAATAAAATCCTTGACCGATTATTACATATTACGTGTATAGCTTGGCATTGAATATAATACAATGCCATAGCCATAAATTATATTGTACGGGTTCAATAAATTGTGAGGATTTTTCCAGTGCTCCAAGAATCATTAAAAATTGTAGGAAAGCTTACCTTATTTGACATTTTGTACTTAATTGACTTGTTTTGATAGTCGTGAAGTCGCCATCATGTAAACTGTGGTAACTGCAACCCCCCACATATCTTTTACCATGCACCATCTATTGGAATGAATATATCTACAAATTTATACCAAGAATAAAAGATAACGAATAAAATACATGATCGTTACGTGTATAATCATACAAGTGGTTCGTGTCTGAACTAAAGGGTGCTTTTTCCAATGGTACATAATAACGAATCATTCTTTTACCATAGTAGCATACGATAAAAAAGAGTACAAAATGTCTTTAACAGATGGTACTAAATATGGGAACAGGGTAGTATTGAATGGTTATATTAGTATTTAAAAGATCATTGATTCTCATAATTTTAACCAATCCAGGCTGATTTTAATTTCTCAAAAATTAATCAACCCTATTCTCAACACAAGATTTACGAGAGGAAGTCAGAAAGGAGCATTAAAAGTACAGAAGCAAAGGGTGGAGGATGATCAAGAACATGTAGAGGATGATGAAAGAACTTGTAAAAATCAATTATATTACGTAAAAAATTTGCTACCATGAACCTCCTTCAAAGACAACCCGTCACTGATTGAATGTCGCGCAAAACGACATTCGCATCATGGAACGACGACAGCGACGGCCAATTGACATAGCAGAAAAACGCTCGTTCAAGACTTTTCGGTAATTCCTCATATGACTTATTTAGTAAAAGGTTAGAGATATTAAAATTACATAGTAACCTATAAATCTATCTACGTAAAATTTTCAAAACGTATAACACAATTCCTGATTTATGAACGATGCAACCGCGGAAGATAAATTATTACATGTTAAACGATGATCACGCGATGTTCATTGAAAATCTGTCAAGTTGCAAAAGGCAAAAAAGTCCTGGAAGACGTTTTCACTATTCACGTCATTACACAGCTAGAGTCTCGGATCTTGTTTATGAATATTTGGCAAGAATTGCTTACAATAATGCAAAACAGAAGCAAAGAAACAATGCCCATAGTAATTTCAAGAGAATTCACGTACGAAGACAGTATCGATCAACACAACATCGTCCCGATAAACGTTCACGTAGAAAATCATTGATGCCGATAAGAAAATTCTACAAGAATCAAACATAAAAATTTCCCTATTATAATATAAGTGAATACAAGAGGACCCGATACGTAAAAGACAAAAAATGGAAAACTATATTAATCATATATTTCAAATTATCTAAATTACGTATATCCAGTATTTAACCTTGCTAGAGGGTTAGAATTGTAAAAAGAGTAAAAAAAGATATCGATCATAAAAGGACATAAGTAAATGGACAATGGCACTGTATTACAGGATGATTATTAAACGCGAATCAACCTTATGATGTATTTACTTAATATATGTAAACGAAGGTCGTCTAACGACCGATTTTTATCAGAGACAAGTAAACGATATCATGTTTGTCTACTGCGTGCTATTAATCCAATAGTACCGTGCAGCAGCTGTATAATAATTTATGTCTAGAAGGGATAAAAACTCAGGTGCAGTCCGTCTAGAATATTTAATCAAAATTACAATGCGTGTATCATACATAAAAAGAAATTGTATAACAAAAGCCTTTATGAAGACCATAATTGATGAATCGATAATTTGTCTAGATTGTTCCTTGCTGTTTCGAGTCTCTGCAACAACGGCGCAACCATCTTTTTAGTTCTTTGTCGTCTGTATTTATTATTCCTATGGGTACGTCTGATTTTTTCGATTCTGATGCCTGAAATAAATTTTCATTCGAGCTGCCATCTTTTTCTGAACCGTCATTTGAGCTTAATTCAATTTCACTGTGATTTTCATCGCTGAAGATATTTCGACATTTTTTTGACTTTTCGCGCGAAATATTGTTACGTCTGTTTCTTCTTGAAAGTCTGTCAGGCCGATTCTGCGGACAATGCGTATAAGGGTTGTTTGTTTTTTTCGTAGTAGAGCTTCTGGAGGGATATGTCGATCTTTTGGATTTATTCCAAGTGTCACAGGTTTTTTTCCTTATATTCGAATTTTGGCCTAAATCTTCAAAACTCTCGTCGACACAGCTGTCATCGGATTTCCTAGTACAATCGTCAAGACAGTTTCCTAATTCTCTTTTTAAATTTTGATTTATCATACAGGCAAATGGTCCCACGTGATGATACTCGTCGCTTCCAATTTTAACTATAAATCTAAAAATTAAAAAATTAAAAAACCACGTATACATTGTCTCAATACTTTTGGCTATCACTTTATTTTAAAAAACACCAACCCTTGAGCACAAATTTGTGGTAACACTGTTAACACCTGAGCATATAAATCGCCATCATGACGATAATTAGTCTCAATGTAATTAACAATATCATTAACACAATATGAATTTTTACATTCAGTCTGATCATTTCTCTGCAGATTACGTAAAGCCTCCATAACTTTCAAAGAAAATCTAGCTGATGACTCAACAGCGCAATTGACTCGATTCGATTCCTAATGATATAATATCCAAAATACAGTAATCAATAAAGCTTAAAAAATTCAATCCAATCAGACAACATACCACATTTTCATAACTGTCACAACACTTTTTTTCAACATTATAAATTTTTGAACATCTTCTTGCATCTTTACTATCATTCCACAAGATCCGATCTATAACCGAATTAATTTCTTGATCCTCAGAAGAAGCGCAGCGTTTTCTTGGATTCTGCATCCTCTGTTACCTCATCGATATAAATAATAAGAAAAAAAAATACGAAACAAGGTTATAGAAATAGCGATGGACGGACTCGTTTGAAGTCATTTTCAAGTCAAATTACATTTTTCCTCCCTTCGAAGATTCACAAAGAGAATTAATAACAGAAAAACAAGATCATTTCCGGTGCACCATAATTGTACGATATACGTGAGTATTACAGGTTAAATGTACAAAGACAATTTGATTTAAATAGTGACACAAGCAACGATACTAGTCAAAGAAGAAACTGTACGGTTTAAATGCCGTAGAACGTAGTCAATATCGATTTGCGATATAAATGATACTAGAAGCTGACCGCGCCAATGATAATACAGTGTATTAGAGGTGCGTACGAAATAAGGCGCCAAAACCAGTATTTGAAATATTAATGTCATTAGACATTGTTATCTAATTTGGAATCACGTGGACATAAGACAGTAGCCATATTGTCTTTTTCCGTCTCAATTTATAATCTTTTATTACTCATTCATTTTCAAAAGACATTCCAATTGTCGCACTGACACCTGGTGAGAAAAAGGTGACTAAGGAAAATGGTAAGTCCTTAATCGAAATTGAATGCAGTCATATGAATTTGTTTGAAAAATAATAGATAATAAGAGTGGCGTTTCGTATAGGCACAGAAGAACATATAAGAATTACTACCGATAAACCACAATTTGCTGGTAGTGTGGGAAACTAAAGGTGGTGGTCAGGCATGTTGCCCTGGACAAATATCCTAAATTATTAAGTATCCGTGCTGCTTACTCGCACCCTATTTGCTATCTTTCGACTGTAATCCCATCCTTGCGTAGGTATTCAGTGAGTAGTGGATGAAATTAGTGGGAAAATTACCCGGAACGTAATATTAAAATCATCATTGTTATTATTGGAAGACATTTTTTTTCCAAATAAATTAAATGGTTAATTTTTCTATGATCAGTTTTAAATTTTATATATTATATCTCTAGTCGATACTTAATTTTGATGAATAGCCCGACTAATGTCCAAATTATCATTTATTTATAATAATTCGAAATTATGACTTTTTCCAAGGAGAAAAAGTTTAATCGTACCCAAACAGCGTCCTCGTGACGACTTGATGAGATAACTTTGCCCAAGTTGTGAAACAACGAACGTCACGATTCGTGACTTCCAAGGGTTGAAATGAATCCCTGTGCTTGGCGTGGGTGTGCTCTCCGGGGGTTGGCAGGCACGCGACCTCCGCACCCTGCTGTCGTTCCGAGGTGTACGAATAAACTTTTGTCCTGCGATATCGCGCCGTAACCACCTAACAATAAGTACAGGAGTCCCTGACTGCCTTAGATATCTCCACACGAAAAGTCAAAAAATTCCCACGAGTTTAATTTCGTTCACGACCCACGGTAAGACGTTTTTCAAAATGAATGATAAAATTATTTTTTAAAAATAATCCACCACTGTACACAGCTACGTTAAAAATAAAAAAATGACCATCTTGATCAGGTAACTGACTTTCCCGGAAGTGCACTCGCCAACTCTAACATTATAGGGGGTAGGAGTGTCAGCAAGAAGCTTCCGGGAAGACAACAGAGATACCTTCTTTACCATAGGGGTAAATTTCGAATTTCTTAAGTTTACTTTTTTTTTCACGTTTCAGTACTAAGAACAATTACTACAATGTACTCTAGTTAAACGCGTGGCAGGACATGACTGTTATTCTTGGACATTCAATACCCTATCGTATCTGTACTTAAATATGTATGGCTATGTATGGTATTTTTATATAGATATACCAGAGACTTATGTATAGCTATAGATCAGGACAGTGCGTGATCCTAGTTTCCAGGACAGCGATTAAAGTGATTACCGTTAGCTGTTAGGTGCTGGAGGATCAGGCATGGGGTGCCGAAGGGGTTCGGGAGGGTCAGAGCTCACGGGGTCACGTGACGTGATGTCACGTTACCTGGCCTCGCGACAGGTGTTCGTTCACACAACCCCGTGTACCTCCAAGACCCCATCAGCGAGCACCCTCGCCATGGAGAGTCGATGGATATCAGAAATCCAGCCACATAATGATAACGAGCATCCGATAATGTCAGTGCGCTGCTTCTGCTTGCTGACGCGACTGGCCGCCATTGCTGTATAACAATAATATACCCAAGGGACAATCTTTTGTTTGATTCCGCTAAATTTGCTCCAATTTACCTCGTGCGCATCGATCATATGTATGCATAGCAGTGATTGCTCCTAATTCGCGCGGCAAATTCAAATCACTTTTCACCCATCAATAAGAAAGTTACGTACTGAATGAGATGGATGGGTTCGGCGAGTCATCGTCTTTTGAATTAAATAAAATTGATCTTTTTTTTAAATACCCTATCAATACCTTTAAAGAATGAAGTAAATAACTTTTTTTAACTTGGCTATAGATTTTAATCAAGATTGACGGTTAAGGGAATAAAAGGAACCTTGGGTATATTTAAATAATTTTTAAACCCAAGAATACTCGATTCACCAGAACGCTTGATCTTTTTTTGTTTTGTTTGATGAAGGGTTCCTGACGATTACGCATTCTATAATTGTTTGAACAGGAAGGATGGTATTCGATACCGGTGTATAATTGCATAGCCGTGAGATCATAGCCACATGCCGTACAGTGTTAGACTGACAATTTCGTATGAACGTTACTAAACCATACTATTTGATCTTTGCTCAGCAGGAATAACGTACAATGTCTTCTAGGGACCCTAGAATTGTTTTAGGGTATATTCTTGGACGTTCTAAAATTACTCGTGATATATCTTCAAATTTTGATAACGTTAAATATGTTTGAACGGAAATGAAAAAAAAAATGGCTGCCAGGTCGAGGAACGTGGATGACCTCCCTTCATTGTTAGTGCACCGTTCTTCAGCTATTAATCCCTCCTTCTAGACTCTGCAATTATACAGAACACTAGCTGCAACATTGATGAGCTGACCTGACTAATTACACATCGGCAGCTAATTTACCTCGTAATAATTACTGGCGCATTAAACATTCGTAGCTAACGTGAAAGTGTCGGCGGTGTCAGCTGCTTCATGTCCCAGACATTAGAACACGCATACGCGTGTACCGGTACACGTAAGATGCATATACCCATCCGAACTGCAGCTGTAAAATTTGTTCATGGCTTATACTACGATAGTCAATAGTCAGATATAAGTTAAAAATATTTTTAGTTTACACTAAAAAGAAATTTTACAAAATTTGTTTCCGTTATTCATCCAATATTTACCATTTAATTTTTTCTTGATCATCGATTCAATAAAAATTTGTTTGTGTACATAATAAGAGCGAAAATCAAAGTGACAATTTTCTGTATTAAAATAAAATAATAAAAGCTGTATAATAATGAAAGAAATTTTTTCTTTTCTTCGAATGTACTCTTGGAGCATTTATCTAGTGGCAGATTGACCCTTGGAAGATCCGGCGACGTGTCGTACATCATTGGGGACGGGGTGGCTGGTCGACACTTAACCGTACAGAAGCCATCAATTTGAGGTATGATTACCTGGTAGATTACGGAGCAGCTGTGATATATGTAAGCAAAAGTTATGGATAATTCATTGTATGACCGAAATCGCTATTGGCCAGTTACTTGACCATTGGCTAACACTTGGTCACCTTTGACTGTACAGGGGCGGTCGCTCAGGGGGTAGTATTATCCTGGTGCGCAGGTTCTCAGGGGCGGGAGCAACCCCTGACTTGACCAATGAAAACGTAGCGATAGAGACATGTAATATTAACACACGTGATCGCACGTCAACCTACCAATGTTCTGTATCCATCGACTGTAACATCCAAACGAACCGAAGGAGTCACCAACGTGCCTTGAATCCCAACGGAAGTCGTAACGCAAAGAGGATATCCGGTATGCTGGCAAAAACTTTTAAGTGTCTTTAAAAAATGTTATTAAAAAACCTGTGGCATTGAAGAAGGTAACAAAGAGTTTGTTAACCCAATCTTCAAATTGGCTACCGTCTTGAGATTATTAAAAAAAAAGTGTCGACCATGCGGAGAAATCAAAAGCGAAGGAAGCTACTGGAGGCTGCTTTAAGACTTTGAAAAAATTCCTGTTGATGTTTTTAAAAATCATCAGCCAATATGGGATCCCATGCGCACGCTAGGTCCATCTGTGCCGGGAGTTCCGTAACCGGTGCCTTTTCCGCTTTGCATCTTCTCAGGAGCTACAGTCTCCTCGCTCCGCCTTCAGGTACGTCGCTGTCACTATAGAGTCGGATAACAATCACGTGGACCCAGTGTCACGGATGATGGAGCAAGTCGGTCTTGGACTGGAGCGATCTGTCAAAAACGACAGATCACTTTCAAGTGCTCCAATAGCCGTGATCGTCTAGTGGTGAGGACCCTACGTTGTGGCCGTAGTAACCCAGGTTCGAATCCTGGTCACGGCAATGTGCCAAGTCACATTGTCACGGAATGGAGACGATAATTTTTTTCAAAATACCACATAACATCGATAATACGTATGGATAATTGCATGTATATACAGTTAAATGTGATTTGATAAAGTTTATGTAAAGAAAGCCAAATATAAATGTCGTTTAAAATATATATGTATAAAATTACATAATCATGATTTGCAGAATATTTGGCACGAGTTATAACTTTGCGAGGATAATAGATACTATTTGCTATCGCGATAACAAAGGACAATGCCGTTATAATAGTGATAACTCATGTTAGCGCAAGGACGCGTTCAAGCTTTGCAGTTAAGAAATGGCTGGAGAGTCTAGATAAGAATGAGCAGGGAAGAAGTAGGGCTTTTGTTGTGTCACATCAAAGAGAACTCTTCTGCTTGGGCGAAACTTTGTTGATTTAATTTTTAAACCGTATTCACTGTTATTTCGACTCTCCGATGTGGACCGTCGGATGAAAGACTTCATAAATCATTAACGTCACTGAATATGATGGCTACGTCATTGCCCGCATTTTATATCGTGTCATTCAACTGGCAAATGAATTTTTATTCATCGACAAATTTCCTCGTTCCGTGAAAACTTGCTGTTCTTTATTTTTTTGTTCTTTGAGGGATACAGTGTGTAGATATACTTGATATGGTTGAATATTTAATTAAGTCATATTATGGAAATTTTATCCATCAGCAGTTAATTGACTGATAACTGTTTCCATATGTGCTATCCTGCGAATCAATAAAATCAATCAATTTTTTTTTCTTTATTTATTTAACCTCGGCTCTTGAATTATTACTCATACTCGTTAAGCCATTGGTTACGGTGAATTAGGTCGAACGAATTTGATAGTAAATTTGTGCTTTTTGGTGTTCTTAGAATGACAATCAACTTTTTGGAACTTTTTATTTACACGAAAAAGCATTTTTTACATGAAAAAGTAAAACAGTAGTAGGTCTGTAATAAGACCAGGAGTCATTTTCATAAAGTAATACAAATTTTATATATTTTCGATATAAATCTTACAGCAATCAAATCAGTTTCTCATGCCGCCATTATAAAATGTCAGATAAGAGACTTATCAACGACAATTTATAATTTCCTGTTAAATGATATATCATCACGAAAAATATATCAATTTAAAAGAGTATCCAAAAAAAGAATACATAACTGACAATTCGAAATTAAAATAAATTAATGCCGTTCAATGGAAAAAGAGAAACGAATTAAAATATCCGATAGGTCGTTTTTAACTGGACATAAATTTTAACTGCTATTCAGTTTTTAGATTGCGTGCAAGCCCAATAAAGACGGTTATTTTCTCCCTGTAAAAATATAAAGAACAATCGCTAAAACTCATCCTAGTGAAACTGTAATGGGAACAGTCTTAAAAAGGCATTCCCTCCCTATTCAATATTTGTGACATTGGTGCTCTCTTGTGAGGGGTGAACTTTAGTTGGCGTGATCGTTTGAAGCGCGCAAGAAGGCGTCATTTCTCGCCTGGTTATTTACACGGTGTAAGCGGGTTCCTTTTAAAATCATAACTGCCATTGAAATAAGTTAAAGTTTTTTATGACGAGAAGAAAACCGCTCGCGCTTTTGGAACTGGTGCCAATTTCCCACGGATACACGCTACTATTGTGACACCCTGTAACTGTTACATTTATCTTTTGTCGGTGATAACGTCACCGTCTGTTTTGACGCATTTTATCCATATGATGAAGATGCTCGTGCGCGAGAAATAGGATCTTAATTAAATTACTAAAATACCCATATTGATGATTCTTAAAGTTATTGCTTATTGCTAAGATTATTGTATATCACAACTGAGAAGTTAACGTACGTATGAGCATCTATAAACAAGTTCAGGCTGGCAGTGAAAAAAATAAGGGTTTGTACCCCTGGTGGGACTCGAACCCACAATCCCCGGTTTAGGAGACCGATGCCTTATCCATTAGGCCACAGGGGCTTTGAACGTCTATTTCCGAAAGGATGAAGGGACGCGAGATTGATTAGAGTTAATAGTAATTTTTTAAAGGAAACAGAACTTGGGAGACTGTATTACTTATTGTTCGATTCTTGTTTGGTTGCAGATTTGTGCAGGTATGATCCATTTCCTGCAAGGGATTATGGTTTTGCAGAACCTGATCCACCAAGAAGTGGCTCGACCGGTGAAACACCTGTGTCACCCTTAACTCCTTCTTCGCTAGCAGCACCGTTCTCAATACCAACTAGTTTATTTCCACCGCCACTTCTCGCGGCGGTGCCGCCATTAATTCAATCGATAAATGTGCCTCAGCCATTTTCCAATTCCGCAAATCCAGGTACGCTTTTGCTCTTGCGACTCTGCTGTGTTATAAAGTGTATAATGCACAGGATCGAATTCAGCATGAGATTAGATCCTAGATTTAACATAAAGTAGCGATCTTCTTTACTCAGTGATTAAGAAAAGATGAATTTATCAATATATATTAATGGAATGTCGAAAGTGCTCACTTACAGACGCTTGGGCTAATATCAGAGGTATTGTTTAAAATCTCCATATTGCCTGTAATAGAAATATGTTTAAAATATGGAAAAATGAAAAATCTTTAGACTGTATAAGATTTCTGAATTGGTAATATTAAAAAAGTATTGAAAAATTTACGTTGTAAATTACAGTCCATATACGAAATGGAGCTTTTAAATCTTACAGGCCTCGGTAGCGCAGTAGGCAGCGCGTAAGTCTCATAATCTTAAGGTCGTGAGTTCGATCCTCACCCGGGGCATTATTTTTGCATTTCGTATTATTGCTAAGATTTTTATATTTTTAATTACAATTGTGAATAATCATAAATACGATGATTTAGGAACGTTGGGAAATCATCAGTTCATTAGTAGCAATGGTATCACGAATATCCAACAGAGAAGACCACGTGGCGAGAAAAAACCTATTCCTGAGGAACAGAAAGACGAGAAATATTATGAAAGACGAAAACGTAACAATCAAGCAGCGAAAAAGTCCCGCGACGCTCGTAAAATTCGCGAAGATCACGTAAGTTACTCCAAAAATTCAATAAACATCTGTTTCGTCACAAAAGTCTATATTTATAGCTCAAAATCATTAGTCAAATTTTAAAATAATCAAATCAAAACATACCTTATACATCCGTGTTCAAATTAACTCTACTGCGATTACCTGCTCTTAAAAATATCTTACGCTTTTTAATTATTTTATTTACAGATTGCTTTAAGAGCGACCATGCTGGAGCACGAGAATGCCATCTTGCGTGCTCAGGTAGTAACTCTTCGCGAAGAAGCACAATCTCTTCGTCACATGTTGATAAAGCAGCAGACACCCGGTATACAGACGATTGATTCTGCGAGGCCGCTTTCTTCGGTGACACCTAGTACATTATCACCTCAGAATCCTGTTACATCTGTATCCTGCGGAGTTTAAACATGAAAATGATCTTTAAATCATACTCGATCCATCTGATCTAATAACTCGCTATCAAAAATTATAATTTTGGAGCAAAAGAAGTGATGTGAGAAATTAATACGGATTTCAAAAACTAGAGTACTTATGGGTTCATTTTTAATTTTGAGTCAAATCATCACGACTTTCATGGGTCCGTCCATTGTAAGGCTGCACGTAAACGTACAAAGAAATATGTCCCTAGATCTGCGAAGAACTCTATTGAAATTGAAAAATGAAAATAAGTCTAGATTTATAAGTCTGTAAATTATATATATCATATAAGGCTAAGCACACGATGCTTTTACAGTAGTTTATTAATAATTGTGCCTATGTAAATAATGTTTCGTTTTACTGTTGTTGAAGATTAATATAAACCGTATGTCACGAGTTGTATTATTATCTTATTTCATTCTTGTACCTCCGATTGTCATTCTAAGAACTTGTTTACAAATTCAGTAAAAGGAAGAAACATACTAAACGTTATCGATAAATTGGTAGCAGAGACTTTAATGAAGGGCCGATCGTCCTACATGCCTAGTCCAGGGCATGAATGATGCTCTGCTAACTTCAGAGTGTTTCTAGCTATATACATTAACGTGGCTGAAAATCGAGCATTCCTGGCACATCTCCCTTACGAAGAGTCGATCATAAAGAAAGCGAAGGAAATCAAACAGTTAAGAAGCCCGAATATTCGGGGGGGAAAGCGAGCAGTCATTAGAATCAAAGAGTGCGAGTGGTTAAGATCGTTCCGGATTTTATGAATTTCTGAAAATGGATAAGGCGGTAATAAGTATACTTACCGTTGTGGGAGGTCTTGCCTTTGGGATGTACCAAGTTTTTTCTGAGCTGAATAATTCAAGGTATGTAAGAATAACAACTCGAGTGTATCATTGTCGGATCAATTATGTATTTATCTTAATCTTTAGATTTATACAAGAATATGAATGTTAAAAAATGTATGATGTTGATTTAGAACGATACAGTTCGGGGAAGTCCCGGTTCCCTCATTCTCCTTACTCCTTCGCAGCAACATGTCTGCCAACTGAATATTATTTGAAAGAGTGTTTTAATGCAACTTACTTCACATGGTACAGCTAGTATTTTTTTTTGCAGAAAGCGTTGCTCATCTATATGTATGTATAAGAGCGGGAAAGATGAGCATACACTTCCTTTGGACTGTGGACATGAATTTCACCCATCATGTATTCGTGCATGGCAAGAAGTAAATTAATATAAGAATCAATAACCATATTGCAGTTGCAAAGCTTCATTAAATATATTCAATAATAACAATCGATGCAATACTAAAACAATTAAAATTAAAAAAATGTTTTCAGTTAAACACGGAGGTTTGCCCTCTTTGCAAAAAGGATCTTAAATAATTCTCAGTACACGAAGATATCACGTTGATGACCTACGGAAAAGATAGGTACACAAGTTGCTAATTATAATAAGCTATGTGATTTCTATATATACAACAGTTTTCTAGCTTGAATAAACAGGTCAAATAATGTACGAATAAATAAAATATCTGAAAGATCTTTGATACTTGAAAGATAATTACCTAAAAGTTGGTACGCTTGTCTATAAATTCCAATCTGGTTATATATTTGCGTAAATTGATAAGAAGCTGCTTTACTGGCCAATCAAACTTTCCGTTGAAACCAACCAGTAGCCAAGCCTTTTACTATAACTCACTTTGGACAAATGAAAAACCAACCCTATTATTCTAGGGGAACTGAAAGTTCTGGTTTCTATATCCGTTATTGGTTGCCCTGAAAAAGTAACCAACCTTTAAAGCTAATGTCACTGCCACTCAAGGCACAAATAGGCAATTCTCTGGTATTCATGTCTGTCGATGACAGTCAGTGGCAGGCAGTAGTAGTTTGCAGTGAGGTGTAGTGAAACGTTTGAGGCTTGAAATGGTGTATCCTTTGTGGACGTTCGGAGTTGCTATCGGCATGGGCCTAGCAATGCTCATATTCCAACAGTATGACCAGCATAGAAGACGCCAGCAAGAATCATCGTACAGTCATGAACAACCACGGAATAATAACTTCTCAGATCATGACTCCTGGCAGCCAGAAGAACCCTCAAGTTCGGAGTACGTATGAGAGAAGCGCGAAAGTTGACCAAGTATTCTTAAATTAGATCATACGTTAAATCTCGTTTGCTGCTTATAAGTATGTCTTTCATTTATCGATAATTAGTAAAACATGTTTTCTCGAGTGTTTGACACGCTCAATGTATTTGATAGTCCGAAAATCGGAATTAGGGAAGTCCCTTCTTTCCGTGGGACTAGTTCATCTTGTAGTAATAAGAATGCAACTCTAATCGCATGGGTACCAATTTCGTTTACCGCAAGCACTGCCTAGGGAATGTTTACCTAAAACGTATTCCCAATAACAGCTATTGTTTTACAATTGTGTAGAAGATCGGATATGAGACATCGAGGTGAAAAGAAAAATGGAAATACAAAAAATGAAAGGGAAGAGAAAAGTAATGTGGTAGTGGAAGAAGTAGAATCTTGTGGAATCTGTAAAAAGCCTTTAGAAAGGAATATCAGAAGTTTAGATTGCGGACATACATATCACGCAGCATGTGTGATCGATTGGAGACGAGTAAGCAAATACTAAAATAATTATAAAAAATATTGATGCGTTTCTGTAATTCGTTAAATATATACTTTGCTAATATTAGACATAATGATACAACTATTGATATTTTCAGAAGAACGAGGTGTGTCCTGAATGCGGTACAATTTTTTTTTAATTGATATGATACAAGAATTACCAGCATAATACTTTACACTTAAACATAAATTTATATTATAAATAGAATGGCATCTATATAAATATAAACATGAAATCCATAATTTTGTATTATATATTTATTATCATGTTTAATAATCAAATTGTTCACCGATTTTAATAAATAAAATATACTTTGGCAGCTGTCACTGATTTTCATATAATTTATTACTTTATTTTTTTAAATGTTATGAAAATTGCAGCCTTGCTTTAAAGTTCATAAAGTAAATAAGAAATTGTTTCTTATACTCCGCTATATCGAAGATAATATATTTTTAGCAGAAAACAAATTGCACAAGATCATATCTTGAGGCTCTTTTTGTAAGCTCGGTGAGGCTCCGACGTGGCTCTCGACCAATAACAATGTTCATTCCTGTGCATACGGTGTTATCATTGGTTGATATTTCCCGATCGAACACGCGTCCGTTGAATGTTACTGGTGTGAGGTTCTATGATTAACATATCTGTCATTTTCTTGGCGTTGTGTCAAAATTTCGTCGAGTTGGTACACACGTGTAGTTTTGCTTTGGATCTAGTCACATTTACTAATGCGGCTTTGAACGTAGACTGTCAACCAATGGTACAACACGTCCATAGGTATTCCCTTTGCGCACTTTGCGTTATTGGTAGACAGTCGTGTACGTCGAGTGTGATTGGCCTCTTTGCTTTTATTATTTCTTGTGCAAGTGTGTGGATCATGCTAAAGCCATTGTAGTGGTGGAAGGTTGTTTGTCTCATCGACATTATGCCTGTTCTTGATGTACAATGAATAAGACTATACAATCAGGATCGACTAGCAAGTTTAAAGTTTAGACGGAAGAGTTAAAAGAAGGAGAACCTTGACACAGAATATGGCTGGTCCAGGTTTGGTGGTCATGTTAGTAGTAGGAATCGGCGTTGCATCCTTTTTGTATTATATGTTTACCGCTCAGCCTACAATTCAACAACAAACAAATCAGTCATCAGATCATTATGTGTCACCCGATAACAACTCCTGGGAAAATGATAATTCCAGGTGTGCCTTAAGGATGAATGAAAAATGTTTGAAATATTCTTTTACTCGAGGCTCTGCATTTTACAAATTTTATGTAGCAAAGTTGAATGACGATTGTAGTTTGGCTTTTGATTGTAGATCAAGACGAAGGAGGTTGAATGCTGAGAAAAGCAAATCCATTAAGAATACTTGCTGCACAATATGCCTGAACAACTTTGCAATCACTGTTAATGCCAGTGTGACTGTTCTAGAGCCTTGCAACCATAAATTTCATTCTGACTGTATTGCAAATTGGAGAGAAAAAGGACCTGAGGTAATATCAAATCGTGCATGGTTGTTTCAACTGTATTGTATGAATGTCTTTATTTGATCAATGATTGTTACAGAAAACAGGAACCACATGCCCTAACTGCAGATCGAGAATCGTTTCATTCTGGAATGAGTAATTATTTTAGAACAGGACTAACGTAATCTAAAACGGCTCAATCTCGATAATCATATTGCTAAAATGATTTTATCTACCTTGCGTTGGAACTTACTTTCGCAATACAGCAATAAATACATTTACAATTTTAATATAAGAATCATCCTATCAAGGATGTTATAAAACTCATGTAAATGGCATAATGGCGTCTGTAGTTCCTTCGCGAGTTACATTCGAAAAGAGTTGCAGCTGATTTTGGTTAACAATTCTACCTTTCTTCCTTATGAATTCAAACCAAAATTTAATATTATTCGTCCAATTATTTATTAACGGATAATGTGTTCTAATATAGTCGGTGAATCCGAAACGAAACCACTTTGAAAAGTATGTTCACTCATCTTGTTTCTCTTGCAAATACTTAATGATTAAATGATATGCCTTCACGTGTCATTTGTCCGTTATGCGAGCGGAGTTTAGTTGTCTAGATCGCTTGAAGTTATCTTGTCCACGGTTAGTAGACAATTTTTCATATTGCTAGTAATACTTAGTCAGTAAGAAATAGATAAATCGATTTAACACGCTATTAAAAAATACGCGAACCATATCAGCTAATTGAACTTGATTCTTTTGCTTCGCCGTTGCTTAGTCTATTGGTATTGCGCGCACCAAAACATTGCGATAGGTTTGCCTAGATCACAGTATATATATTTACATAATTATAAATAAAAAATATTATCTGAACTTATTACTGTGACAAGTTCAAGATTGACTTTGCCCTATACGGTATATACGCATATATTTGTATGAGAGATTGGATTTGAAGACTTATATGCATTGCCAGTTTTGAGACCATTGCGAAGACCGTAAAGCGATATTCACACCGAACGTTCCAAAATTTGTCTAATGCTGGGTACTGGAAGTTGTGATGCGCTGGGTTAGGTATACCCTAGATTAAGGTAGCACAGAATATCAATGCTAGATGCTACAAGTCATATTTTTTTTTAATATTGCTATGAACGCTACATGATCTGCGATGTCTTCGTAACTGGCTGCTTTGCTGTTTAGCTGCTATGTGTAGCGGATGTATATGTATTGTATATAACTGTCAGATTTTTTATAAAAAAATTCCTTTTTGCCCTATTATCGCATTCATATAAATTTATATTTTGCTTTTTTCACCGTTCGCACCGAGCCTACGCGGGAACGACTTGTTGAATAAAATTGACATTATTATAAAAAAGAAACAAAAAATATTAAGAAAAAAATTTCACGTCACCAAAAGGCACAGACTGTTAGTTTAAAATTATTAAAATATTGAATTGATAGCAATATTTGACACGTTGATTAGAAGCGCCCTCAGAATTTAAAGGAGACTTCTTTCGTCGAAAATCATTTAAAAGTGTTTATCAACCGTCGAGGATTCGCCACATCGATTCGAGGGAGACGCTGTGCTTCGATCGCATTTCCAGGCAAAACTATAAATGTGAATCATGAATTTCTTTTGTAAAACCACTTCCGATTAGAAATTATAAATCGGAAACGAATATAGAACAAGTGAGTCATAACAAATGTAATCGGTATAAGATGCTAAAAACAGCCATAGATTTTTTTTAGCTAGATTAAGAAACTTTATCAAGATGTAACAATAATGATCAATAAAGGAACGATGAAAAAGAAATTTGAATTATAATGAGTAATCAGCATGATGCTCGTCGCGGTTCATAATATCCCATAACAATGGTGTCCTTGACGAATAAAGGATTCATAATACTTCAATAATTGTTAGTGAAAGCACGAACAGCATCGAGAACATTATGACAGCGTGCTACATTTTTCTTTTCGGTTCTTTCGTTTCATTCACTACTACTACTTCCGCCAAAAGAAAGCTACCGATTACGTAAAGATTTGCAATCATATCGGTACGTGCTGTTTGAGAAATTATGCAAGTATTAAAATCCATATTTTTTCCCAGTCTAACAAGCAATCCATTGTTATTTACCATAGTCTGTAGACCTTACAACTCCTTTCACTGTGATTCATACTTAATAGTAATTATCTGTATATAAATTAAAGCAATCAGCCAAAAGAAAAAGAACGTCACGAGTATAATCTTCCTGGATGTTATACAACGGTGGTCTTACGTCAATTTTAAAAATAAATGCTGATTTAAAAAACGAAAATTACATCTTTATTACACTCCGCATTACGGTACATGTATAAATTATAAATGATCGTGACACTTTCCTTTTCGGTCTCTGTAAATGGCCTATGAACTTCCGGTTTCTGTACTTCCTCTTTCGTAAGGCGGATTAACTTTGCGCGTCCAAGAGAGACGCGATAATATCAGATATAGCGATGCGTGCAGTGAATGTTGGAAGTGAGGGAAACATGAAACGAACCTCAGTCAGTCTTGAAACATTAAAGACGAGGGATCTGCTATGAATATTACCGTAGTCAATCGTGAAGCGATTTATTTAGAGTTTGATTTTTAAATATTAATAATTTTCGCGCTCAATTGGTGTCACTTAATAACGAATGACAGTTACCAATTTGAAAGTCGAAGACAGTACACAAAATCAGGAGAATGTGGTGCATTCGTAAAACATGTATTTATTTATCGTCACAAGGATGATGGATAAATTAGTAAAATTCCTTTTGCCTTGGAAGAGTACCAAGATGCTTCAGAGAGAATATGAGAGGCTGTTTCTTTATAATTTTATCAATACTTCGTCCAGGGAGAAGCACCAGAATCGAAGAAGAGAATCAAGGTAAAAAGAATGCGATATCTATATGTTCCTATTTAAATAACTAGACTTATAAAATCATTAAAAAATCTGATCACATTGTATTAATTTAATTTCCAATTTCTTCGTCGACTTTAACTTATTCGATCGAACTGGTTGAGAGCACCTGGGTTAACGGTTATACATTTTTATCCGTGATTCTCTCGTTAGAGGACGATTCACCATGACGATTTAGCGACAGTACTTTAATAATCCGATGTCCTCCTTCCCGTATTTTAAAAACTTTAGCCATTTCCCTTGATATACTCGCAGGGATACGTAACACACGGAAGTCGTAGAAGAAGTGCAATAATTAATGAATAATTACATATCTACTTAACTCTTAAGTCTGTAACGTGGTTTTCTTCGCTTTTTAATTTATACATGCCATGAGTATGATTATCACCCAACCAAAACATAACGAGCGATAGGAACAGATTCATTATCTGTTAGGAAAAGATATTGATCGAAGTGTTCATTTTCTTTATATTAGTATTAAGTATAACATTAGCTATATATCAGTTGTACACGTATATAAATGTACGCATACACGAGGTCAAGTGTTAATGTTCATAATTGAAGAAAGCTAGAAAGTAGAATGCATCTACCAAGTCCAGGTTACGTGGTCTTAAGGATTACTGTGATAAAATGACCGCATAGAAGATCAGTTGATCGGTATAAAGCAGATTAATAAATTACAGTAAGGTCATTGGTCCAAGCTTGGTCTCCACTGGTCTGGTTAGCTCCTGGAGAAAAATTTTTACCTTTGGGTGTCCCTGAGTTTTTGGAGAACGTCCATGCTGGAGATAATTATCTTAGAACTCGGGAGAGCGTTGGTGAGTGAAGAAGATACTATGTATTTATCTCTTTCGGGAATCATTATTTTTATAATTTGTATATATGAATTCTGAATAATAATTAAATTTTTGGATTAAAGGAGAATGAGAGTTGAGTGGTTTCACCTTGATATAAAAGACTTCTCCTTGATAAATAGTGGAAGAAAGATTATCCCCAAGTAGAAAATACAGTGGGGATTGACTTTCCTTAACTTGATTATACATTAAGAAATGTTAGAGAAGGTGGCTGAAGTCGGTACTTTCCTAAATAAATTATTGTTGGCAGAGTTGCTACTACAAAACCGATCTTCGTTCTTGTACGGAAGGAAGCCAGCTGGCACTGTGCCGATTTACGCTCTCGTGAAAAGCTGCACGGCATCAGGAAGATTTTCAAAAGCTATCAGATCCGGGTGGTCACGTACAAATTCTGTGAGGAGTGAAGACTTGAATATTCTGACTGGTGTACAGAATAATGATTTGCTATCGAAGGAGTCCAGTATGGATTCGTATGAAGAGGATAATTCAATTTTTGATAAACGTAGATACAGGAAGTTGCACTTTCACGTGACCTATTGGATGTTCTACCCGTTCAGCAAGGGAAAGGCAGTCTGCGTTCTGGATCTTGGATTTTTTGGCAGCTGGCCAATCCCTTTGGTGGGAGGAAAATGCATGGGTAGATTTAAAGAGTATGGAAACCATGTTGGAGACTGGGAGCACATGAGCCTCTATTTCAAGGTGCTGATTATTACATTCAGTTTATGTAATGCTCAATTATTTTTGTATTATATCCGTTTTTTACTTTGCAGACTGATGATTATCCGTTGGCTATGTACGTTTCTGCTCACGATGCTGGTGCATTTTATCGTTATGACAGGCACAGCAAGACTTTTATTTATGAGGGTCAAGAGACTCGGAAGGGTATCTTTCAGAAACCTATATTTCCGGAACGAGTATTCACTTCTGCTGGTTCACATCCGGTTCTCTTCAGTGCTAAAGGATCTCACGGACTTTGGACAGCACCTGGGAAACATAAATTTGTTCGAATTCCCAGACTTTATGATGAAAGTGGTTTTGGGACTGCCTGGCCCACGTGGCAAAATGTCGAAGTACTTCATGCTGAAGACAGAAATCCATTACCGGGATGGATGACTTTTCGTGGCAAATGGGGTAATCCGAAAAGTAATTGTCATCCACTTGCTAAATTGGGTTTTAATATCTGTGAATTCGTTGACGGACCTACTGGGATTCCAATGAAGAAATTGAATTTTCAGTGCTAGATGACGTAATTCATTTTACAATTTTTTTGTACAAATATTGTAAATAAAACAATGAGCCATTTGAGTTATTCATTTTCTTTATGATATTGCTTAATTAGCTAGAATCCAGAAACGTTCTGGCTTACATAGTTGATAACATTCTAGCAACCTCCCACCCGTGATAAACAATGGCAATTCGAATTTCGAATGCGATCGATGTAAAACGATAATAAAATACATTTTCGTCACTATAAATACAGGTGTAATGATTTCACCATACATTACACAGGCCTCGCGTGATAGGCAACACAAATAATTAAATATCATGAGACATAGAACACTTAATAGAATATAGCTTAATACGTGCCATTTTTTAATTTAAAGATGCTAGGAACTATAAGGCCAGTGACCAGAATTGCTTAATATTTCAATTCTCAGTCGTAGCTAACAAGATAAGATTGGCGAATCACAAATTGTTTTTCAATTTTTTGTTTGTTAACAGATTATGCACGTCTCATTAGAACTATCGTTTCTTGCAAATAATTGCGATGTCATGCAGGGTTGTACTCCAACCAGATTATTAACCATTTTCTCAGATTTGGAGTACTACTTTCGATGTTTTTTTCAAGATAACTGTCATAAATTTGCATCCTCTTCAAAAATGATATTCTCTTCAGGACTTCTGGCGATTTTCCATGCTAAGAGACATCCTCAGTCTGGTCCCAATTACCTGCAGAAAGGAATCTCAATTCTTATGGATAGATTTCAAGAGTTAACTGATTTGAAATCTACTCTGAGACCTCATCATCATCATCATCACCATCACCATCATCATCATCATCGTCGTCGTCGTCGTCATGATCATTCTCCACGGCGATACTGCGAATACCATTTCGCAGTAATGGGGTTCCTTTATCTTTGCCCAAAACACGCGCGTTTAGAAGTATTTTAAGCGGCAAACCAGATTTACAACACATTACTTGGACCTCCTCTTTTAGGATCTTCTCCTTGTACGCCAGCAGTTCAACTTTCAATCTATCAGACAGCTTTTAGTGTTATCATGGGATAATTATATTTGATAGCAGATTAAATTCAATTTGACAAATTGAATTGAAATTATATTATATAAATGTTAAATATGATCTGTATCAAGTTATCAGTGTATGCAGTTTTAATATTTAATCTTATGTAGATTCAGTGTACTTTACCTGAGACCATCCTTATCCTGAGCAAAATCAATTATGCGGCAATTTAGATTAGAACTTTCAACAATCATGGCAGGTGCTATGATATTACCTTCACCATGAATACATAAATTCCAGGGTATAGAAAATTCTACAAGGTACCTGAGAAATATAAAGAAATTAACAAACCATGTATAAAATACAGAAAGTTATGCTATGTTTACCTATGATGAAGTTGAAGGAATCCGAGATGAACATCAATATGTCCATGTCTTTGTGGCTGTATCATGATATTGTTATCTTTACCAAAACCACTCCCACCACTAAAGTGTACATGATGTTCTATAACAAAAATTGAATAATCCTAAAACCTATCTTAATAGACACTTCGAAATGAATTATGGATAAACTTTATAAATCGACTAATGCCACAAACCTAATGCAACACAATACTCTGATGATTTATATTGCAAATGCAAAATATATCTATTATCTCGCTAACCTATTCCTTGAAGTCCTATGTGTAATATCACTACTTAAATTTTGCAACCATTCAACTATGCAATTATTTAAAATTAACAAAATAGTTTTTGGTTTCCGGTAAAAGATGTTTTGCCTTCTTTCAAAATATTCAATAAAAATAAGGATTACTTGTGATCATCCTCTTTAAAATATGTATGTCAGCTTCTATTATTTTTGCGGTATAAAACTGCCATATGCGCTCAGACACACGAAACAATATTCACGGACATTAATTTATAAACGAATACATGTTCTCATATGGTCCATGTTTCATGGATAAAAAGTCGATGAAATATGTTCATTGCTCTCTGTTATGTATAACGCACTCACCTTTATCTCCCATAGTCTTCAAATATCAATAGATCATGTATGCTCATGTTACGTGGAATTCCACCAATATTCCATGACAGTCGTATAACATTTCCTTTTTATTCCTTGTGGCCTTATCTATCCTTCAAACGAGGACAAATATCAGACTTGTACTATATAACGCCAGAATACCGAATCTTTTGACGTTCCAACATAAAAGTACGAAAAAGTTGAGCAGTTTCGTAAATTTCCCGTTTGAGTCAGCAGCGTACGGTATACCTTATTGACGCCATCTTGTCTTCTCATGCCCTACACCAGAGAACATATATGTCTCTGCTTATACATATTTTTGACAATTTCATTAAGCATTTCAGAAGAGTTATTTATGTGTCACTCAACATGAATGACAATAAGAAAAACAAAAAGAGAGTGACGAAGAGAATTCACATAGAAAGCACTATTAATAATTGAACAGTATACAAGAAAACGTAGTTCATGTCTCGTAATATTGAGGAAGGCCACAATTTTTTAACAATCCATGGCCGTATGTTATTTCATTCGAACGTTGTAAGTCCAAATAAATACTTATTTGCATATCCAGTTCAAGGAAGCCAATGAACCTTAAAGTCGCTTACAGTTTTAACTGTAATTATATATACTCGGTTAATCATCCGAAACGCAAGCAAGTTCAGGTAGTACGTTTGGATTGTATAACTTAATATATCAATACCTTTAACATGATTATATTCTGCATTGATTCTATTATAAATTTATTGAATCGGATACTAAAGAAATATATATATATTCATGATTTTATTAATCGAAAATTCACATTATGCCGTCCGACTGGATTTGGATATTTTTACTTGTTTTTTCTTCTTATTATAGAAATGCTTCTTTTTCTTGTAAATCGAATTCAGATTATAACACGTTGTATACCTGAAATGTAAATTGGAGTGTCATATGCGTCGTTACATAGTAATCATGTCATTAATCCGGTGAGTTCATTTACCGTGAAACATTTATAAAGCAGTTCGGCGGTTTCGCATATATTCTTCGATACTATAGGAAAGGAAACAAGATACCTATATATTTATCTCTAGAAATACAATTGCTAAGAATCATCCATGCTGTACGTACCCTCATTCTGGCAATTGTCAATAGCCTTATGGGCATCCTCTTTTGATACATGAGGATCAATTATATTAATGGCTTTCACTTTATTAAACGTCCCGTTAGCATTAAGCTGGACAATGGTCATATATATAATGTGAATATTTCTATTGATTTATATAATACAAGATTTGTTTCTAAAATTTAAAATTCCTTCATATTGGTATGATACTTACAATTCCTTCCCTCTTTAAAATACAAGCACCAAAACACGATCTCAATTCTCTTTTCTCGTCTGCTTTTTCAATATTTTTAAGTGTGCCTGAATTTTAATAGAATTAATACAATTATTTTATATGGAATTGTGTCTCAATCATAAATATGGCTGATACATATGTATATCGATAATAAATCCTTAAGATATACTTACTATCAGTTAGGTTCAATTCTGTTTGACAGGGCTTCAGATGTTTCTCCATTGTCGTAGGTATTTTTAATGCCAAAGTGAAACAAGTTGCCTAATATGTAGAGTAGAGAGTGTAATTAATAAATACTTAGCTCAATTAATTGATCAATTAAATTTTTAAGTTATACAAAGCTTTGATCGGATCACACTCACGTAAATCATCACAAGTAGACAAAATGGTAATACCTGGACCCTCATTTTGATGAACACTGTTGAACTTCGGACAGAAAATCGCATTTTATATCCAAATTGGCGCGAATTCGACTTTTGACAACTGGGATATAATACTAATTTACTTTTTACACAAATTTTTTTATTTATTTTTTGTCGTTATTTTTTGTTTTCCGCGACTCATGTAATGAAGCCAATTTGAAAAGCGTTATTATTATTCAGAACAGGTCACTACAAGTATACAATGCCTAATGCCATTTTTTATTATTCACTCTTTTTATAGCTATAAAATGCACAATGGTATAATATTCTTGACTGTCAAATTAGATAACATTATTTTATTTAGACAATTTTTAAATAATTTTTTATTTTTTATTTTTGAATGTCCACAACTTCATCCGTTTCCATTCGCTCTATAAGCTTTTGTCTACGAATCATTTATTGCCAACTTCACACTTATCCGCACTTAGCGGCTCATCAGAATTGAATCAATATGATAAAATCGAGAGGAAACTAAAACTGCCAAAATATAATAATGAAATCTCAAATGATTAACAAAATTAGATACAAATTTAATCAAAACGTCGCAGGATGCTCGATTAAAAAAAATTAGAAACGCTGCCTTTTGGTCTTGCATTTTTTAGCTATATAAATCCCAGTAAACATTTTTATATAGCATTATCCAGTGGGTGTTACTATAACTTGTGGAAAAATACAGAATAGTTAGTTGAGTCAGTATCATCGTCATTGAATGTAAAATTCGCATCCTCCCATTATATCATGATTTATCAAAATCATAGGAAATTCTTTAATACTATACTAACCAAGTGAGTTTTTTTTCAGATTGACGATGGCGATGGCTTGTTATTTAATCAATGACTTCCCGCCACGTGATTGACACATGCATTGTCGAACAATAAATAATAAGAGTCAGTCTGGCAAAGACCTAGACATTTTAGTAAGTACTGCTAATCAGATAAATCCGGTTTCCTACAGGGGGTCTGTTCTGAGGTTCAATGAAGAGAACAAAATTAGGGAGAATGCTGAATTGCGTTATACAGAATGACGTAAACAAATTATTACTTCTTAAGAGCAACATTGAAAGGCCACGGTCAGTATGATTTTATTTGAAACACACTTAAGACAAAGATATACATGTATATTTTTAATTTTATTACAGAACCATCATAACGCATAAGATGTCTTACGACATTATGGATGATATACCCATCATTTAGTTCCGCCAGAAACAATGATAATTACTTGATGATAACCTCTATTAACTATCATTTGCTCACTTTATATTTGCCTTTATTCTTTTCTCACTTATTTCCTGGGAACATAAGATTCTGGTTTGTCGCCACCAGAATTATATATGTATTGATTTCCTGGAACAAATAATCTTTTAGTCCTTCAAAATTGTTATCCATAATTTCATAATCATATCATAATATTTATAACATTTGAATTACGTTCAATACGATCAGAATTTATTTTTTGTTATATTTTCATCGATTCAATGTTAATTTCAATTATGGATAAAAAATAACTTAATAATTTGTTTAAAAATAGAGTTTCGCAATAGATGCATCTTTAATCACTAAATAAATATATGTTTTACAATTTTGTTACACGTTCAAACATATAATTGGCTGTTATGTAATATTTCTAGGAATATCACTCTTAATTATCACGGAAGTAATAAAAAATACTGTATTACGACTTAGTTGCATAGCAGATAAACAATACAATGTGCAATATATCAAAAGTCTTATTTATGTATTATATCTGCACTATGCGAAATCTATTAGGAATAAAAATGCCAAATCACGAAATCAGACTCAAGTCCAAACTCCATAAATGATCATAATAAACAATAACCCGGGGGGGCTATTACGACCAGTTTTAACTGTAGTTATATACGTATATTAATCAAAATAAACTGGCCAGACTTGCCTCTTGGACGCTAATAAGGAGCAACTTCGCGTCTCGATGGTCATCAACCGTGTAGAGTTGGTAGGAGACTTTTTATCTGTATTGGTCGGCTGCTTCTTCACGTATGTAATCCCTAACGCTAATGTAGATGGTAACGTATAAAAGGACATGGAATCATAGAAGGAGCATTCAGTAACTGTTTAAACGGACCACTTGCTTGTTCGTCAACTATTTTATCATTGTCAATATGAAGACGTTCCTGGCTGTATTTGCTATGTGCATTGCCGGTACTTTGGTAAGTTTGAGGATAATTAAGTATTACTTGTTTTAGATTTACCAACAGTTTATGGCTGACATGAAATTTATTATAAAATTCTCTTAATATTGTAGGCTGCACTTTCCGAAGAACAAATCGCTAAGTTAAAGGCTTATAAAGAATCCTGTATTGCGGAAACTGGCGTTGATCCTGGTGAGAGAATATTCAATAAATATTACGTGGCAATAAGATTTTTTTCATGACAATGGTAATTAATGAAGTTCACATTATTTACTTTAGCTGTCATCGAGGCTGCCAAGAAGGGTACCTACTCCGATGGTGACGAAAAGTTAGCATGTTTCTCTGCTTGCTTGTTGAAGAAAGTTGGAGTTGTAAGTTGTGCGCCCTGATATTCGACTTTTCGTAAATTCTACGGAAGTTTGAGATTTAGTTTTAATTGTTTGCCTTCGTCGTTTCTGTTTCTGTAGATGGATCCCGATGGTAAGATCAACGAAGAAGTGATTCGTTCCAAAATTCCTTCCAGTATCCCGCAGGACCAGGCAAATGACATCATAAATAATTGCAAGGGACTAAGTAAGTAATTTTGAGACTGATTTATTGAGAGAACTTTTTTGGACCATCTAGACAATATTTATGTTCATTCATTGACTTGCTTTGTTACAGCTGGTGCTAACGCTTGCGAAACTGCAGGAAAAGTCCTAAAGTGCTATCTCGACCAAAAACATGTTCCTCTTCTGATGAATTAATTTGCATGGAAGGTTCATGATTAATTGACATATGTATTTGCATCCAAAACTGGATTTCTGAGGTCTTGTGTATATGTAAATTAAAAATAAAGAATTTATGCTTATAGTATAGTTTATATGAATCTGTGTTGATGTTATGTGAATAATAAGAACCCCTGAAATCTATCTATGCTTCGTACTCCTACGGCTGTAATGTGGCTGTCACTGCGAAGTGTTTCATATATACGACCGTGGCACATATAGTTGGAACAAGTTGGATATAGAGGACAGTGGCCAATATGGCTTCGAAGGAAATTAACCTGTCTGCGTTATACGCGGAATTAAATAAATTGGGACAAAATGGAGAGTACGAAAGAGCCTTGAAGACCGCAAATAGAAGTATGTTTTTCATATAGATGTCTCTAAAAATTTATTTTGAACGCCCAATTTCAATTTTACTTGTTTTGAGCTCTGTTCATTACAGATCTCTAAGTTCATATTTTTCTTAGTATTGTGACAGAACATTTCAAATTCTAATTAAATATTCAGGCAATATTGTAAAATAACTTGAAATGGTTTGATTCCAAATAACAACGAATATATTGCTAAATAGCATAATTCTTGAAATTAGATATTAGTTATGATTTGCAATAAAACCTTGATATGCCCTACTTTTCTTATCTAAATACTTTCCTTATGTTCAGTTTTAGGTATTTCTCAGGATGAAGAAGCAGCTTTCCATTGTAAAATTATTTGTTTTATCCAATTGTCCAAATTCAATGATGCACTGCAATTCATTGTCAAGAACCCCAAATTGTCTGCGTAAGAATTATACAAATATGATATATATATAAATTTTTCTAGTACCATATTGTCTTATTAATTTGCATACCAGAAACTTGGAGTTCGAAAAGGCATACTGTTTATACCGTTTAAACCAAGTGCCGGAGGCTTTAAAGGTGGTTGAAAGTGTACAGAATCCATCGCTAAAACTTAAGGAACTAAAAGCACAGATTCTGTACAGACTTGAAAAGTATGAAGATTGCTTCTCAGTGTACCGTGACATTATTAAAAACACGCATGATGACTATGAAGATGAAAGGGAAACTAATTTGGCTGCTGTTCTGGTCAACTTGGCCATCGAAGGCTCAGTAATTACAGTTCTTTATAAATACTTTAAACTAAACTACAAAAATAAGAATATTATTTTTTTGTGACAGGATTTGGAGGTTCCGACCCTAAGGGAAACTACATACGAGTTGACTTACAATGCTGCGTGCCAGCTAGTTGCTCATGGTAGCAATGGTGATAGAGCCATCTTAGCAGAGGCTGAGAAAAAGTTAAGAACTGCTGAGAAAATGTGTCGTGAAGCTCTCGAAGAAGATGGAGTAACAGAGGAAGAAATAGAAGATGAAGTTGGCATCATAAAAGTTCAACTAGGCTACTGTTTACAAATCCAGGGTCGCGAGAAGGAAGCTCAAACTTTATACGCTGCAGCTCTCAAAGCCAAACCAGATGATATTGCTCTGGTTGCAGTAGCTAGTAACAATTTGGTCACTCTGAACAAGGACCAAAATGTTTTCGACAGTAAAAAACGGATGAAGAGTGCTACTCATGAAGGATTGGAGCACAAGCTAACATCGAGACAAAGAAGAAGCATTGCTTACAATCAATGCTTACTAGCAATGTACACCAATCAGGGTGAACATTGCCAGCAACTGTGCAATAAACTAGCATCCCAGCATCCGGAGTTAACAGCGGACGTTACTCTGGTGAAGGCCGTTCAGTTGAGCAAGGAAGGCAAAGCAAAGGAAGCTGCAAAATTACTGAGTGCTCACGCAGTTGGGGATAAGCAGCTGCCGTTGAAGTTAGCGTGCGTGCAACTACTGCTCAGTCAGGATGAGAGGAAAGAAGCAGTAAAAATTTTAGAGAATCTTAACGAAAGAGAAAGATCACTTCCTGGAATAGTTAGTGCCCTTGTAACTCTTCTTCTGGCAGATAACAATCGCGATAAGGCTTCAGCCGTGCTGAAGGAAGCTGTAAATTATTACAAAAAGAATAAGGTAAGTGTAAATCATTTAAATTATAAACTTGAATAATACATTCTTCATTAACTCTTCAGGAAAGTACAGGCAACCTGGGAACATTATGGCGCCAAGCAGCTGACTTCCATCTTCGTGGAGGTGAAGTCAGTGCAGCCGCTGCTAGCTTAGAAGAATTACTTGTCGCATCTCCAACTGATACTAAAACCTTAGCGCAATTGGTAATAGCATATGCCCAGTTTGATCCTGCCAGAGCACAGCTTTTGTCAAAACGTCTACCGCCTTTACACCACCTAGCGGAAACGACAGACGTCGACGCTCTGGAAAGCAGCAATTGGGTAATCGGTACCAAGGTGGTGAAACGTAAAGTGGAACCATCTCCTGGGTAAGCATTAACTATTATCGATAATATCAAATCTTAGTTCTCATTCTGATGCGCTTAATTATCCCATTTCTCTTGTTCATCCTTAGAAAACCCATAGCTGATCTGACGCAGAAGAAGAATAAGAAGCGCAAACGCAAGGGACAACTACCAAAGAATTACGATCCTAATGTTCCTCCTGATCCTGAAAGATGGTTACCAAGACACGAAAGAAGTGGTTTTAGAAAGAAACGAGATCGTAGGAATAGGGATGCTGCAATGAAAGGAACTCAGGGTGCTGCAGCTGGAGCTAGCGACCTTTAGTAAGTTTGGATATCAAATATTCTTTTTGTTAATTACCTCATTCAAGAGAATATGCAATCCTTACACGAAATTTTGTATATTCAGTGACATCACGAAAATGCCGGCAAACGCCAAGCCATCTCCAAATCCTCGACACAGTCCGGCAGTGGAATCATCAGGGCCAAGACAACAACAGAGGAAAGTTCAGCAAAAGAAGAAGAAGAAAGGTGGCAAGTGGTAAAAGAAAGTCAAAAACAGTATAACCATCAAAATAAAAAATTCAGTGTTTCCTCTTAGGAAGAAGTGATAGAAAGTCGCTTTCATTATAAGAGTGAAACATTTATAATGCATTTTTTTACTTTCTACAAAAACCTGTAAATACGCAACTCAATCACCGGATGCAAATTCGCCAAATTTAAAACTGCGTATCTTTATCATGCCACTCATGTATTTTCAAATGACATTTCCAAGAGTTACCTGAAAATGAATTGTAATGGGTATACGAAATATAGAGAATACAAAAGGAACGATATGTGCGTAGTACATAAAATATCTTTATTAGTCATTCCGACAAATGCCTTTTGTTTTTCTTTAGCTTATGACATATTGCAACGTAACATTGAATATAGGTAACATGCCTCCTGCGTAATGACTAGGGCTTGGCGATACATACTTTTATTCCCAATTGGTAACAATTGTATATAAAAATACAATCTGCATTGAGGTTTCACGTTAAATCACTAGTATGTATACAACACTTCATCAATTGATTGTGCGTCAGGTCTTAACAATTACGTAAACATATAATAATAGATATTGTGGCACAACATTTGTGTTAATTTGTGTTTGCATCGATCTACGTCACACGATCATCCCTTAAACGTCTCACACGAAAATAAACAAAAGCGACGATAATGCCAAGAGAATAGACACTTCTCTTTATTTTTCTGTATAGTTTCATTTACAATCAATCCGATCTCGTTCCTTGCGCTTTCCTTCATGAAAGCATCAACAATTAAAAAGTTTTGAACAAGTCCCTCTGATTCTCACTCATCTTATTGTCTCGTATTAGAAATTGCACGATAACAAAACTGTTCCTGTCTATTACACATAGGCGCAATGACCTTCTGCACAGATGCAAAATGACGCAACGCAAAACGTATAAATATCATTACAAAAAATATTGTCATAGATAATACAAATTTTGAGATTAAATTAATTACTAGAATTTTTTAGATATCCTGATAATTATGCTATAGTATAAAATAAATTATCATGTGCGAAGTGGACGTGGATATAATTCTTTACGTTGCGTCGTATGATATGCACGTGAATGAATATCTTGAATCAACTTAAATCTATAGAGTCGTATCGATCGTGTCGTACAAAATCGTCCTACACCCCCGAGAGTAATAGGACACGAGGGCGCGTTCGCAATTTCAATGGGAATTCGGGAACGTCGTTGAATCACAATTATCTTTGTTTTCCGATGCCGCGTTCATCAATAGCCATGAAAACTCATATATATACCCAAAACCCATTTACCAGTGGTATAATCATTAGCTGAACATATAATATATTTATTCAACATATAGTATATTTGTTCAGGAACGAGTATTAGGAAAGAAAAAAAAGTAAAAGGCTAGATGAGCGAGACACGGATGGACACGCTTTGTAAACGCGTTATCCAAGAGTCCTTTTAATTTAACATAATTTACTTTACGGTACCGGTGCTACTTGTCTGCTATCACGCCTTCCCAGGCATCTTCTCGTTGTTTTTTAGCGAGTCTTCGTTTTTCTAAAGGAAAGAAAAATAAAAAACGTAGAAATCACGAGAATAACCTTTCATTGTTTCTCTCTTTCTCTCTCTCTCTCTCTCTGTATCTCTTTCCTATTCTAAATAAGAATCTCACCTTTTGCCTCTTGTAATACGATCTTCTCTCGCTCTCGTTCCTCGCGAGCTGTTGCTAGTCTGACACCAAGTGCACCAGTAACCAGTCTCCTGGCTATGGCTGCACAAGTCTCTGGACGTGTTCTATATGGCTGCAGAAATTCTGCACTTCTTCTAGCTTTCGTTTTACTCAAGGCGGTGGCTTCGCTGAGAGAACGTGTCTTCACGAAAGGATGATCCGATGCCAAGACCTCAGCAGCTAATAAAATCGTTAAGAATATTCAATATATTATTAGTGCACGTAGCAATTATATAATTTAGGTATGTGGGTTACGTTCTTGTACAGCCCAGGAATTGCGTAATGTAGATCGGTTCTGATTAACGATAGAAAGTATGAGGTAGAAACTTCCTATGAACACATATATGCACTTATGGACTGCACTTCGATACCCAGTCTGTATTAATTTATTAAATAACTGGAATTATATGTCAATTGTTCATTCTTTTATCATAGATAAGCTCATATTCAATTCCAGGGGATTTTGCGTATTTAATAGATTGATGAGGAATTTATACTGTCTGGATCATTATACTTATAACCACTGAGGGTGAATATTACTTTCACAATGATTCTAGACAGGCTATTACAACTTTGTATTGTAATTACTGTGAGTAATAGATGATACCACGGTTTAACATTAATGGAAAAGAAAGCTAGATACAATGAGTTGTTTGAGGTATCAATGATTTTCTTTTGTCCTATTGATGAAAAATTTTATTTATTATCAATTGATTGACTTATCAGCTGCAGAACAATTATAAAGGTTCGATGGACTATTAAATTCTTGAGTCCTGTTTTTATTGTAATGATCGCTTCATTATATCTCAACACCTGAGACTACTTGATGGAAAGTTTTCCACAGGTAAACGACACGCAATTGTGACTCAAGAAAGGAGAAATCACCTTCGATTTTTAAATCTTCCTAGAGAAATGAGGAAGTCCAAGGACTGCTATTTCAGAGGTGCACTGTTTTACAGCAGGCAAAGTAACATGGCAGTTTTCATGATTAGTTACTGCGGAATGTGGGTCACATAATTATTGCTGGATAGATTCCATAAGGAGATAAAATTAAAATGAAATGTGTATATATTTTTTAAAACTTCTAGTCTCGAAGACTTTAGATGTATAATCGTAATGAGGACTTTTATACTGTTATAAACACTATACCTGACCCTTAGCAAGATTGTCTGATGTAATAATGGTCGCCCTCCCTGTTCTTTACTTTCACTTTCTGGCCATAACACGACTTCTATACCTTACCAGCATTGCATAACAGAATCGATAGCTGGGAAAATAGGTGCGCTAGTTTCTTGAATTAATTATCCTACATAGGAACTCACCAATAAGTGGACTGCTGAAGACACCAAGACAATGAGTATCATCCACCCACTTCAATTCAAAGCCACCATTCTTGAAGGGGCTGAATACTGCTGCCAAGTCGCTGGTTTTGAAATCCGATGGGAAATTATATATTTCCACAACATGGGCAAATTCATCATTCGATACTTCTACAGGTCTAGTGTATGGTTTATAGTCATTTTTTGGCTGCTCTATACTGACTTCACCAACCGCTGAGGTTAGCTGTCAACAGGACACAGGAAATATTTAAGTAGATCGATAAAGAAATAATAATTAGTTTGTTCAATTATGTCATGATACTTACTTCTTCGATGAGAGTTGGATCTAGACATTCTCCATTGTCATCGAAAAGACTATCCCAATCGCATTCGTCACGATTTACCTTGAGTGGCGGTGATGGCGGCGATGCAGGTTTACTCTTAGGCCTTTCTATCTTCTTAACTTTTTTCTCGACTGATAATACTGGCACTACGACAGGTGTTTCTTTTCTTACGACCTCAGTTTTGCGCTCGTTCTCGGAAATTATAAGAACGTCGGATACAACGTTTTGTCTCACTATACGTCGGTTTTTACGATTCACCACATCCTCACGATTTATAAGATCTTCCTCTGCTTTACGATCCTTTTTCAAATTGGACGACATGATCACTGTCGTCTTACTGTCACTGACTCCGTTGTTCCTTTCTATACTAATGGGATTTTTTATCGTTTCAGAATTATTTACACCACTTTCGACTATTAAGCTCGGTTCAGTTTGACACACGGACAAGCGTTCCTCTTGTTCCCTTTCTGCATTCAGCATAAGTGCTTCAGAAATACGTTCACATACTTCAGGTGCAGACTCGATACACGTCCTCTGTATGAGCTCATGATTTTCTGTAATAGTAGGAACAGCTTCCTGTTGAGATTTTTCAATATTCGACACACCACTTACAGACTTCTCTCTTACACTGTCCTGTTTAGAGATCTCTTCTTTGTCTATCTTTGACGATGAACTTCGACGGTAATCCTCATTACTTTCTTTCACCTGTTTACACCTTGATTCTGTCGGGCGATCCCGTTTTTTCTCTTCGTTGCACTCAAAATTGTGATCGGCATTTGTTGTTTCTCTGTGTCTAGTCGAGCTGCGTGGTTCTACTTCTTTCTTGGACGATTCAGTACTTTGAACTTTGTAATTCTGTTCTAATTCATTTACGACAGGACTTGCTGTAGATTTCGGAGTCGAATGACGTGTTGAACGTACAGGGCGACTAGGTTCTTGGGGTAGTGGGCTACCTTCTGCTTCATTACTTCTTCGATGCCTAGGAACATAGACCGCGCGATCCGGTCTCCTTTGCCTTGTAGATCTATTAAATAATGAACAATTTTCAGTATTCAAATTCTACATGTCCAATTTTTTTCATGAAGTAATTTTTTTTCTACTATAAAACGTAAATGCATACTTCATTTTAGGAACTTACTTGGCCCCAGTAGATATTTCTGTAGTGGGTGTATCTGCTGGTTGGGTTTCCACGATAGTTTCGGTTTTGGGTCTCCTGGCTGCAGGAGGTCTATATATTTCAACAGTGGGAACTGATTTCACTAAAATAACACAAATCAGCACACCGTCATTCAACACATTATGTTATCCCATAGTCTGCTTCAAAAAATGCACTGAATTCAAATCACACACCTTGTCTCTGTCTTGAGTGTTCCGGTGACACGGACAAAGAACGCTGTCCTTCAACACCCATTGCACAGGCCGAATCCGATAGTTTCGTAGCACTGCTAATTTTGGATTGGCCACCATTCACTTTTGGGTCCCTTTTCAGTTAAAGAAGCAATGTATTATTACGATACGATTCGATAAGTGTTGTGTAGCTATTAAAGAATGCTTTAGGATTTGAATATAAAAAATATAGACAACTTTCAAATGATTTAAAATTTTTCATTTTATCGAATTAATAGTTAAAATAAAATTGACGTATTTTTTTTGAAGCTGTGGGAAGAGAATATTTTCACGGATTTCACATGAATAAGCATTCTTAACAGCTTGTTTTTTGTCTGATAAGCACAGGTTGAGTTTCTATCTAGGATCATTCGTTGTACCTGATCAGATCAGTCTTGTAACACACGACAGTCCTCCTTGCAAGACCCTGACCAATGGAAAACGTGTGTAAAAGATCAGAAAAGCAATCCTGTACGATTTGATGTATCAGGAATCGCCTGTAGTTATTTACAGGTGGAAACACGAGCACTCTGAAAGTGAAAACAAGCCGGTCTAATCGGGTCTGAAAGTAAAACCGAACTGGAAGAAGTGAACGGAAGAACATGAATACAAGAGGCAGGCAATCGTGGGGCCCACAAGTGGGGTCTCTGTTAAGCACCAACTAACTTTTACATAACGAAACTTTCTCTTTCGCCGGCTTCCTGAAGTCGAAAAGTCGCTGGTAATTCCCCAAAATCTCATCCAATTAAAATTGTTCCATAAAAATCAGATTTGCTATATTTGAATAAACATCCAGCCAATACGTATGCACAGCAGGTTCACTGGTAATCTCGTGAGAATTTCGCAAATAAAAAGAGTAATCGTACGATTAAAAAAGTTGAATTTCAAAGTAAAAGTCACTTGAAACTATGCAATCATTACTAAACAGAATTGATAGTTTTCTTCTTCGATTTCGCATTACGCGATAGGAAAATTGCATTCCAGTCAGCCAAGTGGAACAAATCCTAAATCAAGGCATATCCAGCTAGCGATTATTTTCTTTATACAGATCATAGTACCTTGCCGTGCACTACTGAATATCGGCTATACGATCATATACCATAATTCACGATCTATATTTAACCATAGCACGGTGGTAATAAATGATAAGCTAGTAAAAAATCAATTGCGCAACCCGAGCCTAGGTCGATAAGCATATATGTATTACATGAAATCAAAGAAATCAATCAAGGACTAAACTTAAATCATCAACACTCCAATGCATCATTAAAATAGAAAGACATAGATTTAAAGGCTGTTCCAAAAAAAGTATACTACTTGTAATTGTCATCAGTGAGGAATCATGTAATCATTTAAATACGTGACGAGCATGTCATCTTAGCACGTAAGTAGTATATAAGACGCGTGAAAAAATTCCGGTAAAGCGAGCATGCAACCAGACTGGGATGTTTAGCATGCGGAATAGCCAATGACAATGATACTCTGGGTCAAGTAACGTAACGCGGAATGCCGTTAGATAATACTGAAAGAGGAGAATAGAAAAAATGTAGTAAAAACAATACCGGAAGACGTAACTATAAATGGTAACTGTTTTAGAATATAATGTTGGTTTACTTGAGAAAATTATTGAAGGAAAACATCATGGATGGAACCATCTGCTTCGTACTACGTTCTTAATAGTGTCATTGTATCTTTTAGGTTTCCCGATATAGAGACGCCTGCTCAACTTAATTTTTAATCCTATTATAGTAGAGAACACGAGTGACGTTGTACAGGATCAATGTTTACTGTGGCAGGGGCATTGAGAGAAAAGTAATCAGTAACAGGTAGTATTCGAATATAGTATGTGGGAGTAACATCAAGATATATTAGGTATAACCTAAAGTTACGTCAATGTGGTATAAAAGAAATACGATCACGTTTGGCAACCTACCTTTTGCGCTTAGCGTCGCTTGTAAAGAGCGTCACGTCGTTCTCCACGTCCTCGGAGAAGAGGCTATCTTGTAAACTCATCTATCGCGCAAGGCGGTCGTCGATTCCGCGCACGAAAATAGTAATTAAACAGGTTGAACTCATTGGGGATATTTAGCTATGTAATTCCTGCATTCCCCATTCCACCGATAGGCTCTGGCGATCACACATCGAACACTTCTACATTCACGCAGTACGTTGTTTTCTACGTTGATTCCGCACATGCGTGTTGAAACGACCGTGGAGACACCTGGTGGCGGTTGTGCATAGTAGTATTTGAACCATCTTCGGCAGAGGCAGAGTTTACTTAAAATGAGCTGGTGCTATGGGAATTAAACAAAAATAATGAAAGATTTAACGAGGAGATACTCACGATAATAACTGATGATGGTTACGAAGCCATAATTTGAAATGGATTTCTGCAGGCATACAAGATTAATTTTTCTATTGGCGGTCTTCTACGGAGAGACATCTTTAACTATAGTGCGCAGTTGTACACTGCGCAGGTATCTTGAAACAAACTTTATTAGCAGATGGCGCAATTGCCCAAGGCCGTTCAAAATATTGGGAATGCGAATCACGTAGCCAATTGGAAGACACGTTGTCGAGCCGCGAATTCGAAATTACGTAACCTTATGTAATTCGAAACCCACCATCCTACTGCTAAATGTTACAATTCGAAATTCACATACAGTGGGATAGCGACGTAATTGGTATCCAAGAGGTAACACCAGATTGTGAATAAATAGAGAAGGAACAAATTTAGCATTAGACAGGAATGTGTTATATGAATTTCTTTTGTTTTTGCTGTTTTTTTATTTTCAATATAGTATGTCTCGTGTATACGGAAGAAAGGCCGGTATTTCTTTTATTTTTTGTTCGTTATTACTTCAACCGAGCGTTCCTCGTTTCTTGTCGAGCGTATGTAAAAGTGAAAGGCAAGGTCTTCTGTACAGAAACCTTGCGTTCTGTGCCGCATCAGCTTTTCTATTATGTCAGAACGAAATGAAAATGAAACAGTTCACAGACTTTCTGTGATATTCCGTGTAAGAATGCCGTTTTTCACTTTCAATGGAGTTCGGTGACTGAACGCATCTTGGTTATCCTTTGAATTTCATAATTGATGGCTCCGACGAGTTACGTTCCAGTGAAAGGTTCAGCATTCTTGAATCTTTCCAATTCCTGTTTCACTTTCCAATAAATATAGGAAAAACTTTTACCATTCGTTTCAAATACTTTGTAATTATTTATAACGGTAATTGAAATGACAATTTCACGTTTCAAAAGGACAACGACTCTTACTTTTACTCATCTATCTTGTTTTAATCGCTTTCAAGTCAAATCGATTGAACCAGTCGAATTAACTCAAGAAAAATATGGAACTTAATTTCTTCGTATCATTATTTTCTCCTTAAACTAACGTAACCTTATAACCCGAGACAGGCTTTTTACTGTACAAAACATATTTATTCAATAATTTATAGCGATACATACACAGTGTACAACGTACAAGCCATAGTATCCTCGTATGCTGCTACTTTGCGAATTGGTATTTCCCCTTTTCCCAATTTAATATTTTTCATTATTTTATTCTCGCGAATTCTCAAATATTATGTACAATCACACGCTTCCTTTAACATTGGATAAAACAGGTTCATTTACTACAAGCGACAAACTTTTACTGGCAATTTCACTCGGAGTGTCACTATCGAAATACGATCATTTGAAAACGAGTATTTTACGAAAAACCATCTCTCGTCATTTATTTCTGTTCTTTTTTATTTAGAAAATATTTCTCCTACTAAATTCAAATCTGCATCCGGAGTAACATAGACGAGTGAAATTTCACAGTAAGAACACAATACGTACGGCGCATAAACATATAAAGGTAAAAAGTCACAACGTCCAGGCCTAGTTCTGTTACTTCAAATCGTTAATCTAATTCAAAGCGGTATTATATTTTGAAGTTTTCTGTCAAAAATATTCTATATACACTCGGATAGATTATAAGAAAACTCGCGTTTATTGCGACTCCCATCCCCTAGTGAGACGAGATACGGTATATTGTTTTTCATTTTCTCTTTTTCGCTTTTCTTCGTTTATTACTGTCTTTTTTTTATTATCTTACTTTTGTTTTCAAAACAGATTAATCGAGTTCTATATTTATTATGTACTAAAATTTCTCAAATTAAAAAGTAAAGCCATTCGCGTGGTTCCTAAGGATAAATGCAATAATTATACTTTTCTTCGGTATCTGGAAACTACAGACGGTCTCTTAATATTTCCCTGCACCAGCCACATTTACAGGTTTTCCTGCCTTTCTTATCTTCTTTTATTTAACAGAATCGTCATTTATCTTCGCCTTTGCAATTAAAAACTTACAACCGTAAGCAAGTAAAATTGAATTGACCTAATCGATGCCAAGCTATCATAATGCAAGAATGGATTTTTTATAACTATCTTGGATAAAATGAGTTTTATCGTTGAGCAACAAATTCTTAGGAGAAATTACGGAAAATGGCTAAAAAAACGTACTAAGTACCGCTATACAATACGTTTGTCGTTTTGATATAACTGGGAAGAGTTTCAACATTCGGATCACTGAAGTTCTTATTGTGGCCCAGGCTGTCCTTTCTCGTGCATTAAAATACTCCAGTGACACTTTTTCGTGTAATCATCTTGCTAAAAGTCATTCGTCATTTTTCGTCTTCAACTACACTTATTTCGCGAGATTAGCATTGCTAGCTAGGATTAGCGGGAGCGCGATATATAGGAGTACCACAGAATTAAGTACCATAAGTACAAGAAGGTCACAGGTGAATAGAACCAGAGAGGAATAAAATAGCGCATTTTTTTCTCGACCCTATTGTTAATCCTATATGTGGAAGGATTAGCCTTAAATGTCTATACGTGGTCTGTATTGTAACCTTAAAGGTGGGTCCCGGAACCTCCATCTTGTCACATACACAAATTTTAATGTGTGGTCCTTACCTAACAATTCATCGTTGCATAAAATATCGATCTGAGAAAAAGATATATACATTTGTAAAATTACTGTTATCATTATATTGTGATATTGATTAACGATTTTACGTAATACTCACGTCCCGATATTTCTCCATACCATTCAGGACCTTTTTGGCTATAAATTTTTTCAGATGAGTAATAGTGGCTTGAGCAGAACATCTAATGAACCTGCGTTTCAGCGTTTTCAAACTTGCGTTTATACATTCCAGACACACGTTGACCTATAGAGAATGTATTTCATTACAAAATGATTTTGTAATATAAGTGTATTATTGATGATACTGTATTTATGAACTGAAAATAAACCTGTTCGTCTGCCCGATGATAATCTGATTCTGCATGTGCATCTGCCGCTGCCTTTTCTTCTTCTACCTCCCCAGCATTTGGTAAAACATCTTTAGGACAAGGCAAACCATGTGCTCTATAAAATTCTCTTTCTCTTTTGATTTCATCTGAAACAATATAATGGTCAGGAAATTTATATTGGTTCTGTTATTGATAAAAATTATGACGTTCTTACTTTCTTGAAGATCAGGAACCAGTTTGTAGACAATATCCTGCATAGTTCTGTCGAAACTGATATACTGTAGGGGATGAGACTGGTGTATAACTATTTGGCATGTTGGACACGTATGTTTCTCTTCTAGGTGTTTCACCAAACAACTTTTGCAAAATGTATGTAGGCACTCCGTCACTGTGGTTGCATCTATTAGGTATCCCCGACATATTTTACATGTTATATGGCTATTTAAGGTCTTCAATTTTATCCTTCTCTCCATGGCACCAGTAAGCACCATTTAAATCGATAGGTGTCACCACCTGAAAATTATTAACTAAAGATATCCAAAGTCATTGCATAATAAATATTTAAAAAATTTAGATTATAAGGAAAAACAAACGATAACATAACCCTCAATCAATTTAAATTGCAGGATCCGCAATCAAAGCCAAAAAGCAGTTGTCTTGCTACTCCTGTCACAATCATCAATTATTGATATAAAAAAGATCACGAGAACGAACAGTAGAAAAAATTAGCATTGTCATCTTAGTCCAAAGATTGAATCTCCCTAATTATACACTAATATATAAATCCTCACTCAAATTAATAAGTTAAATAAGATTGATGAAAAAGTGGGTTAGCGAATTCTAACCTTAATATGGAACGTAAGTCGATATGACTTTCACAAGATGCTCTGGTTGTACAAATTCGAGTAATCATTTCCCATTCGGTCCAGCATTTTCCTTCGTTGAACGGCACTATGGTTGGTGTTAAAAAAGAACAAAAGGTTCCACTAAAAATCTGGTAAAAACAACTTATTGTAAATGTGGCTGATGACAACAAAACGGATTGACAGTGGCGCAACGTAGTGGCAAAATTGGAAAACTCTAAGGGTCTGACATTAAATCCGATCGTATCAATCATGGCCTAATGGCCTCATTATATATGTCTGATCATTTATTTCAATTAGTCTGATAGCGACGCGTCTCACTTCGACTTAAGTATACAGGCGATCGCTCCAGCAACTCTTGAGTTGTGAATTATCTTAATACAAGTTTAATGACAGTAACAACATGCGCGTCTATCGTAATAAATTATTATAAAGTTGACTTGGCACTTGAAAGATGTTTGTTAAGTGGTAACACACCTTTGAGATCCACAATTTATATACAGTTTATCGAAAAGACACTTTATTGAACGTTTGATCGAAAATTTCGTAATTTATATGTTAGTCGCTATTCGATCAGGTCTGACTGTGATCTGTAGGGGTCAGAATGCATAGCAGTTACTTATGTAGCTGATTCTCGCTCTTTGTCTGTAATATCTTGGTAATAAAAACGCTATTATTAATATTATTAATTACGGGAGTGCTATGAATTCCTCTAACAAAAACTATTGAAACGATGTAGACTAGGCATGCCGTGCGGTTCTGATAGAATATACTATATACGTAAAGATAAATTCTACTCGGGTGGCTACCAGTGATATTACCCAATGATCAGTATCTCGAAAGTACTACGCGAAAGAAAGAGTGGCCCTCTAGTGAAAAATATGTATGTATAAAGGACAAGTAAGACTGATACAAAAGGTTCGAATTTCAATAGAGTACAGATTTGATTTATTGGAGTTGAAACTCTCACGTTACAATTGGTTTACACAGAGTATACACATTATACTTTCTATGTATTTTAGGTAAATGCTGATTTACTGGCTACCTGTAGGTGCTGAGTAACGATAATTTTTTAAATAATAAACAAAGTCGTTACTATATGTACAATCATCACGCTCCTATCGCTATGCTACTATTATCCATACGTATTTATTATGTTACATACATCTAAGGTTGTATTTTTACAAGTGCAGGTTGCCCTTTGTTATCGTAAATTTAAGATGGACGTTGGTCCTTCCGTCCTACAATACCTGCCAGGGTAAATGTAAAAAAAAAAGAATAGAGTTCTCAAGAAGAGTTCTCGAAAAGTTAATTTTTACAAAGAATAAATTATCTAAAAACTATGTATTTTCTCTACGTGTCGCACTCTCTGTACATTTTGAATGCTCTCTAAATGCTCCGGGTCACTTTATCTCGGGTATTTTGGGAAAATAACGCCGAAAAATGTTTTCCTTATTTTTATTTTCCCTCAGGGAAAAGTCACCTGAATGAAAATTGTCCCGAAAACTTCACGATTCCACATAACATTTGGATAAATTGATAAAAGGCACTTCTACACTATAGGACTTCGCAATTACATTCTTCATCCACAAAAGTTCTTTGTCTCCTTCGTCGCTATAATGAAGTCCTCGCGATACTTGTAAGCTATAAACATTACGCACGTAGAAACATTAAGACGAAACGCTACGCTCTATCATACAAAAAAAAAATGAAAAGGAAAAAAAAAAGAAAAAAATTCAGAATTTCATAAATTGACTAGTTACAAACGCAATATCATGCCGCCATTTTGTATGAAACATATAAAAATCCATCGTGGAGATATTATTGTTTATCAAGATATCCAACCTACCGTTCGTCAAAAACAATATGACGGAACATGCGCACCACCGATAGGCCAATTAAATTCATTTCCTTGAAAGCATGGACGAGGAAATCTCCATGATACGTAGGCACTGTGGTTAATGGCACAATTCTTTAAGATTCGAATGAAAATATAGATAGATTGTATAAAAAATATCCTTTTTGGATTTCTAGTCGATTAATCCTTTATCTTGCTTTCTTCCAACGTTCATACTCTTGCCTATTCCTGCCCGTCATAATTTTCTTCATCTCTTCCCACCTCTCATTACTTTTTGTGGCTTCTTATACTCTACAAAATACGCGCTACTGTTCAATACTGATTTGTATTATGTATTTGGCGTGTTCGCTTTATCAGTCGGTTATCGTCTCCAACGTGCTCCCACGTACACGCTGCCGGAAATCATTTCCAGACATCTCACACGCGTCCCTATATCATAACCGCGTTAAATCCACTTTGGTACTTCGGTACATAGGGATTCGATCCGATTTTGTTTTCTTTCTTTCGTTTCTCAACTCAAAGTTCATTTTAAACCAGGAACTTTATCGGTCCCATATGTTAATCTTTTTTTCACAACAAGTAAGGGAATTTCTCTTCGCCATTTTCGTCGTCGTCTTCGGCATCGCTTGACTCCTGACTTGACGGTGGTGTATCCAACTGCGGCAAACCAAGATCTAGATATTCCTATAGACCAAGAAGAACGACATTTTTGTATGCTATTTATAATATTTCTTTTAAGGATACAAATTTTATATAAGATCCTAACCTCGTTCGCTGTTATTGTCAATATCCTATCGAGATCCTCGACTAATTCTCCAAACATTGGTCGTTCGTTAGGTTGGTAACTCCAACAATCTCTCATAAGCATATAGCTGTAATATAGAATAAGAACCAAATGAAGTTCCATGAGAATATTCTTTCTTATTGTGATTCAGAGTAAAATGGACCAAGATCTACTTACATCTCAATGGAACAGCATGGCGGTTTTTCCATCCTGTGTCCAGTTCTGAGTAATTGGAATAATTTTTCAACCGAAGGTACAGAAGGATACGGTGTACCACCCAGTGTCATGATCTCCCACAACAGAATTCCGTACGACCATCTAAGGCACAGAATAATGATAATATATTTTACAATTATTTTCGGCAAACAAAAGTGTTATCAAAATCAAATTTGATAAGTATTTCAAAGCGTTTACTAACACGTCGGACTGCGTGGTGTAGACTCGATGGAAAAGTGCCTCCGGAGCCATCCATTTGACAGGTAATCTGCCGTCGGTAGTCTTTCTGTAGTAATCGTGGCAGTGGATGTCACGGGCTAGTCCAAAGTCAGCGATTTTCAAAACGTACTCGTCATTCACCAGGACGTTCCTGGCGGCAAGGTCCCTATGGATGCATCGTCTACTGGCGAGATACTCCATCCCGCGAGCAACCTGATAAGCAAAGGACACCAGGTCCTTCTGAGTGAGTGTCTTCCGCTCCTTCATTTCCTGGCCAATGGTAGGTTCGTATCCTGATGATGGCCTGTGATCCCGCAGGAAGTCACGAAGATTCCCATGAGGTGCGAACTCCACGACTACATAAAGAGGACCACCTTGGGTACAGGCACCTAGGAGGTTAATGATGTTGACGTGCTTGCCAATCATCTTCATCATTTCCATTTCCGAAACTAGGTCCATCATCTCAGCATCGGTATGTCCCTCTGGATGAATAACAATTTTTTTTTTATTATTCAACACTTATATTAATCCTGATTTTGGATGCTTTATTCGTTACTCACCCTTTAACATCTTTACAGCTACCACACTGGGTATTCCTGGTTTCATTGTATTGGTCTGTGCTCTGACTACCTTGCCAAACGCACCCTCTCCCAGGGTGTTACCTAGGGCGAGATGTTCCCTAGGTAATTCCCAAGCGCTGTCCAACGGAAGTTCATACTCCGATATACTTCCGCCACTGTTATCCTCTGCCGCGACAGTAGACTTTTGTTTCTCGATCTTCACCACCGGCATCAACAACGGTTCCTGGACGTTCTGACCATTCACCATGTTCTGCTTCTCGACGATGACTTTCTTGGTCCACTGTATGATCACAGCATCGCGTACAGTTTTAATCGCCAGTAGTTTCTTCATCTTCTCTCGCTTCAGCCGATGGAATATGTAAATCACCACTATCACACCGATGGCGAACAAAACGAACAAAACTGCTGCCAGAACGTTCACAAGGAGAGTCTGCGGCCGTGCGGTCAACGGTATTCGCTGCTCGTCCAGAGCTATTTAATCAATTATTTTAAACATTTAGTTATCCTTCTATAGGATTTTTTTCGTTCACACTAAAAGTACTTACTTTCCACCACTCGCAGATAAGCGCTGCTGAAAGTTTCTCCAAGTGTATTCTGGGCAATACACGTGTACCAGCCTTCATCCTTTTCCGTGACGTTATACAATTTCAATACCTCCCGATTCTCTAAGGAGTCAGCCTAATGGGATAAAAGATATCAATGAAAAGGAAATTTCGAAAATAATATACAGGGCCTGTCATGCAGTATTTATTTATTTTGACAGCAATGTTTGTTAGATATGAAAATAAATAAGCGACACAGGGTAGAAAAGACACTTTAGTAATACAAGATACCAGTGCATGCAACTGCCCACCTTAACCTCAACCGGAACGCTTTGGTTGGTTTTGTTGAGGGTGTCAAAGGAAGTATGGTAGCCATGATACCACTCAAGATGTCGATGGGCATTCGAAAGGACCTCGCAGGTCATGCTTGCGTTGGTTCCAATGAGAGCCGTCGTGTTCTTCGGCGCCCTGGTCAGGATAGGTTGGTGCTTCACGCTTTCTATGGTAAAATAGACCCAACCACCATTTTTTACAGAATTCTCATACAGTAGTTAGACACACTAAAAGAAGTGTAAATAATAGAGAGAATTGTCATGGGGGTTGATAATTAATTTTCATTACCCCATGAAAATGCTCATCACAAATTTTCGAATCCATTCACCAAATAGATAGAAAAATAAACCGACACCCTGTAGAATCGCTTGTACAAGTAACAAATAAACATTATAGACAGAGTGCGCAGTATTGATTATAGTTTATGATAAAAAAAGGTAAGAATTAGTCACAGGGTACGTAAGAGAGAAAAATTATCCTTGATATTCGCCATTTTGGTCTCTACATTGGCATCCTAAAAAAAATAATCCACAGCAGGTCCGACGTCTCAGCTCCTTAAAATTTTTCCTGCAAAGATAATTAATCCCATCACCCTGAAAGGATCCATAAGTCGAACGAAGAGGATGACGAGAACGAGGGACTTAGTGAGTGCGAGAGAAAATCATCTGGAGCCCACAGAGACCATTCACCACAGTAAAACGAAAATAGAATTCCCTATTGCTTTGTGAATGAGAAGAGAAAAAAAGATGATCCCAAAGATCTTCGGTAGTCAGCGAGGAAAGATTCTAATAACCACCACCGGACGTAGTCTGGCATGGCTATACCTTTAGCAAGGTGCCGTTTGGTTGAGTCTCCCGATCATCAGGATACTCGGATACCTTGAGCCACTGAATGAAAGGCTCTAAATCCGAAATTATTGGACACTTGAAGGTCACGGTGCTGTATACCAAGGCTGTCACGTTCTTGGGGAAGTCCTCGTTGATGTACGGTTTGTGCGGGAATCGTTCTAGATGTTACGTCTTATATTGAGAATACAATAGCGCAAGTCCTGTCTCTTAGAATCTACTTTACCGACCGAGGAGCAATAAGCTAGATCGATATACCTACATATGAAAAAAAAATACATCCGACGTGAACTTACCGACAACATCAACTTTGTAGGTATGATTGATGCAGCCCAAATAGTTGCAGACTATGCACGTGTAATTTCCACTATCCTGAACTACCAGATCCTCCAGCCTGAGGTTCCACTTGGTACGTATAACAGTTCCAAGGGTTCTCTTTGGTTCCTCATTGTTTTTCAACCAGGTGATATTGGGTCGTGGATTACCGACACTGGGACAGCGTATTCTCAGCATATTCCCAGCTGGCTTAACGACTGAACTTGGCATATCGTCCGTTTTATTAAAAGCCGGAGGACTCTCCGGCGCCGTTTTATTATGTTCGCCAGCGTTCTCATTCTCGCCCTTATCGTTGTCCAGGTCTGCATCCAGATGAAGGGACCTGGTCTCCGGTAGATCTGTTACAGCGACCAAGACAAATGGAGAGGATAGTTAATTAAGCTGGACACTTCTAAAGGACTTTGACTTATCTAACGCGTACGTAACGTACACGCGTGTCTCTATTTATCTTACTCCTCATTTTTATTTGCAGAATGATTTACTTACTTCTCGATGCGGCGATCTCGAGCTCATTCGTCTCCTCCTCGGGTCTCAGAGCACCCAGGACGCTACCAAGTTCCTCGCTCTCCTGGATACCGTCGTTCTGTAGATTTTCAACGATCACCGATACGTTACGCCATTCCACGCCCTGGGCGGATTCCACGCGGCATCCGTAACTTCCGGCATCGATGGGATCAACGGTTTTGATTTTTATCCATTGTCTCATCACGCGCATGCGCGACGTGTTTGACCGAAATATTTCGTTATCCTTGTACCAAGACGTCTCCGCGTTAAAATTTGGCATGCAGCGCAGATTCAAACGTTCTCCGACCGTGACGATTACGTTTGGATTAATTAATTCTGAAAGAAAGAGACCAAAAAAATGTTATTAAAAATATCTCACAATGTCAGTGTAATTCGTGTAATCAGTTCAGTGTAATTCGAGTCTTTCGGAATACGTGGAATGTTGTATGTTAATAAACCCGTGACATTCTCCGTGCATACGAAGCTCGCCACGGTGCGCATCTCTCGATTCGTAATTACAAACCTCATGGCGAATTCATAAGAAGCTTTAAGGAATCTAGGTAGGAGCGAAGAGTGTCCGCCGAAATGAATCTACCATTGTGTTGTTATGCGCGGCACCTTCGAGCGAGTTCTTTTGTAATTCACGTCGTTCGCGTGGACGCGGGCTGCATTGAAAATCGGCCCGACTCGTGTTTGCGTGTCTCAGCCAAGCTGTTTCAAATGTATACGACACCTAGTGTAGCGCGCATAACAATCGCTAAGATTTATTTGCCATTTTAACACGGGCTAAACAGTCTCGATAAGACCCCGGAACGCAGCGGTAAGAGGAAGTGGCAGCAGGACTAGGTGAGCTAGATGGCAATATCTGTCGCGGTCTGGGTAAAAGATAAGACCTTGATAGAAAATAAAAACAAAACCGAGCTGGCCAGATAGTAAAGTGACCTAAGCTAAAACACGTCTCGTGGATCATCCTGAACAAATTGTTCTGCCGCTGAGAGCATAAATCAGGCACTGGTCCCCGCGTGGGACGCCAATATATAGGTTAGAGAGATAACAAATGGGCTGCGGTCGAAGCACGAGCTAGGCGTCAGGAATGCCACTTCTTTTTTAATCAACGCCTGTCTTCTTCTTGACCTCGTGTCTTCCGACAGTGATGAGCTTGCCTTGAGTTTCGCGTCAAGATAGCGCCTCGTAGCAGAACAGTCGATGTACTATACCACATAGAGACCCGTTACGGTAGTCATGATTAAATATTATTATTATCATCATCATAATAATAATCATCGCCATAAATAAATCCGCCATCTTTTGTAAAACTAATCGCATCGTGTAACAATGCCCGCGTACGTTGCCTCCGAGTTAGTCGATTGTTAAGTCCATCCGCGTGTGTTTACCAGTCCCAAAATCCAGAGTCGCGCCTTCGCTCATTCATGAGTACGAAACCCAGGCTTTCCGTCGCTTTGGAGATGCGCCAAATCCGAATCGCGACACTGTCCTTTCGGACGTGGCTTACCAAAGAGCTTTTGCCATACGTCTATGCCTGTAGCTACCGTATCGTCTTAGAGCGTTAGAGTCCCCAGAATGCATCTGGCTAAATATAGAGACCTAGGTGGTGGAACCGTGTACCCCACAATTACCGACCAGGGATCACTAGGTACACTCGCTTTATTCTGCTTCCTGTCCATTTACTTTCATTCGAACATTTCTGTGCGACTATCCCCATCAAGAAGCGCATTAATGATTTAAATATATTTGCAGATTTTTTTTCCTCCATGACCGACCGTCACCGGCATATAAAGTAGATCGGTATCCGGTGAATGGGTATGACGTAGCTACAGTTTGAGGATGATCATCCGATCATTTCGACGACTGGTAATCACGATCAATGACCAGTGGACAATAAGGATATCGATAACCTATTTGTGAATGGGACACGTATAATTGGCTACGGATTTGTGCTTTCAATTTATCAACGTTCACAAGAAGCGACCAATTCGGCTCCATGGTCGCCCACGACTTCCTTCAGCGATCTTCTACGACAAGCTCCGTGAGCTTTATTTGATCAGCTCTCTTAATCTGGCTCCGCAACGTGGGACGGTATTGTTGAATTGTATCTCTCGAAGAACGAGAGGACTTCGTGGACTTATTTTAAACATCCTGAGAAACCCATGCGACAGGGTAACCATTGTTGTAACCCCCCTCGACGGAAATCAATCGAGTTTATTGTCGCTAGACTCTAGTTCCGTTTCCTCTCCTCTGATCCGCGTCATCTGTCAGGCACGTGGCTCGCACTCCTTTTTCATCTTTTTCTTTCGCCGCTTCTTTTTTCTCCATCTTGTCTGTCTCGACAAGGACCTTTTTCGCTCTGGAACGTTCAAGGAGACTGACACCCCCCCTGAACCCCCACCCGTTTTCACAGTGTTTCATAAAAATAATCATCACCCATCGAACTCGATACAGCGCGCGCGGTGTAAATTCGAAATTTTAATATTTCAAATTGATAAGCCCTCGATTCCTCCGATGAAGACGGACGGCCCCGGCATGACGTCACGGGCCATCTGGTTCGACGCCGACGTCCAGGAATAGTTTCGAGAGTCCGGCGTCGTTCGGCACGACGACCACGCAGGCGCCTTTTGCATCGGTGCAAAAGTGCGTGGGTAAATGCCTGGACGGAAGGTAATATCCGTGATTCCAATTATAATCTAGAGATTGTTTCGATCCTGCTACAGAGATGGCTTCGTTATTACAGCTTTCAACGAGGAATAGTTTTAAGGCGCGTCCTCAACGACACCTCCGTCTCGTTCTCCGCTAGGTCTTCACCGGTCGTAGAAGGCTAACAACGTCTGCCTAAACGAAACTATACGCCTCGTGTTACCAAACAGAATAAATCGGTACCATTAGCCATTAGTTAGTGGGTCTGCGCCTCATCTTTTATACGGGCTGACGACATCGACTCGTCGTGTTTATTTCTCCAAGTCAACGCTTGACGCGCCAGTCTATACTCACGGTTTCCCCGGTATCGCTCGGCTCCCGCATATCCTCGAGGATACCACGCTAAAAAATAGAGGAACAAGTAGACAAAGTACACGTGAAAAGCTCAGTGAAAAGGCTCTATTTTCTTTCTTCCCAATAAGAGGTAACTCCCGATCGAACTGAGCTACCGGGTATATAGACGGTTTCATTGACGATGGAACGGAGTCGAGGAACTTTAAGATTTTTCGTTTCTGTGTATCGAAAGTCAGCAGTCTATATATAGGGTGCAGCTTACTCGTGGGGCACGCGCCTGCCGTAAATTAATTTGAAAGTTTTTGCCGCGACGCGGCCCCCCCCCCCCTACTTTCCGGAGGATGCAGGGCGCCGTGACCGTAAGCCAAAATAATGAAAATTAGCACGCCTACGTTTGGCACACGAGTATAGATACGTATATCTATACGTAGTACATGTATGTATAAGCTATATATATTTAAACAATATACAATACGTAGTACGATACTTTGTAATCTGTAAAGACTGATACGTACCTATTGCTACCTGTTTATACAAAGTCTACGTTATAGATGTACCATCATCCGTCTAGATATTTAACTCGAACGGGACGGTCGGGTAGTCGATTGCCAGAATACAGAGAACGGACCGTGACACAGAGACGCTTTCTGGGATAAGGTGGGATTAGGTTTATTGCCTGGAACGCTGCCGAAAATATTCGTCGAAGGTTCCGCCGTAAATTCATTCCGATTTGTAATACGTTTTCGCCCCGAAGCCAAGCCACGGCCGTCTTAGTTCAGTCTGCCAGTGGTGCCAACGAGCTAATGACAACCCACGAATACGTGGGCGAACGATAAATTAATTTTCCTCGTGAATTGCCAGAAGCGGGAGGGACGTTAATCTCGTCAAATATGGCACTATGTATGCACGATATACATATGCCACGGGTACGTTAAAACGTACTTGCCAAGAGAGAACAGTGAAAAAAAAAAATTTAATTCAATTACACGCGATACTGTCTGAAATCGTTCGAATGAAAACACAGCTTAGCGTGACGTTGGCCAAACATTGTTTCCCCCATTAGTACCGACACCAAGAGACCAGCGCAAGTACCAAAGTCGTAAAAAGAAAGAATCGAGACAATTAGTTCGTTCGACGGAAAACACGAGAAGCTTCGTAGTTAACGCTTTATACGGTAAATAGAAAATAATACGGACTATTTTTGGTACGGGGTTATTCTACGTATAGGTTGGTAAGACTGTGCGACAATGCACTGGGCAAATAAACCAGGTCGACATTAGCGACGCAAGACGTGGTCGCTCGTCTCATTAGAACTCACCAACAGAAACAAGAAGTACGTATGAACGAGGCCTAAATGCGGCGGCGAGAAGACGCTCGAAATAGTAGCGGAATGAGATAAGGGTCGATCCAGGGCAGATACCCTAACGACAGCTGGTGATTTATGCGCCTTTAATTGTGAGACTGGCACGCGAGTGCTTATAAGAGACGTTTGTGACTGCCGAGATGATAAAAAGAAGACGCTACGATAACGAGCTTCGTCGAAGACTCTATATGCGCACGTGCATAGGTAAAGTGTCTTGTCTATAGGCTTTGGTATACCTTGCTATAACCTAGTGAAATATTTAAACCAGTCGGACTCCGTCCTGTATCCCGTGAACACACCTATCTGGTAATGGCCAACTGATCTGAATAGATCCTAGATAGGATATCCAGGCTGGAGGTGTGAGAATCGGTCGAATTAACTTTTCGACAAGTGGAGGACGGTTCTCGAATCTGTTCCTGCTTAGAATCAGGTTACTCGTGTCCCCCTGTCCAATCCGTCGACGTGAAATCTCCGAGGATCCAGCTTGATATCTAGATCCTATACGCTGCTTCAGAAATGGAGGCCGATAATTCCACAAAAGGAGAAACTTAATCCTTCTCGCAAGGGATCTTGGGTAGATTGACTTTTTATTATTCTCTTGGTGATATACATATATGTATATAGGTATACCAGTTTGAATCCATTCCAACGATCGGGAATTTAATGATATTTGACGCGTGGAATTATATGGGGATATAAATATTTCCTAGGCATTATTAAGATGGCGGACGTAAAAATGTTCGAGCCTGACGAAAGATCACCATGAAAAGTTATCCGCTACGGTTGACAGTCTAATTAAAATTCCTCACGATTCTTCAACCCTTTTAGCTTGATTAAGAGTATGAAAAAGGAACGAGAGTCGAAAACCCTTTGAGAAGAAAAAAGTAGGCGTTTCAATTTGACGCATCCGTCCGAGCGACGGCGAACGACTTTCAGGTATAGGAACCACTCAGGGTGCATAATTACACGATCATCCCCCGACGCGCAGGTCGCTCAAAGGAACTTTAGATTAAGAGGTAAAAACCAGCTGTTATCTTAATGAATCCCCCTGGGTAACGAATGGTTTTTCGTTAATTCACTTTTTTTCCTAACCTCTTATCGCTTTTGGCTTTCTTACCGCTCAATGCCTGTAATTATGATTCATCGTGACGTTTATCCCACTCGAATTTTCCCATATGTATTTTTACGACACCGGGTATACACTGTATCTGTCTTCGTGTTCAAAACGAAGGTAGAAGCTTCACTAGGTCGTAGGTCGATTCACGTGTTGGTCGCGCGTAACCATTGTCCCGGTAAGCGCATCCAATCGTGGACAAATCGCACCCTGCCATTTCTTTCATTGTCCAATTGGTATATTAGCTGCTATTACGCTGTTGAATACGTTTGATAGACAAAAGATTGCAGTGGCTCTCATTTAAATGACACTGGCGATACGTCCAGCGAGAAAGTCGAAGAACGGTCCAGACGGCACTGGGATTTGCTTAGGGGATTGAGAATTGTTAGCGTTTGTTAATAATGGCGAGTATGGTAGAGCGGCATTCAATGACCGAGCAATTGGACAATTGAGCCCAATCATAATAACGCTACTACGAGCAGTAGTATTTCATGACTTCTAATATGTATATATTTATTGGCGACCGTTACGTGGTCAGTACAGATCAGTATAAGGATAGAGATAAATTTGTATATATATATATATTTCGTTACCTTGTACCTTATTACCATTTAAGCAATGTACCGTAAGAGTCCAGTATACAAGAAGGTATATATTGATAGAACTGATCGAAATCCTGAGAAAAATGATTCACTGGGTATTAATTGACGGAAATTAAAATGAACTATATTTCATTGACATAAGGTTACTTGATTGATACTTTTTTTTTTCAGTGCCACCAGAGATAAAAATATCCTTGGAACGAACGAGGACTTCCTGATATGGCACGACAGTTCCCTCCTGAAGTGCCAGCATGTAGGTCGAGCACTGCATTGATTACATTTGACTGACGAAGCGTCAGTTGGTACGAGTGCGTAAGCTCTCCTGCTGGATGCGTGTACGCTTGGCGTGACGTACGGAGACAGTTTCCTAATTGGCAGTAATGACGGTAATGTCGATGCCGGGTTCGTTAACGCTAGAGAAACTGATTAGACTCGATTCGCTTGCCGGAATTCTTTATCGCTGGAATTTCATGTGTACGCAGGGTGTTTTTCGATTGAAAAACTTTTCGCGGGAAATTTGAACGCTTGTAAGATAAAACGGATGGGTTTACGTGGAAATGTGAGACATGTGAAACGAGCTTAAGGTTACTTGGAAATTTTCTAGTTTCGTACCACGGGACCAACCGATCCTCATAGCCCATAGTTGTGAAGTGAGTCGTGAATGGATCTGCAGGCCAGATGTGTCACTTTGGGACTGGCAAGCCTGCCGGGACTCTCGAACAATAAAGTTCGTAAGTTTTGCCCGAAACGATTGGTTTGCTTGAAAATTGTTGACTGATTTACGATAAAATTTACATTTTATTACGGATACGTGATTTTTCGGAGATTCTACGAATTGTTTTTTTTCAAGAATTTGCAAAGTCCAGGGTACTTCGAAGAATTTACCAGATTTATCTGAACCATATATTCACAGTGTGTCGAGACTTATTTTCGGTACATTTCACATGCGTGTCGTACTTTTAACTATAATTTAAAAATACCCGATTTAGTCACGTTTCAGCTTAGCCGACGATCATTACTACGTGCTTCTCGTTTCTCTCCTAATTCACGAGGTAAACCGATCTTCACCGAAGGACCTAGTTTCGCTTTGAGGTAATACCAGGAACCTGTTAACTCCTTGTACAAAAGGAAAAGCCCATCGGCGACTGCTATTCCAAACGCAAGGAGAACAATGAGAGAACGAAAAAATGATTTAAAAAAATCATAAAAAACCACATTCGCAAGCACCAATCTGTTCCTCGTTACTGAATTGCGGATTAATTAAAACGTATTACGAGTCGAGGCGAAATACGTGCGTGGAATTCTGGCTGCAGTAAGAAGATATCAGAGATTTCACGCTCGGCATGATTCGCCACGATCCTCATGCTTTTGGAATTAAAAATAGACATAATTATTATTATCATCAAAAATAAAATTTCTCTAGTGACAACGAGCAATCGCGTAGATTCAATCTCGATATCTTTAGTCGACACAAGATACAATTGCATTTGACACAAAAAATAAGACAGCTGGTCAACCCTTTCGTCATCTTCACCCCAACGCCACAAAGAGATCCCATCGACAATAATGGCTGCCACTTCGAAAAAGTATCAGGAGCTATTCCACATTTCCAATGAAAAGACCCACTTGAAAAGAAGATCCCCTAACAAATCAAATCGTATAATAAGATTTTGGCAGGTTTTTCAACGGATAGCACAAAAAAATCTTCTCGGATGACGCAATCAATAAGATCCTCTCGGCAAAGCCGGGACGACCGGACAGCTGGTAGCCTTTTGTATCGAGGCGACGAAGCAATGTTAAAAGAAATGCTGAGGTCGAGTCCAGAACGTTTACAATTTGAACAGCAGTATAAGTCCCACGAGATTTATACAGTTAATCCATAGGATTACGTTGGCACTGTTTTCTATCGGGTTCGAAAAATTCTTTTTTTTTTTTCTCAACATGACTTCTCTTTCCTTTTTCTCTCTCGTATCACTAGCTTCCACATACATTGACTCTCTTTGTCCCTCCTCTCTTTCTTCGTTACCCTTGTCCGCCGCATGGCTTCTTCCTTTACGCCCCGTCGTCTCGTTTTCTGTTACCAAAATATACAAGACTAGCTTTCTTTACAAATCTCGGTGCTTTGCCGCGGGCTGAACGCCCGTGGCGCGCGACATCATCATCATCCACCAGTCTCCTCTTAGTCTTATTCGCCTTCTTGCTTCTTCGTTTCACGCTGCCTTCGCTCTCACTCCCACACCAACGCAGCTCAGCGGCATTTGGAGGAAGGATTCGTCGCGATAAAAAAAGCAGGGAAACAGACGAAAAGCAAAGAAGTATGCTTCGATTGACAACCTAATTGCGAGTCGTGTCTCGGGTCGTGCGCGAGAACATATTATTCCATATATTTTTTTTGTCCCTGAACCTTCTACCCCTTGGCATATATTTTTGGAGTGACTCCAAGATAGAAAAAGACAGAATATAATTACGAAAATTCACTTTTTTTAATTTCTGGATCATCCTCGTATACAGGTAGCCCTTGTACTCCCACGCTATTGATTTTATGTCAATTTTTTTGACGAAAAAATTTTAAGGGTTAGAAAAATCGAGGTGTGGCCTAAAAAATTTTTTATGTGTACTGTGGTACGTGTGTGTGTCTAATCGGAAAAAATTTGTATGGTACGTGTACTCACCCAGACGAACTTGTCGGCCATACGTCAAGCCGATTCCCAGGATGGCGAGGATCCCAAGGATCAGGCAGCTCCACGTCGTCGTCATCTTGTCGACGATATCGCTTATGTTACTGCGTATTCCACATGAGTGTGTTCTGAAATAAGAAGCATATATTTATCGTAGGTGTTAATGTCGCGAATGCAATACCAGTGGCAGTTGACACTGGCATAGCTGGCAGGATAATCCTTGAAAAAATACGGGAAATAAAACGTCCTCGGTTGTCTCTGTAGTGTACGCCTGGTAAATACTAACCGACGGTGTAGCCTTCGTGGGTAGCCGTTTGTTTTTCTGTTTTCGCGAGAGACTTTTTTCGGGAAAAATTTTTGGCACGTCGCCAGCACACGAAAATGCACTTGTCCAGTGCAGCTAACGATTTTAGATACTTCGCTAAAATATATCCCCACCCTGTCTCGTTGTATAACTCGCATATGACTGTATTCCGGCCGTTTCACAGCTATGCGTTCGCGTTCCTTGGATTCACATTCTACGACGTTCCTTTTCATCCCTTAGCTCTTAGGTGTGCACGATGGCCAGGGTAGTGGCGGATATGTGAATTCGCAGCTGTTTTTTTTGGAATTGATACCTGGTGTTAATAGTAAACATTTTTTTTACGAATTTCCAAGGTCCTTATGGACTTTCTATAGGGGACTTCCGGATGGTCTCTGGCGACTTCCGGCAAAGTGGTTTAGAATGGATCTTGAACCTTTTTAAAGGGATGGTAGATAATCGTGACTGGGATCTTCGATAGGGTCGAAGGGTGGTCGATACTAATGGTTGGTCCGGTGGAATATATTTTCGTGGGAGTTAAAGGCAAAAAGGCGGGTATACACGGGGACTGAAAAAACATGGGGACTCGACGAGCAGACGACAAGTGGTTATAAATAATCGTAGCGGAGGGCTGTGTTTCGAGGATTGTTACAGTTGGCAGGACTTAATTACCCCTCGTAACTCTGGCTAGTGTTTATTCACGATAATGACGATGACAGGGCTCGATTTTCTGGCGGGTACTTCAAGAAAGCTTTCTCTTGAGATCGGCTGTGCCGGTATTCTTGCTCTTTTTTTCTCTTTATTTGTTCCCCTATCTTTTCTTTTACTCAACGCCTCCTTTCTACGCGTACGAAGTTCGCGACAGCTTGTTTTCTTAGTTTTCGAATGATCGCGCCGTCGGTTTTAAAGGTCGGTTCACTGCGAGGCGTTTAGGTTCGTTGCTAACGCTGCCTAAGAAAATATACGAGACAAGTCCGACAGATAATATAAATCGAGGGGCGGCAATTAATGCCCCGAGTCCCTCGGGAAGAGCCCTCAGGAATCTCACGGAATTTTTTTGGGCCTTTTTTTTTTACTTCGAGTTAAAAAAGTTCCCCGGGAGACCCAGAAACACCTGTTGCTCTCGGAGAGAATGGTCGAAGTTCGTATTTTCATAGGTTTTTCGTATAGTCTCGATAACTCATCGAGAAACCCTCGTAACGAGTGGGACTGGCCCAAAAAAATATTACAAGAAAAAAAGTGGGACTGACTTAGGTACAAAATTTGAGTGGTTTCGAAAGATTTTGCAAATCCCATAAAGAGCGTGACAGGGTCCCAAAAAATGTGTCTCGAAGAAAACAATGGGACTCATTAGTGGGACTGAAGTCAGAAAGAAGTCTGGTGACCAGACGCGACCCACTGTTGGGCCCAGTTTTAAAGGTTGCCGATCACCGAGTCCGGAAAAAGGTTTCCTAGTTCAATCCCTTAATGCGATTTGTGTGAGGCGGTATAAGGGGTGACTGTTTAAAGAAAAGGCATGGACCACCCTAACATTTCGAATATTAATATAACAAATTACTAGTCAGGATTACCTGGCTAATCTTGATACCTGTTTCAGTAGGTTACCTGCCTAATTTCGTGAGTCAGTCAGGTAGAGAAACGGGCCTCCTCAATAATTCACTCCCTATAAGACCTCAGAGTCCCGTACCGCCCGATTACCGCGATGAGCCGTGTAATTCAATTACAATTTCCATTGTCCCTGATACATCTAATTCTACGCCCGATCATCCACCAAGTCCCCTTTTTATTTATAAGCGTCGCCGAGAGACCCAAAAATTTAATTTCTAATACGTGAACACCCAAGCGTGCTCTGGACACGTTCTAAACGGTAAACGAAAAACTGGCGAAGAGTCCCGAACAACATATCAAGAAAAGTCTCATACATTTTTTCGTTAATTCTATACGCCCTTTTTCGAGCTAAAATTTCTGCTGGTAACGTTCAGATAATGAATTTCAATTTTTTTATTTTCGAAAACGACCTTTTCCTTTCTCATTAAATCCACCCAGTCCGATCCCAAAGACACAGGGATATGCATTAAAATTCGAGTGATATAAACAGAAAAATGAATTATGCAACGTGCACCGCGTCTTACGTGGGTCGCGACACAAATGCCCAGGACGAAACGGAAGAAGTTCCAACCGTTTCCGGTTGTATTCGTGATCCAGAGGTTGGCAGCAGTTTCTACGTATTTCCGCAGCTTAAATTTACCTAGCGGCAATCGTACATGCATACACATGCATATTCACAGAGTAAATGGGTTATGGAGCAGACGTTCTAAAATTATCAGACTTAAACATTTGCACGTGACTTTTTCTACATTAACCAATAAATAATTTATAATGGAAGTACGTGTGATTGGCACTTCTTTTAATTGTACGTTGTCTGACGTCACAAGTGCCACGCGGGCCTGCGATCTCAGTTGAATTCAAAGGTAAAACTCTTTTTACAGTGATTTTCTACCCCATATAGATACACGACCCAAGAAGGCTGGCAGAATGGTTATATATGGTGTCCCATGGGGAAAGAGAATGTTTTTCGGAGAGGAAAACACATGGCTGGGATTCTGGCCGTCGGCGTCGTAAGTTCGTAACGAAAACCATCCCACGTTAGAGCCATAGGAATCGACGACCTCAACCCCATAGGACTGCCAAGAAGACACCGAGTTACGAATCCCATGGCACGAGTGTACCCAGATAATAAACCTTGGCAGTCGCAAGGAGTATTCTCCCGTAAATCATCTTGATCGTAACTTCCCATGGTACTGAGATGCTGGAGAACTTCATGGATGGTAGCAGACGAAAACGACGTGGGAGAAGAGTAAGGGGGGGAGGGTAGAAAAAAATAGGTTGTATTCATGGACGGTCGATAAAGTACGTGAGTTTAATGGTTAAAGTGTGAATCGTGATCTGGTGGTCTGGCGAGGAGAAGAAAAAACTAATGGAAAAAAGAATAAAAAAGAAACGAGAATAAAACGAAATGGCCATTTCGTTAAGCGTGGAATATATCCTGGATCGCGGCTCGTTAATTTCGTTACGCAACGTTATGGGACGCCCCATAAAAGAGGTCGGTACGCTTTATTCAATTTGTTCGTGGGGTAGCGAGTCCTCGGCATTGGTAACCCTGGAAACTTTTAATGGGATAAGCTTTGAGATTTAACTGTAGGCAAAGCATTTTGGACGGCTTTCCAAGAAAGATATCTGCGATATTCACTGGCTTGATCATAAAAGATTCACATGGACTTTTTTTTTATACTTATACAGGGCCCCATGGATTTATTAGTTGATAATGTGTTGAGGGGTGTTTGAAAAAAAAATATTATTCAATTCTAATCAATGATTGGATTCAATGACTCGGTAGATTGGGCCAAGTGGTACCGTAAAGAATGGGGATAATAGAGGGTTGACCGTAACAAAGAATAGTGAAGACAAGAGCCAAATCATTGTTGGATCGTTAATGGTGTCCGACTGGGACTTATGTGAGGGTAATTTATTTTTATATCATTTAATTCACAGCAGACACAATAGTCTTGATTGCGTCTGAACTCATTACCAGACCTATCAAATTTCACCTACCTCTACCGGGTCGGCGCTATTTTCAAAGAGAATCAAAGTCTTTATACTCATCCAAGAATTCGGATCCCAGAGCCATCTGACCCTAAATTAATTCCCATGAATTCCTTCAGGATGAAGTATATCGGGGGTACCAAATTATTCCGAGCAAGTTGTTCGGAATTGCTGATAATCTTGACCTGGTCTGGATGACTGATCACTATGTAACAGGTCGACGATTTGAGTCAGGACTGTGGGGTGCGAACCCTAATCAGCTTAGCCATGATATCCGTTCCAGTAGTCCTAATATAGTAGTCCCACGAGGAAAACATATATGTACCAAGGATACGCACGTGGGTGGGCCAAGTCCCACAACAAACAAAACCTTTCCGTAATTATACTCGCGTCTCTGAATCCTGCTGACTGTATCTACACACAGTAGAATACGACTCCGTTAACCGAGGACTATGAAAATCATTGAGTGATCACGATGACCAGTTTCTGTTTGCCATGGCATTAAGGATATATTTACCATGCACTTAGTCCCCATCTCGAATGACGTTTGAGTCCAGTAAGGATGTACAAGGAGCTCCGCGAAGGACGTACTCCTTTCAGTATACGAGTGATATTTATGAAAAAAAATTTCATGTAATATAAAAATTTGTTATAACAAAAAAAATCACTCCATATCCATCGGCATGTAAATTTTTAAATATCTTATAAAAAGTCTTCGATTTTATCCTCAGGTATCGAGGAAACGAGACTATCTGAGGCTAACGAAGAATTCGTAAGTCACGTGGGATCTGGAAGCCTTTTAAGCTGTGACCACGAGAACCCTAAAACCCTCCATTTAATTTAGTACGCGTTTCGGTGCTTTTAGGAATAGCTATAAAGAACAGTCATTCAACAAGTAAGAACCTTAGTCGCTTTTAATGCTCCAAGCTTACCGTGGGTTTTAGAAAAATTTTACAAAATTCATACTGTCCTACTATTTTCTTATATGCGCCTTCGGGCGAGGTAACCTGTCGCCATTAAATATTCTAGTATATTCCACACGAGTGTCGAGACTGTTCGTCAGGGACGTCGTAAAGACGTTACCTTGTCGTGTCTATGTGGACAAGGTTTGACGATTGTTTTGGCTCGCGCCATGCCAGATGGCCCCTACCCCATCTTCCTTGGGTACATATGTGAATGCATCTTGACATGCTCCTATGCATATATGTACTATACCTATATTTGTTGTATAAGTGCGTGTCTGCACGATGCCCAAGCTTTATCTTCTCTAGCAGAGACTCAGGGTGCGGACTGTAAGTCAAGTATGGTACGTGGCGTAGGGCCCCTAAAAGTCCAGGGACCCTTTCGGTAAAAGGAAGGCGCGAAAATTTAGGGGGCGACGCATGCACAACATTGCCAGGGCCTGTACAAACATCGGGCCCTATTTCTCTAAGCTACACTGTAGGTACACACGTCAACCCCCGAGGAAATCAAAAGAACTCCTGGAGGGATCCTGGAGTTTCAGGGGCGGGTTCCGACTTCCTGTGCCCTAACGTCACGGGGCTCTGGGATGCCAGGAAAGGGCCCGGTACCCCGCCGTGGCGCGTGTTCAAGCGTAGACTAAATAATGGCATTAAATTAAGCGCCTGTTGCGTATACCACAGGGCCCGTAGACTTTAAAGGGTTCAATGAGAAAAAAAAGGGGTAGTTAATATTTTTCTAGTACGTTTTGGAATTATTCAAAGTTACACACCCATCTTTTTTTTTATTCTCACTTACATACAAAATGGGTATGTGGTTTCTATTGTCACACAGGGTGGTGGGTCTTTACTGATTTTGGGTCTTATGCAATTTTTTCTATTGGATTGGCCAATGCGTTTTGTCGAGGACTATGCCCATTTTCGTTAAACGCTAGTATCTATAAGATTTTCCAAATATGGACTCACCCATGTAACGTCCTCACGTGAACACTTGCGAGACAATAGGAAAGACCGTGATTCGAATGACGAATATATTTCGAATGACTTGTCGTGCGAATCATCGAGTCATTCAGTGTGTCTCGCGTAGCGACTGGACAGGTGAAGCAGTGGCGAATCAACACGGAATATTCATGGGGTGCGTAATTTGGCAAGGGTGTATCGAGGAGAGGCTGCACACAGAATACGCAATTCAATGTTACCGATCGACTTCGTTCGGCAGATAAAAATTTGAAATTAATTGTTTCGAGGATTTTATTGATTTCGATTTTTTTTAATGAAAATGTAAAGCCAATCGATAAGCATAGACAATATTTATTAGCTTCTAATAAGCTTCTGGATTCTAACCTTCGTTTATCGTGTAAACAAATTCTTATCGGATTCTTATCACCCCAACCGACCGTTCACAGGTACAATGTTTGAAGAAGACACTCACAGTGATAACAGCTATCTTCGTTCCTTCTACGGTTAACCTTCCCACTGGCATCACTTGAGAAGTTTGAAGTTCAAGATGAACCTTCTTGGTAACAGGATAAGGTCCAAGAGGACTACGAGTCTTTTCGGTACAGACCAAGGATTCCCAGTAGGGATCTTATGAAGTTGATGCTGCATGGTTGGCAGCCCACGAAGATGACGCTTTGGGTATACGCGTTGAAAGTTCCGAGGATGTTAATAGTTTTTGAAAAACTTCTTCCAGACAGTTGGCATCACTGAACACGGGGGTCTGCCTTTCGTCGCCCTGATCCCCGACATCCATAATTCATACGGGATGCACAGATCCACTTTCGTAGGAATGGGTCCAGGTCCATACCAACAGCTGCCAGAGAAGCGTAGGTATAGGTACTGTCAAAGCGATACAAATTCACACGGAGCAAAGGTCAGAATAAAAAAGATCAAAGAATTAATACAGTCCCCGCTAAAAGTGACACGCCCGCCGATAACAGCGGCAGGTTTGAATAACCTGAGATAAATTTTCAGCTCGACACTGATAAGAAGTGTACAATCAGAATTCGACGTATAAACGAAAACCAATCGCAGACCTTCGGTGATGGATGGATGCATCTAAATATTTAATTCCTCACCACAAGAACTTATCTCACCTACCTCCAACCCACGTTATACCTGGATAATATCTACGTCACGTTACTTATTTTTTTTCTTTATCTACACCACACTTAGTCCTGTTGAGATAGGACCAGACGAGGCATTAGCATATATCATCACCACGGGCGAGTTTCCAAATCGAGCAAACACGGTTTCGAACCGGTAGTCGAGAGTTTGGAAAAAAAATTCCCACTCTATTCGAGTAACATAATTCTTATATAAAAATTTCCAAAATTCGACTGTACATCGTTTACCAAACGCTGTAAATATTTCCGTAAGCTCAGCTCTACGATTAGACTGTTCACGTGGCAGACCCAATTTCTTAATCTACCTTGAAATCTTGGACGTCCAAATTTCAACTGGACCGCAGCGCCAAGATTGACGCACGTACGTGTAGTCGGTTGGAGTCTGATCGACGTAATGGACAGTTTCCTGAGCAGACGACAGTCCTCGCTCCAGCCTGAAGTACGTACGTACGTCCACGCATGGTCTCTTGACCCCAGACCTCGAGAAAGGGAAGCACAAGAAGGCACGCGATACGTTTGTTTGGTACCCGTCGCGTATCGACTGACGTACAAGAGTACAGCATAGTAGCCACATAGAAGAAGACGTCGTTACGCGTCGGTCCGCGTCGTAAAACCATATAGCGAGACGTCTTCGACGCGTAACAGACCATCTTTATTATCTCCCCTGAAGCTGCTGACGACGGACGCCATAAAAGTATACAGGAACAAGTGTACGACCGCTAAGGGACATTACATGGACATGGCAATAAAGGTCAGAATATCCTAGGATATGACTAACGAATGATTACATCCTGTCTCAATGATGATTCTCATAGCGTAATACGTGTCTCAGGTCGTGATGGCGAGCCTGATGATTTTCGGAATGGCACGTGGCCATATTCAAATTCTTAGGATCGAGGCATCTGCTCGACATTACAAGCGGCACTTTCTTAAAGTAGGATTCCCTTTTTTTTAATAGGCTGGAAAGCCACGTGACATTGTTAATGATTTTCCGGTAATGGCTACAAGAGTCCATCCGGAACACTGAAGTCAGGTCTGGAGCGTGGTGTAAAGTCGTTCTTAGAATTCGTCCCAAGTACTTGGGTCTGCCCGTTACGAAGTTCCGGGGACACGCGACCAGGGTCAACGTATATAGAACTTAGGTATGCTGACGTCACAGCATTCAGTATAACCCCCGACACTGATGAAATCAACCCCAAAAATTTGTACACTGCCCACCCCCCGTAGGATTGGAAAAAATGTTCAGTTTTGTGCCCGAAAAAAACTAACGATCGTCCGTTCCGATAAGTCTGATCTCTACCGTCCGATAATTTTTTTCAAAATATTACCGAAAACTCTCACGTAAAAGTTAAGGCAAAGCCCGCCATAGTCATTCGTAGTCGGTCCCGATGTTCGCCACTCAGCGGAAGTTCACCGTGATTTGTTTTGACGCCGGAAGCGATGCACGTGTGACGTCGCCTGGTTTATACCACGACTGCATTGGTTGGCACCAGTGTTATACGGTAACGGGAGAAAGTCGAGAATATTTTTAAAAAATTATTGAAATTCATTAAAAATTGTGTGTACACGTAGTCGTACGTCAAGGATCCGCAAGGAGTGTAAGGTCCTGGACACGTCACCGTTAAACGGGCATGTTAACTCGTTAAACGGTCGTTAAGCAGTTCTTTCTCCGAAAGTATCTCGACACGCGATAACTTCCACGTGTTGACTATCGTGGGCGTTTATGCAAATGATGACGTATAGTACCGGTATATCTATGTAGGAGCATAAAAATCACATACAATAGGTAGAACCTTTCACCGGAGCTACTCCAAGGATTATATATGCGGATGCGCCCTTTCGATCGTATAGCTACCAGTAGAGCCCTAATAAAAACAAGATGCTATTCCGTGGACATTACTACAGTCATCGGATACGGTAATGACGCAACGAAGGAGCACGTTAAAGTAAGAGAGAGAGGAAGTTAAAATTCTTAACCTAGTCTAAGAGGCGTTTGGGAACCTGTGTACAGTCAATGAATTGACAAAGGTCTATTTTTCAGACTCCTTCAGTCAATCATTCCCATGAGTGTTGTTGGCATGATTCTTGACAATGGCCATACTTCGAGAGGCCCAGAATGTACCCACATGTAACGGCTCTACAGTCGCTAGAGCACAATGAGCGACTGACTGTTCGCAAGCAGGCGACAGTGTACGCGGTCCATTATTCGAGTACGTAGAACAAACGTCAATGGTTTCCAAGTTGCTGTGACACGGATTAACCCGGTCACCCGGTGCGTGAGAGAATATTTATATAACTTTTCAACCGGGCAAAATCAACGACGTCACCCATCAAAATGGCGACGCGCACGATTCCTCGCGACGAGCCGGCATTCCGAATTCGTGACTCCTAACCTCACTTATTCTCAGTCCGATCCGTTAAAATAGACCAGACCTGTCGTATACGTTTTTAATTTTTGAGTTCTATCTTCTCAAATTGATAAATCTCAATGTCCCAGTGACTTCCTGACTCACCCGGTATTATTGCCGTTATGACAAAATTCAGTCACGTTCCTTACCGCCACCTTTCGCACGCTACGAACCGTCAACGTGTTCCATCTGTTTCCACGGCTTGTAAACGGACCTAAAACAAAAGGCCTGCACGCGATAGTCGCCTATTTAACTCTAGCCTTCGTTCTATTCTCGCCGAAATAATCAATCCCTCGCGAAATAGTGACTGACCGAGTTAAACCATCGACAAATTAAGCCACGAGCCTGAGAAGCCGTCGTTAAATTTTCTCGGTTAAATTTCGTTCAAATATTATTTTTTTTCTTTTTTCATGACTCACGTTCAATTTCAAGTAGATTCAACTCAATTGACAAAGACCGTCTTGACTCTTGGTTAAATATTCGGTAACCACAACCCGGCAATGCTCGCCTTATTACATAAACTGATTTATTTCCTCCGTAACGACCGTATACGACATACACGTGACTAAGGCATCCTGGGTATTTAAATATATCAGTACGGATCTGGAAATAAAATTCTCTCGATAAACCGAACCACGTGATTAGCCCCTATAAGGTCGCGATTCTATTGGCCCCAAGTTTCGATAAGGGCAACTCTGTCGTCACTGTCATCGAGCCGGTTTTTCGTCGTGGCAGTGTCGTCAGCGTATAAAGCGTATGCCCGGTGTCGTCAATCCAGTCATCAGTATCGTTAGCACGTTCTCCACTCGAGATGGTGATTTATATAGTTAATCAGCCATGCCAAGACATATCTATTACACGTAACCATCTAACTAGCCTACTACCAGAAAGGGTTACGCGTTAATGTTAATTGATTCGTCTCTAATAAGTTGGCAGGAGTGCGAGAGTATCCCTGAGACATATATACCGCGTGTATATTCTGAGAAAAAGTAAATCAGTTGGAATATTTTTGAATTCCATTCTGGCGCCAAGGCGACACATAACATGGTGCCTTTAATAACAAGGAGGTTTAACGTTTTAAACTATATATACGTATACACGTAATACATAAATATAAACTTACTCCTGACTGAATCCCTTGTTCCTGACTGACCGAAGAAAAGTTTAGCGTAATCGGGACCAGTAAATTCTCAGACGGTCCCGTTAAGAGAATTTTTATTTTTGACTTTTTTTTTCAAAATCAAATCGGTCATCTCAAAAAAAGAAGAAAAAATATAAACACGTTTGGAAATAGAAATGATTAATCGCGTTGATCGTCGCACGCTCTGTGTATTCGTATTAAACGATCGAGTAAGACGGGATCGAAGTTTATTTAAAATTCCCGCAAAAATTGCCCGTCGAGATACGAAGATAGCCGAAGCCCGGCGTATACACTCGAACGGTCGCGTCTCGTTCGCCGTAATAACAAACACTAGGATGTTCCTTGCCGTAGGATATAGACCGAGTGCTTTTAATATAAACCTGCATCGCGGATTCCGTTCGGAATCTCTTATTCGTATCTCTTTCTCTTATGTCCGCTTGCGAGCGCAGGCATCTCTATCGGCTTCGGATCGCGTGGCGAGACGATCTTCGCAAACGGGGCAAAAGTAAGAGCCACTCCCGATGGATGCTCTTGGAAGGATTTACGAGGACAAAAAGACAGAAGCGCCATAGAGACTCCCCTTGCCGAAGAAATGACTAGTATAGATATACCCAGGTGGAGTACGGCTAGTGGAAGATCTTTTGGGAGGTCAGACACCTGTCTATCGTTCATTTAATTGACAGATGCTCCAATTAACGTCGGACTTGGGCTTCTGCCTTTCCCCGGAGCAAGATCATCTACGGGAGATGTCAAAGTAGAGAGGGTATTTCGGTAACGTTCATCTCCTGTAGAAATAAAAAAAAATTTCCAAATATATAATTTACCAAAATTTTTGATAAATTCAGTCTTTCGGAATCAATCTCCACTTGACTGCTGGCATATCTATCGATAATTCTTATCGATCGAGACTGCACGATCTCTCTTGATCCTTTTCTCTCTGCTTTTAACCAGGTGGACCACCGTGACGACAAAAACTGGTTTCCGCCAAGTTACTCTTCGATGAGTAATGTACACGGGGTATGTTGTATAAGCGCGTAAGCGTAGCACGGGCATTAATACGCAAGGTAGATAGATATAGTTATATCTAATGTAGGCTGCGTGTATATATGTATATACAGTCTGTATTGTGAGACCCGTAAGGAAGATTCCATCTGTGTAAGTCGAGCGTGTATCGCGATAACAGAGCCAGATGTACACGTACGACTTTCGGTAGTACTACTTGGGTGGCTTCAATGGAAATTCGTCCTAAGGATTGAGATAAGGTTTGTTTTCAAGCGCTCCAACAGCGCATTCCCAACTGGAATTTGCCGATCGGTAAAGATACCTTGGCGACGCGAACGAATTAGCTTTGGTAGACAATTACTATATTAATTAGCAGGTACCGATTAGTATACAAGTTCGAAGCGAGCGTAAGATATATAAATAGATAGGATAAATATTATTTTGGGATTAAAATAATTTTCACTGGTACTGCATAAACAAAATTTGATAACCGTTGCACTGTTCCCTTGATAAAGATGTTCGTTGATTTTGGTGATTAAAAAAAAACCAACCGATCCGGTAGACACAGTTATCAGATTTCAATAGAGATTAACTTTTAGGAGAGAACGTTCTCGCTGTACTTAAATTCATAATAAAGTGCTTGTAATATTTTCTAATGTTCTTTTATCTTGATATAAAAATCCAAGATAACACCATACGAGACGTAATGATAAAAAATATAAATAGTAAAGTCACTGTCAAGTGTCTCTTAGCCATGGACCATACACGTCCCATAAGGTCCCATAGAAGATGAAGTTCCGCCAGGTTTCCCACGTTGAAAATCTTGCCGCGCGTTTCCATGAGGCGACGCCAGTCACTTGAACTTGAGGAAAGATCAAGGAGACGTAAAGCCGTCCCCCCATTGAACGAAACTGGACTTGATTTGTTCCCAGAAGCCCTCTTTAATTCCGCGTCTCCTTTTGTTTTCTGCGCACAAGAGTGAGAGAGAGAGAGAGGAGGGAGTAGCGTCGGGACGCCCGGTCGCTCAGCGCTAATTGACGGAACGAGCGCAACGAGGTCGAGTGATTGGCTAGTCTTTGTAAGGTCCTTTGAGGACGGGCCTTGTGCTCGAGGATTAGCATCGTAAACGAAGTCCAGGGTGTTCTCACAGGAGATCATAGGAAAAGGACATAGGGATAACCCATGTAAGGATCCATAAAGTATATAGAGCATAAAGCGATCAGATGTTGAATGCTGTATAAATACCTGTGATCCAAAAAAAAATTGAATCGACTCAAAATTTTGAGTAATTAAAAAAATGATGTCCAATCAAAGTCACTTTCGTAAAAATATTGAGAAGGGTATCCCTACCTAGGATTGGAGTAAAATCCTATGTCCGTCCTTGTCTTGCACACGTAACTCCCAATAAGTCGGTCTCTCTCACACTCCCAGGAAAATCGCAAAATCTCCCTTCTTCTCCAACACTAAATTCCATCACGAGCACATGGTCGCATGACAGCTGTCAAATCTGACTGTCACTTCACTTTGACGTCCCTATAAACATTATTAACGTACACACAATGTCTCCGTGGCATCGGAAGATCAGACGCATTACAGCTGCATTCATTATTACGCAATCAAACTATTACCGAGTGCGTCTATCGGTCGCATCATTGACAGCGTAATCTCGCTCGAATTAACCCTTAGCTAATATTAGACCGGTTAAGATTACTCGCGGGAATTTAACAATTGACAGTTCGAGGATTCAAAGATACAGTGTAAAGATTTTCAGAATTCTCTCAGGTATCCATGCCGATCTCAATATTTTTTTCGTTCGATACCTATGTACGTAGTATACCATATCTATACACATACACATATATATTGCGACATTGAAAGTCTGTCACAAAGTATAGCACATCAAGTATTTTTATACCTCCTGAAAATCATAAAAGTTTCCGCGAACCGACTATTGCGGTTAGGTTCCTTAACGAAACACGTATTAAAGTCCAATTTCATCGGACACTATATAACTATATATACATATAGTATATCGGTAAGCCACGATGCGCGAAGAACACGCGTTCGCCGTGGAGTCTCGTGCGTGTCTCACGCAGCCGGCGCCTGGACGAGACCCACCTGGACAAGGAATGTATTGAGAGGGACTATACGAGAGCGTAACGTTCCCGCTAAACAAATAACCTGTTACCTCAAGAACGTTCATTCACTTGACGCATCTGTCTCGTTAACTGTTTTCCTTCCGCAACGTCTTGATTAATTATCCACATTTTTTTTTACGAGGGGATGCGAACTCAATTAGATCTACATAGGGTCTTTTTTTCTTGACCTCAACAATAAACATCCGATACGTTAATTAATCGAATTGACTCGTTCAATGTTAACGCGTAGTTGCTTCATTAGTAAACGATAATGTATATGGGACTGGAATGTACATTGCTGAACTTGTGTTCATGTATGCTTACAGATTTTTCGAGATGACTGTACATATCGTACAGGGCTTTTAGCAGGCGTCTTTGGTGCAGTCATATGCTGAATTATGAGGAAGCGCCCAAGGGAAGCGTCGCGACGCTTGTACAGATATGTATAAGGGACCATTAGACGGTTAATGGTATGGTAAAAGTAAAAGAGGGACGACTAAAAGTTTTTTTTTAATTATTAAATTCATACCTTGTCAATGGACGCTATGGGTACTACCATAAGCGATACCGTACATGTGTCTTGTATTCTTAATGTTTATGGTGTTATCGCTATGAGTTATGTGATACGATGAGGTCTCTGAGTTCGATGTAATGGCGGTCCTGGTCTTTTGGTGTACATGCAATAAACTTAGCATCCTGATGACAGTGCAGGAAGATATGGGTAACCCCCACCATTATTCCCAGAATCCATTTTGAAAAGCGGGCCGCGATCATAAATATATAAATATGGTGGGTTATTAATAAGATTCAGGCCGGATACCGATAACACGGCTGGTTAGTCGAAGAAGTTCTGGAGTTTGTGTAGCATAGGAAAAGTTTAGAGCTCGGTGAGCGATACAGTATAAATCGGACGAGTGTATTTTTTTCGCGATCGAAGTGAATAAAAAAAAGTTCACTTGAAAATTATCAAAGCGTCGTACACGCATTAGTTTCGACGACGTACCGATTTTCGATTAAATAAATAAAAGACTGTATATATATACCTTGTACGATTTTAAATGCAAATAGAATAAAGGACTATCGAGAACTTCTTCTTTTTACAGGGATCGCCAATCCTACCGACCGTGTCCGATTATCCCGTCCAGGTCCTGCGCATGCAAATCGACTCATTCGTCGCGGATGACTGGACGAAATTGTCACGATAATCCGAGCGTGATTGGTCGCTGCATTGTCGCAGGGATAATCGACAGGGATGAAGTCCCTCTGCGAATTATTTCAACACGAAGATACCGTCGACTCACGTGGCTATCTCGTGTGCACTGACAAGTAAAGAAAAAGAGAAAGAAAATTTTTGAATAAAATAAATCCGGCAATCTCGAGCCTTGCCAGCGACCAAGAGAAGGAGAGGAGCATCCATTATTCCATTCCGTTCAAGTGATCCCAGCCGGCAATCTGGTCTTATAAAGTGAAACCACTCTACATCGTCATGGCGACTGTGACCGCGTCGATCTATCAAATAAATCGCAGTCGGACTTCTTATATAAAGTCAAGCCGACTTTACAACTTACTACCGAACGAACGTAAACGCCGTGCCGCCCACTTGTTACATATGGCAGCAAGAAAGGCTACGTATGACAAATCCTGAAGAAGAGACCAAAGATAGTGGATACAATGTCGGCCATTGTTGTAGCGATATTCAAAGATTTAAATCCCACGCCAAGCGAGTCAAGTCCATTGACCAAAAATTTTTGTCGTACCTATAAAGGTATACGGACTGTATGAATAGAATGGAGACACTGTGAGAATCGTGTGAAAATCTTTGAGACTGTCGGTAATGCAGGAATCTGCCTATTCATATATTAATCTACGTCTCTACGATTCAGTTTCTAAGCAGCCGTTCAGCCATGGGAGTCACTGAGCTTCGAGGACGTATTGCTCAAGAGTGAAGAGTCTGGGTCGAAGGTATAGAATAAGGTCGACACCTACGAGCTATGGATGAATACCGGAAGAGACTAACTAGTGTTATGGTTACTAGTTTAGTAGTCTGGTACCAGTCTGTAGGGTTGTACAAGCTTTAATTGACACGTGATTACTCTCACGTGTTCGAAAGCAATAAGTACCAGTCACGGTATCATTATAATGTTTAGCGTGTAATTAAACAAATGAGTCAGGCTGGCTGATTCAGTGGTACACTGGCTATAGACGTCGTTTAAGTTGCGTGGGCTATAGCTATTTTTTTTTAGTGTTTGATACCTAGTCCATGTTACTGGTAGGTAAATAATGTCTTGGTAAATTGGACGTATCGTTCTTGTAAGACACTTTGCTCTCGTTAAGAATATAAATTAAGTAATTCCGGCACTTTGTATATGCTAATGCAAGAGTCGAGAGAGGGGCGGAAGGTAGAGAACAAATTTTTTACAAGACTCCCTGTTCATTCCAATAGGATTCAGGTGCCTGTCCGATTCGTTCCTGTTTTAAGGTCAGATGGAGTAAACTAGCCGGCGGGTTGATTGCACCAGGTTTTTGTCTCGTGTTGTAATAATTATCCTCGTCCCACGCTAAACACTGTTTAGGAGATCTTCGAATGTGGCAGCATTGAGGATAAATCAAAGGATGAATGACCATAATAGAATATGACACGGGAGTACTGCCTAAAACGTTTCTTAACGTGGATGACGGTAGCTCAATTGCATTCTATGGGCAGAGTATAGGTGATTGATAGATTACAAATTCTTATGAAATTATTGAATCAATTAAAATGAATCTTGAGAGATGTATAAAATATGTAATTATCGTTGATTGGAGTTTAATGTAGCGATTGCTAAAGATCAATGCTTTTTGATGGATTCCTATATCAAAGCATAGGTTAGACAATGGGAACTATATTGGTATATTGCGCAATATGATGCCTCTAGGATTTCACGATTCGTTAGCTGCCAATTAATTGATTTTATAAATACAGCAGTAAGTAATCCTTTCACACAAGTAGTCGTAAACTATGCTGTATTGATGATCAGACATCGTAATAGGAAATTGCGTCTTACTTACCAGACGCCTACTCAGACGTAGATCGTAGAGTTTCTGGGAAAGCTCCTTTAGGCTTCTCTTTAAGGTTCCCCTTCTACTTTGATTTCTTCCTCTTCTTCTTCTTCGTCTTCCTTGGAACAGTTAGTCTCAGGAGCTTCTGGTTTTTCTCAGTCGACCCGTGCACCGCAGAGACTGACTCATCCAGTCCGATCTGGAGTATCGAACAGTGTGATGATTTTTCCTTTTGTATTTATACAATTTTGCACTTTCTTATATTCTCTTTATCTTTCGTTGATGGACACAATAATAGCTGCTGGCTGTCCAGTCAGCGTTCCCTGACGGTGAATAAGATTCGGTCGAGCGCCGTACGCGTGGCCGCTGTCAGATTTGCTATACGGACTGATTCACTAGGCGGTCTGGGCTTTTACCTTGTTATTTCAGGCAACGGTTTTCGTATAAATCCTGATAAATTTTTCATGCGAATTCCACGCCGTTCCCTCGTCCATTTGATACGTCTTGATGTCTTCCTCACGGTTCGACCATTTCTTTTTCTTTACGTATACATATATTTCACTGTCAACGAGCGATCGGACAGCTAGAAAAACATGCGAAAAGTCTCACGTTATTTAAGTAACCTAATTTTTCAAACAGACACTCCTCGACCGATCACGTTCAAATTTCACGGAAAAACACTTCACGATATTATACAGTCTAACCTTTAGGACTGCGTAGATCTCAACAGGTTTCTTCTCAAATTTCCAAGAGGCACTTGGTACATGTGAATATCACTAAATCAAAGGCACTGTCCTTCCTAACCTCTAAATAATTATTCCATCCACAAATTTCACCTTGTAAGAATCCAAAAAATATCCCTGTAGAATCACTTTTACGTATTCACCGAAATTTTCAAACACTTCTCCCGGTTCAATCGATGACAATCCAATAAGTTTTATATCCAACGTGCGATTTTGGCTGTCAGTTTCTTCGGTGCTTACAAATGAGTCTCTCTGGTTTAGCTGCGTTGGGAATTTTGAAAAAATAAGCACCTTCTCACGGACTCCTCGCAAGATTACTACGATGAGTCGTAGCAGCAGTAGCAGCAATAACAACAGCAACGGCAACAAGGAGCACACTAACATCAGCGACACTGACCGATGATGATAGGATGGAAGGATGCGCTTAGGGAGCTCAGGGCGAAGTGCCAGAGCGAAGCTTGAAATAACCGCTCGGGCTGATCTCTCTTCCCCGTCCACCAACCCCGACCAAGACGTCTACCCCCACCATTGGTAAAATACCCCCACCATTAAGGAGAACGCACACGTGCGAGCCTCTGTGCATTCGTGCTGTGTCTACGATGCGTGCCCACTGATGTCTATGCTTGCTGTACGCCTTTTGGCTTGCTGGAGTTCTGGCACTCGCGACATGCATTTTTGCTGGGGTACTGTCGCACGCTTGAGATTCTATCTTTTTTATTTTATATTTACTTTCTTTGCTTCCTCTCTTTCTTCTCTTGCACACATATAGATATATGAATGGCCGGTATACTTATGTAGATTTTGATAGATTTTAAGGTTAAGAGTTGATTTTTCAAGGTACGTGCTCTTTCAAAATTTCCACACTTACGGTAGGCTTTGGGGGCTCGCAGGTATTACACCCTCGGAGGGTTGGCCTGCTTTTCTTTTATTCCTCCCTTATTTTGGCACTCCCTCTTTCTGGGATAGGAACACGTTTGGGACATGTGTTGCTGATGCGTTGTACAACCACTACGACCCCTCAGGATATTCAACACCGTTAGCCTATAGGAGCACACCCTTGATTTTTCTCTTCCTTTTACCAACCCTCAGTCATATTTATAGAATTTGTATGGAGTTCACTAATCATATACAGACGTGTGTGGGATTCATTTGTGAGATTGGTTAATAGCTGGTCATGCGCGTGTAATTATTGTTGCAAATATTTTATTTTTATCTCGTTTTATGGTTAAAGATTTGTGTTGCATGTGGGAGAAGTTGTAGAGTGCTTGTAGGTGTGATTGTGGTTTTTATAAGTGTCGAGAAGATTTGCTGGAAAGCCGCTGATGGTTTTATTGTACCAGAAGCAGCTAAATTTAAATGTTTATGGGGTATCCATAAAGCGATGCCGTATACGTTGATGGTGTCAGCGGGTTTGGTTTTAGTAGTGCCGTAAGACAATACCGCTGCCAAAGCTTATGGGATCTAAGTGAGAAACTCGCTGCCGTAATAGGTTTATGGTATTCTTCAAGAAGATATTATGGTCGCCATGGAAAATAAATCCAGTCAATCCTCACAGGCCGTTTAAAATCTTCTGAGCATCTTTTATGGTATGTGACTTAAGAAATAACATTAATTAATTTGTATGGGTTTTTTAATTCTTTATTTTTATACCTGTTTAATGTCATTTTAACGCCATAAAAAAATCCAATGCTTCTTAAACTGAAAGTACCAATTCAGCTACCTTTCTTTTTCGTTTCCAGTTTGATGGACCGTTACGAGACGTTTATAGGGTATTTGCAGAGAGATATAAAGTCTCGCACGGCATAGCGACATATTGGATTACTCGTTCTGAATCTGGAAAATACGGTTAAATCGTTAGAAAGATATACTGGATACTTATTTTGGATACCCGAAATTTAGTAAGCCAGTATAAAATACAAGATAGGTCAAAGAATGCGAAGCAACGTTTTTTTTGTTACAAACCTTAACCGGAAGTGACGGGGGAAACATAAGTCAAGTTCGCCCCACGTACGACCCAAAGAAAGATTGGCCAAAAGTCCCGTCGCTTTGTGCTTGCGGTTATTCGAAACCCACCTTAACGCGCTCGAGTATTGTTTTACCAGATTTCTACAAGTTACAGCTGTTTTCCCTGATCCCAGCAAAGAAAAAGGAAAGGAAGTCAATTTTGAAAGGCAGACAAAATTTAACAAAATTCACAACCATTTTTTAACACAAGCAAGCATCTAATCGAGGATACTTTCCAATTATTCAACTATCAAGTTGTGCCTACACAAAGTCTCGTTATTCGCAGGCTACAACGGAATGTTTTCGAAATGACCAATCATGTGGCTTTGTGGCGACATGAAGTTGCGTAATAGGAAAAAACAGGCTGTACTAAAGGCAGATTCACATCGTCGGCTGCTCAGGTAGTTATCGAGCATTTAGTTCACACAATTCTTCAGTCTTGTTAATATACTTCGAACCATGGATTGTTAGAATGAGGTTTACAGCAATAAGCGCACACACACCAACTCATATAAACTTAGGAGCTTTTTATTATCTTGAATTATTGAATTCTTCCTTCGACTCTCTTAGTGTAGTTTCTCACTGCTTTCTTTGCCAAGACTAACTCTTTGTACGCTTCTGTCTCTTGCGCATGCGCAAAGCAAGCATGAACGCCAGATGGCGCTTGACACCAGTTCTCAACTTTAGAGCACAATGCAAATGTATCTTATATACTAACACGCCTCCTTACATTTGCACTCTTTCCAATACAATATTTCTTAAATTAAATTTAACAATTCTCTTAACTTTCTAAATCTTACACGTCCTAGAGCCTTGGTTAATATATCTGCAACATTTTTTTCTGAACTAACTTTTACAATATCTATCAAGCCTTTCTCGTAATTTTCATTTATAAAATGGTAATGTACCTCTATGTACTTTGATCTTTTAGTAAAATTTCCAAATTTCGCAATACTAACAGCACCAGAATTGTCCTCAAATATATTAACAGGTTTTTTAAATTTAACGTTAAAGTCATTTAATAAATCTTTAATTAATAGAATTTCACTCACAGCTTCCGACAATGCAACATACTCTGCCGCTGTCGAAGATTTCGTTACACTTCCTTGTTTCCTAACTTTCCAATAAATGACGTTTCCATACAATTTTACAAGATAACCTGTTGTTGATTTCCGATCCACACAATCTCCTGCCCAATCGGCGTCAACATAACATTCCAAAGTATCTACGTCATCATTTCTCTTAAATCTCAATTTCAAATCTTTAGTCAAATACAAATATTTCAAAATTCTAAGAGCATACTTATAATGTGTCTCATTAAAACAGTTCTGAAATCTACTCAAATAATTGACACTGAAACTTATATCCAATCTTGTTCCTGAACTTATGTATAGAAGCGCTCCTATCAAATTTCTATATTTTAAATTTTCACATGTTTCATTTGCCGGTTCTAATTTCAAATTCTGCTCCATTGGAGTCTCATACAATTTTGCTTCTTCAATTTGGTATTTTCTAGCCAATGATTCAATGTACTTACTCTGATCTAACGACATTTCATGTTTCTTTTCATCATATTCGATATTGATACCTAAATACGTACTTATTTTACCTAAATCCTTCATTTGAAATCTTTCTTTCAACAATCTTTTAATATAATTTAAGTTCTGTCTCCTTTTACAACAAATAAGCAAATCGTCGACAAATATAATTAAATAAATAGTTTCATCCTTTTCCTTTAACGTATATAGACAATAGTCGTGTTTGCTTCTCACAAAACCTAGTCCATTTAAATAGCTATCAAGACACTCATACCACGCACGTGGACTCTCACGCAATCCATACAACGCTTTATTTAACAAACATACCTTATCAGTACCATCGTCATACCCTTCGGGCTGTTTTACAAAAACTTTTGATTTAACCTTTCCATTCAAAAACGCTGTCTCTACATCCATTTGATCTACTAACATGCCATTTTGGCAACAATATGATAATAATGTTTTTAACGTTTGAGTCTTGGCTACAGGGGAGTAAACATCGTCTATAACATCTTCTTGTTGAAATCCTCTTACAACAATTCTAGCTTTATACATATTTTCTGATTTTTTTGTATAAACCCATTTTAAATCAATCACTTTTTCATTCTTTGGTTTTTTTACTAAATTCCAAGTTTTATTCTTATTCAAACTAACTATTTCCTTATCCATAGCATCTCTCCAAAGGCTAGAATCATCACTCTCTACTGCCTCTTTGAAACTTAATGGACTATCAGCGCTACAATAATTTGCATATATACACCCGTAATATACATAACTATCGTCAAATCTACTTGGCCTTTTGATATTTCTTTCAGTCTTTCTCAATTCAGGTTCATTTCCTTTAATATCAGTCTTACTTATACTACTTAACTCAAGAGTCGAAGTATGAGAAGGTAACTTCTCATCGTCATTTTCGTTCAAATTTTCTTCTTCGAATTCTTCACTTAAACCAATGCATTTAACGTCCTCTTCAACTATATCAACGTGTCTAACGACAATGACTTTATTTCCTATTAACACTCGGTACCCTGTAACATCATACCCTACCAAACTTCCTAAGTCAGCCTTTCTATCCCACTTAGAATTTCTTTTACTTTCTGGCACTTTAACAAATACTTTACTTCCATAAAGTTTCAAATATTTTGCATCTGGTTTCTCTTTAAAGAATATCTCATACGGAGATTTATTTCTTTCGACTGTGTTTGCTAAAACTCTATTTTTTAAATAAGCTGCAGCACATACAACTTCAGGCCAGTATTTCTTTTCTAATTTAGCTTCGGTTAGTAAACACCTTGCACTCTCCATTATCGTCCTATTATACCTTTCCGCAGTACCGTTCAGTTCATGTACGTACGGTGGACACGGTTCAACCTCAATTCCTTTTTCTCTAAATAACCTATACATATTTTTATTCAAATATTCAGTCCCATTATCACATCTCAGTTTCTTTATTTTCTTTCCCGTTTTGTTCTCTACTAAATTGATATATTCAATAAACTTATCATATACTTCGTCTTTGGACTTAATAGGATAGATTTTTGCAATCTTACTATAATCGTCAATAAATGTAAGAAAGTATTTTTCCCCTTTATAACCATCTGAGTGTGGCCCATTTAAATCAGTGTGAACTATTTCTAAAATTTCTCTCGCCCTTTTCCTATTATTCTCAAAAGGAATGTTGTGCATTTTGTTCTCAATACATGTCGCACATTTAAAATAATCTGATTCTATTTCTCTAGGTAAACCTTCCAATACATCGTTTTTACACATAATGTTTAAATAATTAAAGTTCACATGACCTAACTTTCTATGCCATTTTTCTTTTAAAGTCATTTTCTTATCTTTTCTTACTATATTAGACTCAATATTTTTGTCTATATAGCTTGACATTTTATAGATTCTGTCCTTTTTCCATGCAATTGCAATCAGTCTATTATTACTATCAAAAACTTTAGCACTATCTCCGATTGCTACTACTTTATTTTTGACAGTTACTCTCGCCAGACTAATTAAATTTTTATCCATTTCCTTAACAAAAAATACATTTTTCATTTCAACGTTAATTTCATTATTAAAAGC
>JARQTI010000708.1:0-295084 GCA_030142655.1 Trachelus tabidus
GCAAGCTCAGCGGATGAGGCGGAAGGGCAACCCCCGACACCATGGTCTATACGTCTAGCTTCACTAACAGGGTGACTACTCTTATATGACTACTCGAATGAATATGCTCGACCCGACCAAGGAAATAGGAGAAGTAAGACAAGCACAATAGAAAGTATCAGGTTACAGAGTGAAACGAGAAGACAGAAGGGAAGATAGAAATAAAGAAGTTAAAAAGTAGAGAAGTAAGGAGTAGGGGTATAAAAATAAAAAAGAAATAAGGAAAGAGATAAATCAGAAGTTGAAGAATAAAATATAAGGAAATAAAGAAGTAAAGAAGAAATAAATATAAAAATAGAAAAAGATTGGAATTGGATATGAGGGGTGTTTCCAAGAGACCAGTATAGGAGACCGGCTCGAGGAAGTATGAGCGCTCCGAGCCCGGCCACTGCCTAGAGCGCTCCCCCCACTCTCCGCCTGCTCCCTCCCACCAAGTCCTGCGCGATGAATTTGCGCGGCGGTTTGGCTGGTTGGTCAGAATTTCCGATTCCTAAGTGTTAATATTTTACTTTATTGATTTAATTATCTATTCTAATGTTCCAATCACCTAATTTATTAATACAAAATTTCAGTTTGAACGTTATTTATTTTCTATATTCTAAAATTTCGATTCTATTTTCATCTGCTCCGTATGTTCTGCAAGATTTTGATTTAGCCTCAATTTTATATTTTGAATAAATTTTGTAATTAAATCAAGATCTAATAATATTTAGTAAAAATTGAAGTGCTATACAGGTGTCAATTTGGCACTGCAGTTTCATAAAAATGCCTTAAAAATGTTTGGGCTACAGACTTTTTCAATAGCTCTTGAGAAGTTCTATATATCCAGGTCTCGTTCTAAGGGTTGCTTTGGGAACCAGCGGTGTGTAGCGGAGAACCTCTGCTCGTCAAAGCTATAGGTTCGTGTTCATGTTTAGCTCGGCTACGACGGGATTCAGATTGGATTCACACGGTGTAGGATCGGCGTGTAAACGTAGCTAATGGTGAGTGTGGGTTTTCCCGTTGCAGGACATGAAGCGACTATGTCGTTACACAGCCATAGCTATTCGCTTGCTCTGACGGAATGTATAAAGAGTAGCCAATAACGAATTTTTGTATTCTATTGTAATCTCCAATGTAACTTACTGTTACGTAACAGTAGAAGTCTTGTAGAACTTGTATCAAATAAAAATTCATCAGGAAATAAGTTTATTCTAATATTGTATGACGGCTGATCCTTGCAAACCGCTGGCCTGCAAACTGCAGAAGTGTCTTCAAGGTAATTGCTTCATTTAGCATTGTGTACGTGTTAGGTGCACAATTTGTTTGTTGGATATTACTGTTCGTAAATCTAATAATACTTAGAATACCCTAGAAAACTAACTTCGCCAAATATTCTTTTTATAGACAACGTTTATCAGCCATCTCGCTGTGAGAGCGTTATCGAAGAAATTCGGCAGTGTTGCATTAGGAATTCCTCTAGGTCTCCTGTTTGTGACGGTATAGATACAACTAAACCATATCAACATAACACTATTGATCCGGTGAGTTACTGTTCTGTATGAATAAAATAACCTGTAGTAATGCAAGTAACCAATCTTGTGTTATAGGCGACTGCGGTTAAATAATCATGACATCCAGGGATATCCTCAAGAATCAGAGCATCATGCAACGTTATCCACGTGCTAGCACATTCTGCATCCTATCTGGAATTGTAACCTTCTTGTATGCTCGGAACTTATATAACATCTTTTTAACTGACAAGTACGACAAAGTACCTGATACTGTACCACATCACATGCGGTAAATAGAATAATATAAGCATAGAAATATGGATGCTGTTAACAGCGCCAGGGCACGACTTAGAAAGTATCCAGTTTTGGTTGCGCAGTGTCGCAAAACAGGCACAGCATATGCAAGGTGTGTTATAAAATCAAGTAATATCAAAAAGGATGATTGCAAATCTGAGTTTGAGAATTTCAGGAATTGTTTAGTAAATGCTGCAATTAAGAACAAAACAAGATTGTAATGTTCATTATTAGAGCATCTATAAATTTAAAAGTACGGTGTAGTATGGTAATGTAATACATGAAAATTTCTGTAGTGCACCCGTCTAATTCATTTCATAACAATGCTCTGTAAGTTCAGCTACCAGACTCTTAATATTACCAAAAGAATAATGAGTCTTACCTTTGCAAGACATTGTTTTGTCGCTTTGACAGTGAGAGTCATCCTTATTGTTTATGCAAATTTTCACGATAAAAATTTCGATGTACCATATACAGATGTCGACTATAAAGTTTTTACGGATGCAGCTCGCCATATAATACAGAGAGAGTCCCCGTTTGAGCGTCATACGTATCGCTATACACCATTATTGGCTCTATTACTTACACCCAATATTTTTTTGCATTTAGATTTTGGTAAATTAATATTTTCTGTGGTAGACGTATTAGTCTCTCTTCTAATTAAAAGAATCCTCATCAAGCAGTACTGCAGCAGAAGTACTGCAGAGTTCTGTGCCCTTTTATGGCTGTACAATCCCTTGACAATTGTAATATCAACAAGAGGGAATGCAGACTCACTCGCTGTGCTTCTGGTATTATTGACATTGTCAATGTTGCAGAATGACAATTCACTGCTCACCGGTGTACTACATGGCTTGTCTATTCACTTCAGACTTTATCCCATTGCTTTCAGTTTGGCAATGTATCTTTCACTACATACTAAAAACCAATTGATTGCCCTTCCCAATGCAAAACAAGTGAAATTGATTCTAGGCTGTATTTTATCTTTATCACTGCTAACTGCTATTTGCTATTATTTCTATGGTTATAAATTCCTTTATGAGAGCTTGATTTATCATTTGATACGGAAGGATGTCAGACATAATTTTTCTGTCTATTTTTATATGCAGTATTTGACAGCGTCGCAAGTATCAGGAATTCTACAGAAAATTCTCACTCTTTTGCCGCAATTAATTCTACTCGTTATACTGTCTGTTCGTTACTCAACCAAATTCAGTTTACCCTTTGCAATGTTCACTCAAGCACTGGTAATGGTGACATACAATCCAGTCATGACCTCGCAATATTTCTTTTGGTTTTTGTCTCTGCTTCCAATATGCCTGACAAATTTATGTTTGAGTAAATGCAGATCCATTTTTTTACTTGCGATTTGGTTAATTGCTCAGGGGCTCTGGCTGTTTGCTGCTTACCTATTGGAATTTAAGGGTCTAAATTCCTTTTTATACATATGGATAGCTGGTCTATTGTTCTTCGTGGCAAACGTTAAAATACTGCTAGATATTATTGTTGGTTATAGGGATATAGCTCAAATTTAATGAGATTATGCGTATAAGTTCAGTTATTGTAATTTTATCTTTTTTCTTTTCAACATATATGTACACATCTTTATTCTTTAATATATGGTAGAATTGTTATTTTGTATTATATAATTCTACTATGGGATTTTGTGAGTTACAGTAGGATTAGTGAATAAAAAATTATTATTAACCATTGTCAGAGCGTAAAGTACGTTGTTTATTTAGAAAAATTAGTTTATATTCAAATTTTCTATTCCATGAACCAGCAACTCGACTGTATAATCACTAGCTAGACGTTGATACTAACTGTCCAAAATCATCTGATACGACATGATGAACGATTCAGTGTTATTTTATTTAACTCATGTATAATTGTAAAATCGAAAAATAATATTTACATATATGGCTACAATTGGATATTTTCTCTCAAGGTAAATAAATGTAAAGAAAGGCAAAGGGAAAAGTAAATTGTAAAGAGAATAGCTGTAAAGTTATAAAAACCTATTGCAGCATTCTCTCTCTTTCTCTCTCTTTCTCTCTCTTACTCACACATACAACATGCGCATACGCGCGTGAATTCTCCAATTCTCATATCCTCAGTGTATGTACAAGCCACGTGAAACGTGAACTGTTAATGATTTCTCTTATGTTTATTTTGCAGGAATACAAAATATGTATTTACAGATAGTTTCACAAAGTAACAGTGGTAAATTCTTAAAAGGAATGTAGATAGTTTAGGTAGTGTGATCGTGTACAATTAATTAATCGATAATAATAATCAGTAAGTCTTATTAGTTCGAATAATTATATATGAACCGTGATCAAGAGCGTTCCTCTTGGATCCCGATCGGAATTTTACCAAAAATTCGTCATACCGTCAATATTTCTAATAGGCTACTAGTATTGTTATCAATTTCATCCCACATTCGTCATTGAACTCTGTGTTTTGTGCTTTAGTTAATTATAAATCGCCATTTTTTTACTTAAAAATGCCTTAACAACCTTTTTTACTTTTTCTTCGCGTACTTTTTCTTCTTCAGTAACTTTCTCGTTATCCTCGATGTATCAACGTTTTGCGTTTGTGCACATAGTTTTTAATAATTAAAGTTAGGCCCTCCGATCCCCAGTGGTCACTTATCCTTTTTAATGGTCAGAGAGACCAGAGACGTCAAGTAAATAATAAAACAAATTGATAAAGGAATATCAAGAGGGATAATGACAATATTTCTTTTGTTATTTCGGAAAAAAAATACATTTCAAAGGATACGCTGCTCGTATGTTTGATGCGTTTCGTCTCTGGCTTCAGGTATCGAATGGAGGCTGACTGCATTATTTTTATTACTCTTTTTTTTTTTCTTTCTGCCTTATGCTAGAGAGATTTGTACGAAAATTATTTATTCAGAAGGATAAGTAACTTGTATGAAGGAACAATAATTGTAACTTATATCGCCCTTTTCTCCTCTTTCCTTTTTTGTATCTCAACTGTGCAGCGTGAACAATATCTCATTAAAATATTGAGGTTGAAAACTTCCGCTTCGGAGATGAGCGCAAAACGATGCAGTCTCATCTTCTGCATTCACACTGTGTAATGACTTGGGAAGAAGAATCGTGCTAATGTAGATTTTGGAAATTATGGAACAGGAAGAGTACGAAACGATGCATAAAAAGAAGAACGTAATGTAAGAACATAGAAAACGTACACGTCAATATGGAGTATGGCATGATTTAATCAAATAATAATAGTTGCTTGTTTTTCGATACATGATTGTTATGTATATTTAATCGAAACGCCGTACGAGGATTTTCGTGTCAATAAAAATCGCAATCGCTCTCTTGGACGTTTAATAAAAAAATTATTCGCATAAAAGTAAACTATAAATAATTATGATAAATAAACAATTAAAAGGGGGTGAGCCTGGACGAAGGAAGGCAACGAGAATAACAAATATTATATAGTACAGGTTTCTCTTGACACGTGCATATATGGTTTTCATTCGAACGTTATATCTCAAGTGAGAATTTACATGTGTTCTCTACTAATCCAGTATTTTAAGTGTTAAACTAAATTCAAATCTATGATTAAAGCAATCATTATACCTACGCGGTAGTAAACTCAAAATATACACAACGTAAAATAAAAGTGTCTTTGGTAACAAACAATATATGTATATATGTATTTATACATGGGAGAATTTTATTGGTTTCCGTTCGAGAGTCTTCGTTCTCAAAAGAATACATTAAGAACAGTAACCGCGTGCATAGAAATACACGTATAAGTCGAGATTGTTGCCTCTGATTCTTACGTTATCTTTGCTCTGCTGCCTTTTCTTTTCTTTTGGTATCTCTAATATTGTTTTTAATCAGTGGAGGTAAAATGAAGAAACGAAGAAACAAAATACGAATAAGGAAGATCGTGACGACTCGGTATTGGAGATACTGTAAGGCGGATGGCGATCTGGACGATAATAAATGACCGTATAAAGAAGAAGATTATAGGAATAAGAACGATAGTAAAAGTTAATGAAAAACTAGAAAAATAAAAATAGAAGATTAAGAGCGACCACGGGATTCAGGGAAACGCTGGAGTCATTGGCACACTGTCGGTTCTAAGCAGATCACGAGGAGTCTGCTGATTCGCGTCCACGTTCGAAACGCCCATTTAGTCTCCTCCCAATCTCTCTCTCAAAATCTTTAGTCCGAAGGTCTTAGCATTCTGAGGTATATGAAAATTATGCTTTTTCTATTCAAGTTTCGGGCAAGATGAACGAGACTCGAGTAACGGAAGGGGAATGCGCAATAAAGCACAAGGCAAATGCATCTCGGAGATAGGAGGAGCGAGAGCAGAACGGGAGGAATTACGAATATTATTTTTTTCATCAACGTCATCAACGTCATCTCCATCTTATCTTCCCTCTGTCTTTTCATAGAGGAAACTCATAAATTATCATTAAAGAATTGACATAGTTCATATTAGAATGGAGTGGGGAGATTCTTTTCTATCCTTTTTCTTTCATTCAAAGAATCTTCCCTTTTCTTTCTTTCTTTCTCAATATTTCTCTGACGTTCTTTTCTTATCATTAGTATCATGAGTTTCACTTACTTTCACTCTCTCTCTTTCTCTCTCTCTATCTTATACTCACTCATTCTTATCGAATCATTCATTACGCACCTACAGTATCCATAAATCCATTTGTGCATCGAAACTTAACGCGTTATTACGCTAAAGCGCAAGTTGCTTTTTGCTTTTTTCCTTTTGTTTTTCGTTTTCATAAATCATTCGTCCTGTTACAAGGAATCCGTTTGCCGGCAACTTCTTTTTTCTATTTTGCAATTAATATCAATTTTTTAACTTCTTGTCGCAAGCATTCCGTGTTCGTGTGTGAGTGTGCGCGAGAGAGATTTTTTCGTTTGTCAAATAGTTTATCGTCAATTACAATCGAATGGATTCAATCAGTCAATTTTATGTATACAATGCAAATCAAAGATTTTTCATCAAAGTGACATTACAAAAAGATAATGGCTCGAGCCCTCTGGACTCCATCTTTATAAAAGAAAAATTCATGATTCTCTCAAGTTCGTCCATTTTCGATTTTCTTATTTCTTAAATATTTTTCTATAGTATTCATCTATAATACGTTCCTACTGATTCTCACGTATCTCACGATCAGTTCATCTCCAATACTGCTCACTAGACTGTAGATCGCAATTATTCTTTGACATACAGGAAATTCAAAATGATCCATCATTGGCGAACAAAAATCACGGAGTTTAGTAAAAGCGGACAGAAAGGAATAACAGAATTATCGTAAATTTAACTTTGTTTCTGGTAAAATAGGTATCTGCTGCTGTTGATATTAAAATTCGCCACTCGAGTGAAGGAACATTTTGATTCTCTGCGTTATTAAGATGAGGGCCGTATACTCTTAAAACGGATACTTTCAGCAAGTATCTTTTTTCTTTTCCTATCATTTTGACTGCGGCGAAACGTCCCATCGAGAATGCGATTGATTTAGTGGCGATTTGCAATTTTCGCGAAATTTCTTTCACGCTCTGTCCGCAATGCGTTTCGGCGAAGACCGATTCACGCTCGATCGAAGGACCTGTATAATTTATTATTCGATTTACCATATCATTATTATTACTATCATTATTATTATTATTATTATTATTATTTACGTGAAAGAGCCCACCATTCGCAAATACGCCATTTAAATAGTTTGATTTAGCCAGCCAGTTTTCCAGTCTTAATTGTTTCGCAAATTCTCAACTCAATAAGCAGCAGAAGCTTCTATCTGCAACACTGGCGCGAAATTCAAAAAGCGCGCTCTCAAGGCGAAACAGAATTGAGCGCCTAAAACGATAGAGAGAACGAAAAGAAGACGAAGGGAAAACCAAAAAAGAATATTTCATCACTGGCATTATGTTAATATGTTACAATTTATGTACAGAGGGGATGTGCAGTACGATTTACAGGACTTTTCAGAATAAACTGTTCATTTTTTGAGATTTGGAAAGCTGTATGCGCCTCTGTTCTTCAGTGACAAAATCAATTTCGTACATTGCATGGCGTTTCCAAGGAGTCTCGGTAGTTTTTATCGACGTTCATTCTGAAAGATCCTGTAGAATCGAATACAACTGAGCACCCCACACGAATCGCGACGAAACAAACTTTTACATACGAACTCCTTCTCTCTACAATTTTCACTATACACATAGATATTCATACTTATCGGATTCGTCTCCATTTTTATAGATTCGTCTTAAGTTTTATTACTTATCACTCGTTATTCTTATCATTATCGATCTGCATATCACACACGCATCCATTTTCACTTTCTTATAGTCGCATGCGCGCGCGCGCGCACACACACGCACACACATTACTCTCATCTGCATGTATAAATTATACGACGATTCAATAATTGCAACGTTTCAATTAAATTCCATTCTTAGGAGAATTTCACCCTATATGTTTGAGAAAAAGCTTAACATCGAGAAAAATATCGGATATATTATCTCCTAGGTCGTGTCAGTCAAATTTGAAATAGATTATATTCAAGTATCAATATATCATATTAGTACGCAAAAGTGCAATCACGCCCCGTTTCACATTAAAAAAAGTCACTTTGCGTCATCGTGACGACAATTAATTATTTACTTATTTAATTATTTATTATATATCGTCCAACTCGTGCCGTATACGTGGATCTCGCGAAGAACTGTGCGCACGCATGTATCATACGTCCGAGTTGCCAAATTTTATACATGCAAGTCACGTGACAAGTGCGAGACGAGTCGGTGGGGAAACTTTGTTAAATTTAAAGGAAATGTTTGAGGAAAATTTTAAAGCTAAGGAATCGCGGGAATAGAGATAAAAAAGGAAAAAAGATGACAAATAGAGAAGGGAGGGGGGACAGGGAAAGAGAGAGCGTGAGAGAGAGAGAGAGAGAGAGACAGTGAGAAAAAACATGTAAGGGAGAAAAATGGCCAATTGAAAGACAATTATTTTCAAACGATCAAACTACCATCGTAATATCAGGTCGACGATCAAAATAATTGTATAACATTCTTAATCGACCTAGCAACAATTAAAATGAGATTACTCATTTTCATACACTGCGCCAATATTAAATTTGACTACGCTCCTTTTCGAGAAAAAGGAAACAAAGCGTCCCCTTTCCCGATAATAAAAATCAACAGAAAAGTGACGACGAGACAAAAGGGATCGAAAACGTTCCTACGGAGCGTCAGTTTAGCCCTCGTTTCGTGCGTTTTCTTTCTTTCTTTCTTTCTGTTTTTTTTTTTAATTAAGTGTCAACGAGAGGAGTATAGCCACCTGCCTCCGCGTGACTAAAGGCGAGGAAATTGATATACAATTTAAGTGATAATTGACAGATAACCGATATCAATATTACATATATATGTATGCATGTATGTATGTAGGTACGTTGGGGGGTGGGGACGCCGAATCGCGGCGAAGAAGGCATAACAATTTCTCGTCGTATACTTTTATAGACAAGAAATCCTCTATTATCTCTTTTCTCTTAAATTTCTTTCATTGGAATAACTGATAATTTCTATTTAACAGTGCCAACGACGGGTCGCACCCCCTCACATTGATTGTAAGAATTTCTCGCAAGTATACTTCATATATATTTTTGGATAAATTCTATTTCGTAACACGTGTACAAGAGTGTCGGTGTATGTGTGTGACTGTGAGTGTGTATGTATATGTGTTTGCTGAAATATGTATGTGTGATTTTAACGCCACGCCCCTCGCCCGACCATTCATTGCCCTACAAACAATTTTCAATATATTCAAACGCTTCGATAAGGTAGGCGGCACCGTTTTTTTTACGAATTGTTCAATTATCTAAAGGACTTCCTTTTTTTTATTTTCTATTTTCTTCATTAATATCAAATAACGAACTCTCACTGTACTGTATTCCAAAAAAGATGCAGCTTTCCCTGGAAATCTTTTTCTTTTTCCCTTTGCTGCCCTCCTTCCTCGCATTCATCCCTCAATCATTTCTTTACAACAGCTAAGAGTGACACTTTTTTGCAAATATAACCTAGAGAATACAGAATGGCCGATTCTTTATATAATATTTCCTAAGGTTCAACTATCCATTTGCATTCGGGTAGCCGCAAAAGGGGAATTGTGTTCTCTCTATTGGCGAATCCAGCGAGAACGATTCCCACAGGATTTCATCAATTCTTCATTCCTTTATATTCTTTCTTTTTCTTCGTGACTTCGGCATGCATACGCGTGTGTGTGTTCGTCGTGACATGCCCATGTGTAACGGCGCGACTTAAAATCCGAAGGGATTCGCACTTCTTGCGGGATTCTTATAAAGTTTTTAGATATACATATCAAATTCTATATACATATACATATTTTATAATGAATTTATATAAGATATATGTATACGTATATACGTATGGATGTTACAGTCGATAGTTACAAAACTAACTAAACTTACGAGATACGATGAGCAATAATTTCAGCTATTTACAACAAATTATCGTACAGACGTATTTTTTTATATTATACTGTCCGTGCGATGCAAATGTAATATTTCGCTCGTTTACCTTCTTAATCACTTCTTTTTTTTTTTTCTTTCTTCCCTATGTATTGCAGATATCGTTTGCCGTTAGAAACAACGTGTCACACCTCTGCGTCCCTATCTCTAACGTGTTCGCACTTTGGCCCTTTTTTTGACAATGCTGTATAATTGGCCAAATTCAATTCAGTCGATGCATGCTCGCATCTCGCCACAGTTTAATCATCTTAATAATTGATTGGCGACCCTGTTTCGTTAAAGTTATCAAGATTGATCCGAACGATCAATTAATTCAACGCATTATAATAAACAAAAGGGCGAACGCAATTTTGGCTAAATATAATGGTGAAAATCTGTTGACGATAGTATGTATGTATAGGTCATTGTTTGGTGATGATGTGCGCGCAGAATTGGCCGATCGAATAATTACAAGGGTAAAATTGTATAAGCACTTGCAAAAAACTAATAGAGAAACATTACACTAATAATCATTAACGTGCAGTCCTGCGCGTTCCGGCGCGACGCTGGAACTGCTGATTGGTTACCAATAGCAAACCGTGTGATATATTTTCAATTCCACCAATTACGATATTGCTGAGGATGTATAAAAAAAAAGAAAGAAAAATATTTCAAAGAAATGCCAAATGAACCCGAAAAATCTCATCCGATATCTCATTATATGTATGTATGTGTAAGTGTTGCATTAATTTGTTGTTTTTGCCGTACATTCAGACTAGTATTTAGTAAACGTTCGTTTCACTGCTATAAATTTCTTTTTAAATATTTTTGTTCTTTCTTTCTTCTTCTTAGAATGGCACAAGTACCCGATGCGCCGATCTTTTTCTTAAATCTTTCTCTTTACACTTACTCCCGGTAATTCTCTTTTATACACGTATTTATAGTAGCTGGTAGCAGTAGCAGTAGGAATAGTAAGGTAGTGATAGTGGCAATAGTAGTAGTAGTAGTAGTAGTAGTAGTAGTAGTAGTAGTAATATAGAGTAGTAGTAAGTAGTGATAGTAGTAGTAGTAGTAGTAATAGTAGTAGTAGTAGTAGTGGTGGTGGTAGTAGTAGTAGTAATAGTAGTAGTAGTAGTAGTAGTATGATAGTGTGTAATCGTCCATATTTACAGGAAGCTCGTTCACAATGATAATTACCTCTGAACGCGCTTATTTCGATAAAGTTTCATTTTAGTGCCATCAAACTATAGGCTCTATGTTCATATTGACAACAGGTGTATAATATACCTAATCATTTAGCTACCTATCGTACAGTAATGGTCTGAACTTAAGGCTCACACGCAAATTTTTCCATATACACACATCCTTCGCAATCTATATAATACTTCCTCCTATATTTATTTTGTCATTGCAGTCTCGCGATCTCCACTTCAGGAATGGGTTTTACGACCGGAGTAATTGGTCAGATTAAAAAGACGCCCTTAGTGCAAGTTGGAATTCTATCAACGACAAAATCTTAACAAAAATGGCACCTTTTCAATTCAACACTTTCCATTATCAACTAAACAAATGCTTACCGAGATCTAGAGTATGTCGAAGATTGTCAAATTCGGGTGGCTCGTTGGGTCTCCCATCTTATTTTTATTCTCTTTTCTTTAAGTATTGTTCCTCGATAGTTCATTATTTCCTTCTTGGCCTGATAACATTCAACCTTTCTTCAAGTTTTCGCTCTTGCTTCACAAAAACTGAGACTTCGACTATCCCTCTTGCATTCGTTCGCCACATGAGCACTTTTCCTACTGTCGTTTTAGCTTGTCTTAGCTCGGAGTGGAGGTGCGAGGTTCCATAAAATCCGCAGGCATTTCGGGAATACTTTCGAAATTAAGAATGTCTTCAAGATGACGATAGTATCTGTTTTGTCAGACGATGGTGGGTTCATAATCCTCATCAGTCCAGGATGCTCTGTAGGGAAGATCCCAAGTGACAGATTTTCTGTTGTGGAATCTTCTCATAGAGTTCCGGATATTGTCGTTCTGTTCCACATGGGATAATCTCGAAATTCCTTTGCCGGTCAAATCTTTCAGATCAGCCTGCCTGATGACTTTTCTTCTGGACAGTAGTTTAATATTTTCAGAATCGAGTGGTTCATAATAATTACTTGTCCTTGCAGAACGACTGTCCGGTATATATTTCAGATTTTCTATAGATTCTAGAAATTCCCTTTCTTTCTGAATCCTGACAATTTCACGTAGGGACCTTCTGTACCGCCGAGGACAACTTGAGACATTTTTCGACATGTATTCGTTTGGCAAGGATGAAGTCCGTTTTTGAGGTGCTCTAAAAGCTGAACGGGAAGTTTCATCTTCATAGCTATTTTGACTTCTTCCTCCTGAATAATCCTCTAGAGCTTCGTCAAAACCAACAAGGACGTTGACTTTCTTATAACGACCTTCCACCAAATGTTTGTGATCTCTGCTAGCCTTATGTAGTTGTCGCAGAACGTGATCCACTTCCTGAACCACATCCAGAGATTCCTCCTGCTGCTGGTCAGAGATCTTAAAACGACGTTCATATCTTTGCATTTCTTTTTCCGGATAAGACTCTCGTTTCTTGACGTTTCGATGCGCCACAGTCATTCGATCCTCGTTGAAATAGCCAGGATGAGTAGAAGACCTAGGACGCCATCTTCCGACACTGACCTTTGAGTTATTTTGAATCGTGAGATGTGGACGAGTACTTTCCGGCTCCTCAGTAAGGTACAAAAGTCTCGTAGGCCGATTCTAGTTAGAGAAAGGCTCCTTGTCTCATACGTGCGTCGCCAGGGTTCCAACTGCAGAAGTGCGCTTTACTGTCGCCACACCGCCATTAGGACCACCCGTTATATAGTGGGCCGATAATGGTGCCTAGGAAAAAAGCATAAGACATTGCAAAAATGGAATTCAAACGTTATCCGTCTAATAGGAACATATCTGCTTTGTAATAATCTTACCTGGGGACCGGCACCGTTTAATGTATTCAAGTTGTTCATTCTCATTGCCTGGGTGTAAGGTGGCGGTGCTGGCGTCACACCCGGTATCGCTGTGTGAGGGGCGTGTCTCAGCTGTTCAGCGGCAGACATTCTGTAATTTAAAAATTGCCAAGAGTCAAGTTTTAAAATATGTTATTTATGATGCTTTGCTGGCACATGGGGCAGGCACGAGACATAATGCGATAAGACAGGATGATATGATCGGTGGCTCCTTGAGTCCCACTCTCATAAATATAAATGTCGCTCGTCGTGTTTAACACCTTCTGGCTCTTGTTTTTGTTATCATCATTACCTTAGGTAGGGATTGCCATAAGTGGCCGAGAAACGCGGATCGATCACTGGCGTTGTCTGGGGTGTCGATGTTCCCAGATTAGCCGAACTCATGCCGATCTTCTTGGACGCCAGGATTCCACTTGATGGAATCCTGCTAAGAGATTCCCTCGATGTGCCCATACCCTGTGTCGTCGGCGGCATGTAGTCCCTCGCGTAATCCACGTAAGGTACATAGCCATTGTTGTTACTTCCGTCCTACAAAAAAAGATATATATATATATATATATATATTGTATAAAAGTCAGTAAAAAAGTTATGGATTCTGTAGGTCTCAAGGGAATTTTGAAGACACGGGTATTCTTGAGCGAGTAGATATGTACAGAAAGTACCGAAGGTAAAAAGACGATGAAGATGAAAAGGGAGAAGAGAAGAGGAAGACCACGATAATAATAGAATATCTCAATATTGCCAATCGGTATATGGGAAAGCCCACGGAGGTCTATTTAACTCACGTTATTTTTCGGTGGAAAGGACGGCTCTGTATAGTCTGCGCTGTAACGGTATCCCAGTGGATTTGGCACAGGGCCCGCAAGTGCAAGAGCATTAACACCCCTGGTGCTTCCTTCGCCCTCGCTGTCCAGGGCCGTGACGCTTTCCGCATTGCTGACACTGGAGCCCGCACGGATATCAGCCTTAACGTCGGATAAATTGCTGCTCCTATCGCTCTCGCGATACCGATCTCCATTGGAATCCGTTTCCTCTGCAAGTAGTAAGATAGAAATTACGTACTCACGCGCATTGATTCTTAATTAGAATGTTTGCGTTAAGTAACTTACGCATCTCGTTCTCGTGCGCGGGGGCCGATCTCGCCCTTGGCTGCTTAATTCGGTCGCGACAGTGAAGTATGAGAATGACTATAACTCCAATCAGTATGACGCAGACGACCAGACCCACGATGATAAGAATAAGTTGCCAATCGACTGGAATCAACGCTAAACGTCACGGTTGGTTAAGTATCGTTGTTTCTCAAGAGAAGATGGTCAGTATAGTATGGTGCGTGCTATTCGCTATCTTATACGAGCAGTTATACTCGGCCTTGAGAGTCCTGCCAGTATAGTATCACATCGCTACAGTGCTACATCACTGTAAACCCAGCAACGGGTTCTTAGACTTCGAGTAGGTGCAGTTGCTACCTTTCCGGTCAAGTGGATTCGTTTTATTGGCATCGGACAGAACCAGTCGGAAAATCTTGGAGAAGCGCACAGTGGGAAATGGAAGTGGGATAAAAAGAGGAAGGATAGTTCTCCTTCCGGTAGGACTCCAGGCCGAAGTGTCCCAGAGGAGCGTCTTCAGGGAGTAATCACGCCACGCACGACTGGACGGATTTGGTACTCGTTTTCTTGGCCACATCGGATATTAACTACGTGACGCAGTTTGTTTTCTCGTTCGCGCGAGATCAATGTGAAGGTGTAGGAATGGTAGTTCTAGTTGTTGATTTACGTATAGGGTGCTACAGCTAAAATATATGAGACGGCCTCAAGCAAGAGTCCAGTGGAAATTCTCATTGGATTATCGCGATAGCAATCCCTCCCCCTAATAAAAGTTGAAAATCTGTCTAGCGCGTATCCAGATTACATGAGGCTCGTAGGATCTGGAAATACATATAAGGCCATGTATGTACATACAAGGGGGGCATGGATCAAAGGCAAAAGCATTGGAGACTCAAGCAGCGGATAGCCATGCAGATAGCTTAGGATGCGCATGGATGGTCGTAGGGGACGTAGGTAAGTCGACGTAGAAGTAAAAAGGGAGTCGCAAACTTCTTTAATACATAATTTTATCAGAGACTATTCCATAAAACGCATCCGTGTAGACGCGTATGCTTCAGGAGCGTTGACTCTTACGTCAAAGTTCCTACCGATCGTCGAGTTAACTAGACTTGCCAAAGCATCTCTAGTCTCTCTCGATCTTGTTACCCTAACTTCCTATTGATTTTTCATACTAACCCGTTTGCCAGCATTCACACCCCCTCTCGCACATCCCAGGTGGGTTCCGCTGTCTATGCGTCGTTAACCGAATAATCTTTTCACGAATATAAAGTATATCCTAACTGATTATGATGTGTATATAGCATTTTTAAAATGTTTTATTTCGACTTACCATGCGTTGTCAGCTTGATAACCACTGAGTCCGTACCAAAGCTGTTAGTGACTGTGCAATTGTAATCACCGAAGTACGTGGACACAGGCTCCAGGAGGGTGACGGTACTGACTACACCCTCGGGGTTGTATTCCTCCTGCACGTAGAAGGGTGTATTGTTTGTCGAGAAATTGAGCTCTCGCCCGGCGAAACTCCAGACCACGGATTCGGCTTTCGGCACGGATATTGCTGTGCACTCCACCTGCAAGTTGAGTATCAACCATGAGAAGAAGATTAAGGAAAAAGAAAATTCGGAGACGTTAAAACGCTTAAGCATCGTTTAACCAATGTTCCTGATTCCCGAAGTACTAAAGTTATCCGCCCTTTGGCAGGATACGACGAGAAATCGCAGTTTACTGTGCGACGTTTATTAAGACTTCGGAAAAGTAATAGCAGCGATAGCCTCGAATGCAGAGCCAGAAAGAAAGCAACGTATCTTCAGATGGAAACAGTCCGGTAAGGCAATAACAGTGAATCCGAAGTCATGTGCGCTCTAATACAGAGAATATCGATGAACATAAATCTTCAACGGTTATAACTGTTATGAGGAACAACTTTAAGGGGTTAACTTTTAAAGTTCGAAATAACTCAGGAAACTAGTTTGCGAATCTATAATTGTATTTCCATTTAATGCGTGTAATAGAATTTTGGCATAGCAACAGCCCACAGGAAACAACCATAACTGAAAAGCGTGGAGAAGAACTGTATATCTCTAATTATATTTTTTCATTCCTTTCCCTATGCAAGGGTAGTTGGGTATTATCGTTACGTAGGTACGTTGCTCTCTGTCTGCTATTGCAGTTGTTCTTAGCGGAAAACCGCATCCTATAATAGATAGACTACAGTGCAGTGCAACACAATAATTCAGAGTTACTGTTACCGTTACCATACTTTACAGTGTGGTGCGACTAGTAGGTAGGTAACTGTCAACTAAGGATGATCCCAGACGGCTCGTAAATAGCTATCGTAATGGCGCACGTGGTAGTAACGATATTTACCTTGACGACTCCTTCGTCGGGTACATACTGAGTCCTCTGGGAAACGATACTCGGCGCCGCCCGGATGTAGATGTTCGCGTATCCGGTCAATTCCGGAAATCCAGGCACGCTGGCCTTGCAATAGTAACGACCGGCCGTTTCCGGACTGACGAGGACACTTATATTCGGACTGGTCGCTACCATCCTGCCCGACTCCTCGTGGATCCAAAAGATCTCTGGCGTCGGGTTGCCATCGGCGTCGCACTGTAGAATCTCCGTAGCGCCGTAGTGCGTCTCGACGGAGACTGGCGGATGGCGAAATTGCGGTCCGTCTTTGAAAAATGGAAAAGATCAATAAAGATCGAACAGTTCCTTATTAGCAAGAAATTGTATGTCAAATAGAAATTCTAGATTTTTTAAAATAACGATGTCCTTTAGTACTGAAATTCATTATAATAATGAAAATTAGTAATCCTTTTATTCGTTCAAGAGGGAAAAAATATATATACGAATACTGAACTGTGTCTGTCTTTACACGCTGCGGAGTAAAGGGATATTACAATGGAATGGATACTTTCTGCATAAGCAGAGCATCACTTACAGGTGATGTCCAGGGTTTCCGTTTCTTCGCTCTTCCCGACGTCATTGTGCACCTCGCACTTTACAATGGCGTCGTGAAGTTCCCGGGTTGCGTTGTGAATAATCATTTCTGTGGTATAGTCGCCAATCACCTTTTTCTCGTTGATGTACCACCTTTAAGAAATATGGATTTTGCAATTATCAAATCTTTCGGCACATTCCGATCCGTTCGAGTGTTAAATGCTTTGAATGCTATTTGCTTTAAGGAAAAGAGAGCAAAACTTCGAATAATGGAAATAAAGAAAATTCGCTTTCGATGGAAGCGACAGGCACCCTTTGCCAGTGTAACGTCAGGCTCCGATGCAATTGGAAGGTCAAATAAAGCAAGTGAGGCTCTTCCAATGCCACCGACAAACAAGAAGACATCGAGCGAATCACGAGGCTTTTCGTCTTTTATGCGATATTCTGAATTTTGGGGTGAATTGCGTCGCAAGAGAGAGAGAGAGAGAGAGAACGAACGATGCGGAGACAGGGAGTGCGTGTGTGTGTGGACAATTACGCAACTTCTTGGCTACTCGGCTAGCGGCTCAAAACATATGTGGTTAATAGATTTACAGTGAAAAGTAATGATGAAGGGTAGAAGGAAAAACGAGTAGGGTCCTGAAAGAGGCTTTAACGTGCATTAGTGGAAATTCATTATCCCCCCCCCCCCCCCAAAGAACCGGAAATGTCCACGCTTTCCGTTTTGAGTCATATCGACGTGGCCTTTTCACGAGAAGTCGACCTCACGTGGTTCCCCTTTTCAGCTCATTTTATTTTCGTCCTTTATCCCTTTTGTTTCTTCCATCCACGCAGGAATGAATCGATTTTTCCTTTACCGGGCTAAACGTTAGTTTGCGTGTTTCGCGTCGCAACGCCCGAAACTCTCAGGGCGTCTTACTTTGATCGTATCATTGGTATTTAGTCTGGTTGCGTGTCCCCTCGTGCACACACAACTCGAACCACATGTACGCATAGTTCGCTCTCTCTCTCTCTCTCTCTCTCTCTCTCTCTCTCCTCTCTCTCTCTCTCTCTCTCTCTCTCTCGCACCTGTATTCCATATCGGGTGGATTAGCTTCCGCGCGGCATTTGAATCGCAATTCTGCGCCTTCCACGATTCTTCCATTTTTTGAAAATCCTGAGCGAATTTTCAATGAAACTTTTGGAGCGTAACGGACCTGTAACACAGAAAGGAAATTTAAAAAGACGTGTGATTGTTTAACGACAAAGAGGAAAAAGGGTCGCGTTGAGTAAAGGGTATTCTAAAAATTGCGTAACACAAAAATTGTGTAATGCCATGGTGGGGTTTTAAGTGACTGGGTTAGGTTAGGATAGTACGGAACTTCAATGCTACGATGGGTTAAGATAACTTAGAGTTAATGTGCTGCGACCTGTGAATGTTTCAAAGCCAATTGGATTGATCCAGGAGGGCTCTAAGAGGCTCTGGCCACTAAGAGAAAGTTTAATGTAAAAAGTATTTTCAATTTCCTTATGCTTTCTCATCAATTCATCGGTACTGAAAAATAAACTTGGTCAAGTTCAGGTTTGATAGCCACTGATATGCCTGAGCAGTAGGTTTGTTTCCGTTTGGCACGGATGTCCTATTAAAATTCAAGTGACGATGAAGCATCGCGGACGGAGAAACATCTCGGAATGTAGAACGGAAGACGTAAATGTAGGAAACGAGGAAGCGCAATACGGCCCAGTGGTCAATGGTTGATGGTAGAAGCTTCATGAACTTTGCAAATTATATATTCGCACACGCGCGCCGACTGCGCGTTGGGTTAATGTAAAGTTAGTAGCTCTGCTTTCTCGCGGCTCGATTGGATGTAGATTGGCACGAATGGCTGGTTAGAAGATCGCGAGAAAGCAAACTAGCTGTATCCTGCGTCGTGATAATTGGTGCTAATCGGTAATCGTACACTAAGGACACTAAGGACATTAACGACACGCGCTCTCTGTCGGACTCTTTTGAACGGCAGTGCTCGAGATGGATTTAAGCGAGTCAGTATTTTAAAAGCCAATGTCTCTATTGTAAGATGGTGCGCATAGCAGAGCATGTCACGTGGTAGAGTAAAGTGCTAGAAATTGCTGTTCAATGAACTCTGTCTTCATGGGCGCTCGATCGATGTAATTTGAAATTAGATGATCTACCCGTTTGCATGATAAATGAATAGATTAATAATTATTTAGTAGGGGGCCTGTGTATCTTACCTCCACTCGCAATTTGACATTCTGCGGTGTGCGATCGGCCGCGTTCTGACTCTGACAAGTGAACGTGGTGTTGTCGTGTTCCTTGCGGGGCATTACCGTCAGAACCGACTTGACGGTGATCAATGGGCCACCGTCGAATTTCTCGGTGGTCGTCTTTATTCCTTTGTGAAGGACATTGCCAAGTCCATCGATCCAGGTGATCTGAAAATCAAAAGAAAGATACTTTTTATTGACCACTTTTCAAATTCCATTTTATTTAAGAAGCCATCTCTACCATCTTTTGCGCATCTCGAGGTCTGAAATATATTCTGAAAAATTGACAAAAGAAAAACAACAAAAATAAACTGCATCGCAAAGTGTTTTAGGGTTCTAAGGTCAATCGGCGCTCCGGCTACTCAGGACGATCCGATGGATGAATATGAGAGACGATTGAGCGTCCACGAATCACGTCGTAGCGGCGACGCTTCGTTTAACGAATGTATGGGTCATTGCTGGAAATTGGTCACAGCGATACTGTGGTTAACAAAGCGCCGCGTCAGCAAGAATTGATCCCGCGTGACACGAGCGACGTCTCCAGTGGTCCATCGAGTTCGAAACGTTGGCACGCAGCTTCGCAAGTGCAAGATCTCTCGATGATCGGAACGATCAGGGACGCAGCCGGTTTTCGGTAGAGCAAGCTCATAAATATTTAACGTTCAACTGCATTAAAAGAGATCCTGCTCCGATTGCCTGAGGTATTCCTTCGAATTGATCCTTGACTTTGAAAGTTCCACCAGAGGAATACGTACAGCTGCCTCCATAAATTATTATTTTATAGTTCGCGCAGTTTCCTCGGAACTATGGTCGTTATAGCTACTGAAATACATAACCGATACGGAACTATCGGGGTATACGTTTTATCAAGTTAAGGATCCTATGACAATGATAAAATCGAGGGACAAGTGCCGTGATGTAATCGATGGGAGGGCACGTCGGGACGTCGGGACGTCGGGACGTCGGCAGGGCGTCTCGCTGGGGCAAATGCGCGCTGTAGCGCAGCCACAGACCGATATTCGGCTGGGTTCTTGCGTGGATGCGACCGAGATGTCCAAGTCTCAAGAGTTCAGAAAATCTAAGACCGACTCGATTGCATGATTCGGAGCAACGTGCATCGATTGGAGAATTTAGGGTGCATCCCGAGTGCACTGTTTCCGATGCAGGCTTCCCATTTCTCCTGAGCAAACGAAAGTCCCGAATCCCGCGGGAAATTATTAGCCGCGAACCCATTCCCTCGCCAGTTGGGAACGCTCCCTGAGACTGGACACGCTCCTAATCCGATTACTGGGTTCGCGTGTACCTTACTCCTGCATTAGACACTCCTCGTAATCAACGAGGTTCATCCTGCCCAGTCTCTTGTCTTGTCTTCGTCTCTGCACCGCACTGTGCAGTTGCTACACTTGCACGTGGTCAGTCCCCTCCCCTCTGCCTCTGACGTTATCGAGGAAACCCGGCTGGATATTTATGAGATCTTCACTCAGCATCGAAACATCATCCCCTCGCATTAGTCAGCTGTGTCCTTGCAGACTGCAGTTTGTCGATCATTCGGAATTCAGTATGTTGATAAGCAATGCACTTTTACGAAATCTCGTATTTTAGTAAGATCTCGCTGACTCTTCGTCTCTAGCCAATTCGATTATTCTCTTCTTATTAGAAAGCATTTGGAAATTTATTGCTATTCGAACGGTGCGAGGAGCGCAGCTCGATAGAGCAACAGCTTACGATCAGAATCTCCGGTAGAAGGTAAGTTATAATTAGAATATTCAACGGTAGATTGACTGACGAGCGACAGTCTTTGATTATCAATTAGCCGTGGCGCGGGTATCACTTTTGTCCAGCAGTTTTATCCCGCTTCGCCATCGGTTTATCCCGTGAGATCCCGTGGGATAAAACGGCAAGAATCCCCCGGGTAAATTTACAATGTAAATTCTACCTCCCGAAGGAAGTAACTGTAGTCATACCAAGACCTTGTGATCTAGCGACCTCCGGTTCAACGGAAATCTTAAGATAGGAGCCCTCGTTGGCCTTTTACTTTTACGGAGTGACCTTGAATCGAATTCTCTCGATGTTAAGGGCACAAACGTTAATTGAGTAGGACAGACCCACCCCTGTAATTTCCCAAATCCCACATCCCTTAGTGTCCCTATAACCGAGTCATCCATCCAAGTAGCTGCTTTCTCAATCATACGACCTCCCCTATTCTTTTCTCTCCCTCGAAAACTTGCCTTGCGCGGCCATTCCTCTCTCGTACGCCGTGTAAGGGTCGCCACTCCAGGTAGATTGAACCGAGTGACCTGCCGAATTTAGCCGAAGGTTCCCGAGAAAAAAGCGGGATTATCGCAAATGGGTTCGCTTCATTGATTTTCAGGGTGAAAGTTATTGCTGTGGTGATTTCTGATGTCCACTTGAATGCCTTTGGATCTCGAACGAAGGGCAGCGTTTAACAGTCAGAACCGAAGAGTCTGGCAGGAAAGATTCTTTCAGTTTTTGAGGATGTGCTACCCCTGTAGATTTAAGGCAGGAGAAAGGCAAATGTGTCGTGCTTAGCAAAATTCACAAATATTTTACGACACACTGGACTCATTCGTCTGGTTTAATAAAACAAAACATTTTTTTATGGTTTTCTGTAAACTATGAAACCTGTTAAAAATCACGGATGATCCACTAATTGTAAGTGAATACCATATGTGAAGTGCATATATTGAGAGTGCGCGTGTGCACCAAAGAATCCAAGATGATAGAGGTCGTGCAAGGTGCGAGGAGTTTCAGAAAGAGGTGAAAGGCCAGAAGTTTTTTCCAATTAAAGGACGACATTAGAAAGCGTAGAATTTCGGACAAGGATTTATTTTAATATCGAGGAATATTCCGCGAGACATGCAACGAAAGAGAGTCTAAAAGTCCTGGAGAACGCGCAAGCACGTAACCAAGCAAACGAATGTTACCCACCAGGCCTCTTATGCATTTGCGGCGCGTATTCATGATGCGTCCGAATTTTACCGAATGAAATCCAACCTGTTTCTCTTTACCATCCATACAGTCCACTTGGATTCGTATAGTATCAGATGTTAACTATCAAGGCGTCAAGTTCGATCGCATATGAAAATGACTTCTGGCAGCTTCACTCTTATGCCAACATTTTAGTGCATGGAAGGTAAAATGAGAAGTGGAATCGTGGAGTTACCTTTTGCCGTAGCTAATTATTTCTGACTTTACGCGTCTTGACGTTCTACGTTCTACGTCTACAATATAGGCGCGCGTGCGTGCGTGTGTGTGTGCGCGCGCATGCGTTGCTACGTAGCTACACGCAACTGCAGTTTTCCCTAATGAATATCGGGGCAGTGCAGCAGTGCAGCCAGTGAGACTTTAATTTCTAAATTCTAATTTCCACCTTCTAGATCCTACCATGTTTCGCGCTGCCTCGCGCCGCCTCGTACGGCTCAACTATAGCGCAAGACTGTCTACGTGTATCTACTCTACCTACTTCTTGAAGCGCAGTACGTACGTCTGCTTGTTGGTTTAAACGTTAGGTAAACTCAAGTATGTAGTTTGCGCCTCCGCGATACTTGGAATGCTTTCAAAAAGTTAAGTGTCTTATCTTTCTTCGCTGTTACCCTTTTAGTATTTTTTTTAATCTTTAAAATGCTCCACGAAAGCTCCTGGCGGCTATTTCGACTTACTCCCAACATTTGTTTCTTAGCATATTTGAAATATAGATTGATATGTCTATCAGCACGTATATATTATATCTATAGAGCTTTTACCGACGAAACGGTCCAATAAGGAAATTCCCAAGCCAGATATCGCTCGACGCAGCAATCTGTCATCGTACGATAGAAACGCAGCATAGCATTTTTATCCTTTTCTCAGTAAACATATTAGGGCAGTAGGATGGTAATATTAAAATTCTACTTTGAGGATTCTGCCTCGCGATGCAAATAGTTAAGAAGCGAGGGGTTGCACATCTACATCTATAGATGCAGAATGAGCTCATGGATAGGTAGGACGTGTGCGACATATATTTATGGGTACAACAGCGTGAATACGGAATACGTGCTGGGAGTCTCAGGAAGGTTGCATGGCAAGTATAGAGAAATAGACAGAGAGAGAGAGAGAGAGAGAGAGACGAAGAAGAGACAGGGAAAGAGGGAGGAGATGTAATAGAGATCTCGATTAGAGGTTAGGCGATTCCGATGCTGCATGCATACATGTGTCATATGTGCATGTGAACGAACGGTGGAAACTGCGGGAAACTTTTTTTTGTGGCAAGTTCAGTTGAAATACATCAAGTCGATCGCAACTTGGCGTATCCTATGGCTTTGGCGATTTAAACTCCATCCCTGTTATTTCGAATCCTTTGCTTGAACGTTTCAAGCAGTGAGCGCCTTTCCGATCCTATCTGATCCTGAGTTGAGCGCCCAAAGGTATTCGGATTTAAATGAAAAGTGCGAGTAAATGCAAAATGACTTGTGAATCTAGGATCGGATAGAATTAACAAAAAGAAACAAAAAAGGAGAGAAGCCTCCGCGACATAAAGTGTAGCCAACTATAGAAAGTTTAAATTGCACCCCGCACATGGGGTGGGGGATTCAAGTAGAAAAATCCTTCTCTATCGTTCGATGAGCCGAATCGTTTGTAAAGAAAGGAAAAGAAAGTTGCTACAAGCGTCAAGTTGGCAGTTGTTCTTTCTCAAAAAAGAGAAGGAAAAGAGACGTAATATATCTCTCACTGAATAAAAATGGCTGCGGAACGCCGAAGAATTGAAAGTAAAAGGAAGAGTAGACAGAGGACTAACGTCCGTTTCATCCTCCACTTGGCTGGCCAGTCGCGGTTTTGTGTGCCGATTCAATTATGCGCAATTTACATGGTCGCTTTTCAGCGCCACATTTAAAAGGACCATGGAAATGGCACCGACTGGGAGTCGGCCAAGTCTGAGGGGCCGGACGATGTCGAAGCGTCGGAAGATGATGCGCTGGTTTTGCGGCCGGCCAGAGGGTATAGGTCATTGACAGTGCCGGTAGTAGCACTAGCAGTGGCAGCGGCAGATGTAACAGTGGTTAGGAAGATGCTGGTCGTACTGTCGAATATAGGAGAGAAATAGGGTGAATGCCTATATCGCGTTAATGTTTTACCCTATGCAGATCAATATGGCGGCATTGATAAGCGCGACGACAAAGCCGAGGAAGCGGCATGTCCGATTGATTCGTCGGCAGCCTGACAGATGCACCATAAGCCATAAGTAGTGTTGGCGGTAGTATCGCTAGCATTAGTAACATTAATAGTATCAGTAGTATCGGCAGTAATGATAATGATAAAGTAATGATGCGCTGCGAGAACATTGTCTCCGGATTAGCCGAGGGTGAGTTGGGGGTGTGGTTCTAGGTGATTTCTCGATGAAATTAGGGGATGCTTTTCTAGGAGACACTCGGTGGCCATTCCGAGAGATAAGTGGCTTATTTCGGTTTGTTCCAGAAAATTTCTATCCTGCCTGCTCCCTTTACCCTTACCCCTGTGTATCATCTCTGTATCGACCTAGTTTCACCAATCTTATCGACATTTCTACAATTTTTCGCAAAAATATCTCACAGCTTGTTCGAGGTACCTATCACCTGTGTGCTTTGCATGAATTCCCTTTATCGGCGAGCAATAAATCGCAGAAATGATCTGGAGGTATTAGAAATGGTGAACAGAAAAATATTAAGATAAAAAAAGATGAAAAAAATGCGCGATCGTTTCTTCGTTATCGTTTTGAGAAATTCGCCATCGATTTACACCCACCATTTCTTTCGGGTGACGTCACGGCAGCATCGCTGAATATTTTCTTTCGAAAGCTCGATTAATCGTGGATTTGCATAATTTTAATTAAAAACTGCGGTTTAGAGGGCTAAAAACAAATTTCATTAATTTTCGGCGAGAGGACGACGACCTCGAGTGACGCAGGCAGAAACGGACGAGCTAGCGTTGTGGCGTCCCGACGTCCTGACGTACCAAGCGTAACTACGATTTCGATTTGCATAGACGGCGGCGAATAAGGCCGATTCAATTATGTTTCCGGAGGACAACGACCCCCCGCTGCCCCTAAGATATTCAGGATGAAGGGAAAATGTGAAACAGGCAGGGAGGGCAATTAGGAATGCGTGGTTTTACATCCCGAGAGAGAAGAAACAAGAATAGAGGAATGGATGCCCACCAATGTGCATATGAAAGTAATATATAAAAAGATAAATGAAATCGATGCGGTTGTCGAACGGCCGTAGGCGGCAATGGCAATTATTCTCTTCGTGCTTGAAATTCAATTATCGGAGTCGAGGCTTTAATTAAGCGTATTCCTCCTCTCTTTTTATTTTGTTTGCATATTTGGTTTGTTGGCATTCTTCGTTTGTCTTTCTTTTTTTCTTTCTCTCTATCTCTCTCGTTATCACTTTTCTTCTTTTTCATTGAGCTACAATTTGTCACGCGCCGATTCATGTGGGACGCATAGAACCACGTACCCAAAATCGAAAGGATCTAATTAATTGGGAAACTGGCGTAACTTTTGTCTGGATCGTTCGAAAAAGTCGGTTAATGTCGTTCCCATGTAAAGGACACACTTCCGCGATTCTCAATGAAGGTCTTTGACTTTTCCTTCTGTTCTCTATAGTCCAGTACCCCTTTCTCCCTTACGGGTTAGGCAGGTAACGCTTCCCTCCCCCCCCCCCCTCTCTCTCTCTCTCTCTCTCTCTCTGTCTATAAGATATCATTCTATCTCCCCTCCCCCCTTCACTCCCGTCTAACCTGCATCTCTTATTGTTTCGTGACTCGGAAACTCTTTTCACTTACGAATGACAAGTCGTGCTTATTCGAAGACGGCACACACGTGTCTATAGGCGCGTGCTCCCATAAGCAAAGAAAGATAAGCCAACTGGAAGAAGATAAGAGGATAAGAAGAAAAGTAAAAAGAAAAAAGCGAAAAAACGTCAAGAGCGCCATTGGATGAAGATGGCTGCGATATACAGATATAAGGTGGAAAGTGTAAAGTACACTGTTTGTATACTAAAAGGATCTCCGCAAACTCGCTAAAGCTTTATGCATGGTCTGATATATATATTTGAGGTTATGTGGTATATATAACATATACGGAGAGCGAGCCTCCCCGCCCCGCCCCCCGCAGCCGCCGGTTCTTCGCAAAAGACAATAACGTTGCACGGATTCCTGGATAATTTCAGCCATTTCGCGGACTCTTGGGGGATCGTTATCCATTCCCCTATACGCACACACAGGTATACAGGGGACGTGTGAAGGCATATGTATTTCCTGCTCTAACCTAACCAAACCTAAGCTAACATAACCTGACGCAGCCTCTTCACGGTACCTACTATACGTATTGTCTAAGGGAGCAGCTAGTTTCCAGGTTTCAGCGGTGGCAAACGAGAGAAATAAAAGGCGTTCCCGTGGATAAACGGCCAATGGCAACGATAAGGTTATCCCCGCCACATATACTCACTTTCAAAGTACATATGTATATATATATATATATATATATATATTATATTCTGTACAACTTGCCTTGTTACACGGACAGCTTGAATTAGCGTAAAATTGCCAAGAACAATAGTTGCAGGGAATCCGTGCTAATTACGTGCTACACTAATTTTCGTACTTCATCCATTATTTATTAGTCTACGTGAGCATATGGCTACACACACGCCGATAACAGTTTGATGCGATAGTAGGAGAGCCCGCGACTAATATTCCGTATAGACTGACGCTTTTGCAAATTGACAAGGCATGTAAGAATAGCTTAGACTATAAGTGTTCTGGCAAAAGGGTAACGCGAGGCTAAGTGCGCGCGGCGATCTATGTTGGAGGAAAAGCACGCAGCACCCACTTTCCGATTAATAACGGGACGGTCTAAATGTTAGGGATTTGGAAATTGTCAAAGCGAGTGCTCTGTTGGAGATGCAAGTGGCACGCATCAAAGAGGACCTTCCGGTGGAGGAGGGGGGGGGGGGGGGTGCCTAAGACAGCAGACGAAGCAAGAGAGACTGAATAATAAAATAATAATGTAGCAGAAGAAGAGGATGCTTTTGATGAAGCACGAAAGCAGGAGACGGCAGGGGACTGGAGAAGATGAAGACGAGTGAGACGCTTCTAGGGTCTTTCTTGGCCTCTGTGCACACGTAGGTGTATGTACGTAGCGTAGTGTATGTATGGGCTGCAGGGGGAACGGGAGAGGGGGGGGGGGTGAGAGAGATGTGGGAAGCTGTGTTCCGCCCTTAGCGTTTCTGCAGCTGCGGTCGCGAACTTTCAAGCCGTTCCAGCAATTTCCAAGAGAATTCTCGAGAAACTACCCTCAAGGACTTGAGGAAAGCTCATCTCGAAGCTCCCTTAAGGGTGTCGTCCCTAATTCGTGCATCCACCGTGGTCGGGAGCTTAAACCGCCCTTGTCTATAAGGACATGGCGAGGAATACTTAGCTTGTAACGCCTCGTTACGCCATTTAGAAAATCCATTTTGGGGCAAGCACTGGTCTACGTAGAAATGCGCAATATAGGTATAGCTATGTGCCATGTGAAATGCACCAGGCAAGGAGGTGGATCCCAAAAACAGCCAGGGACATCGGTGCACTTGGTCCTCTAGCAGCCAGTGTCTTTTACGTGCCAGATGACTAGCCTCGTTTTCCCTTATGAATTAATCAGCATCGCGGGAACGAGTCGCCGAGTAGGTTCAGCGGCATTATAATAATCGGAGTGTGCCCACGAGACACTAAAAAGAGCATTTACCTCGGCTGGCGGTTTCCCTGCGACACTGACGCACTCCATAACGAGCTCTCGATCCTCAGTCGTCACCAGGAAATCACCCTGGGTAATTTTCGGCTTCTGAGGCGGCACCAGGACGCTGAGCCATGCGAATCTTGACCGCAGCCCAGGTTGTCCGTCATTGGTGGGCGACGCTTGACACTGGTACTTCCCGTCGTCCTCGAGTTCCACCGGATATATGTGCAGGGAGAAGTCGCCTGAAAAATGTTAAGAAACAGGATCATTTTTAAATTGTTCTGTCAGATGCAATAAACAGATGCAGGCGTCCGTTAGAGTCTTTTGTGGCTCCCGTAATTAACATCTCGCCGCGTCGGCGAGATAAAGCAGCGTGTTCAAATAAACGTCTCTAGTAGGAATAATCTATCCTTGATAAGTGATCGGGGAAAGAGGAGAGGGGGAGGGAGGGAGGGGAGAGAGAGAGAGAGAGAGAGAGAGAGAGAGAGAAGAAAGAGAGTAAGAGGAGGCACCGTTGGCGGCTGGCAGTGGTGGTGCCATCTACAATCGGGATTCACTACGGTGTCGTCCCAGTTTTCCAGGATGTAACACAACCATTAGTTAATTACGCTCGATAGTCTATTAATCTGCGCAAAATCGGCCATTAGAAAAGGCGAGCGCCAGTTAAACGAATCGCGCCGAGTGCTTTTACGGCAGAAGCTCTCTCTCTCTCTCTCTCTCTCTCACACTCTCTCTCTCTCTCTGAACTCTCGGTGTTTTTGATTCCTTCCAGGGACACTTTGTGACCTCGTAATTCCGTCAACAGGAGCAAAATGTTCCGCCTCCTCAGTACGCAGGAATGCCAACATTAAAGATTAGCCCTAACAAGATTTCGTAAGTTGGTACGCGGTAGCTTCCCAAGAATTTTTCTTTTATTTGTATTTTTATTACTTTTACTTCATATTATTATCCGTAATTTGGTATTCGATTCGCGTTAAGGGGATCTTCGTTATTGCATTTGCGGTCTGTCGCTAATTCTGCTTCAGCTTACAGTATTACGAATGCCTGCGTGAGTGGCGGTGGTGGTGCTCTGTATTGTCCAATACACATTAGATGATTACGGGAAATTATTTGATTGCGACTGGGAACTAGGAGGTTTCAAAGTAAAATACAAAATTGCATGGAATAAGTACGTTTCGGACTTAATGGCGATTGGTCTATTCATCTGCCCCTCCGTTTTATCCTCCAATTTGTGATTCTGCAATATTATTCTGATTCCATCGATGATATGATTTTATGTATTCTTGGCGAAATTTTCCGGAACCCTTAATACTTTTAAAAATTATTGAACGCGACTGGATATACGTATAAGTGTCATTAGTGACGTTTTACAGGACATAAACAAGAATGGAGCGACGTTTCTTCGCGATGGCTCCTATGGGCCATTATTTAAATTGTACTGCCTCTCATTTTTCTGTAGGTTCCCCTTGTCTCGACATCCTGTTCTCCCTCTTGGAATAATACAACGATAGGAGGCGAACTTCCTCGAACAAAGAAGGATTTATTTAAATACCAAGCGGTCGCCTCCCAATGGGAGTCTCATGTCCTTTGTCTACCATAGGGACACAGGTTCCCCATCAAACATTTTTCACTAAATGAACAATCGATCGTAGTCATCGGAATGTGCGCGTCCCCCTTTTCTTTCTTTCTCCTACAAAACGGTACCTACGGCACGTGTCTCCTCAAATCTTACAAATTCCCTACAATTTTCGTCCCTTGTTCGGCGCGAGAAGCTTTTCTTTTGCCTTTGCCAATTGTGGCCTCATTCTGGGCTCTTTGGATTTACATGCGTTTTCGTATAGCAACACGTCCATGTTCGAGTCAGCAGCTTAGGCTGGACTTCCGATGGAAATAATTAATGCGTTTAATGCCGGAAAGGAGTTTCTTGCGTTAGGAGTTCTCGGCGGCGTTAGTGTTCGAGAATGGCCGTTTCACGCAGGATTCGTGGCAACGGAGAAACTTTGGGAAATTCGAAACACGCGAGGGATTAGGGGCTGGGAGGTCTAAGCTGGAAGAACGACTAAAGCCACTAATGGTGGCCATGTTGGTCATACTGGCCAAACTCGCTCTGGGAAGGGAGGCTGCTGATGGACGTATAACGAGAATGAAAAGATACAACTGCACACAAAGTCTTTCGTTAATAGTCAAAAAAACGCATACTTCAAGCTGAACCTCAATCCGAACTCTCTGCTATTGACAGGCTCGGAAACTCTCTAACAACATATTGTACAATGAGAGGCATTTCGCTTACCGAGGCCACTTTGGCACACTGTATCTCTGGTGCAATGGGAATAATTGCATAATACTTATTCTGCGTTTCATCGATTATGTAATGTCTTGGCAGCTCACGGAGAGAGAGAAGAAATTGGTTCTTGCAACGATCAGTCTGCTCCAAGGAACTTGGTCAGCTCTATAATTTTTTCATTATTTTTTATGCTGCATGGAGACTCATATACAAAAATTTGTCTGTGCTCGGATGCAAATGTGGTTGAGGGCGCATGGCACTGCATGCAATTTTTCTTAAGACCTATGCTTGTAGATAATTTTTCACTGACATATATATATTTTTTATATTTTGGCGTATATTTCTCTAATTTCATGGAAAACCTCTATCTTTTGCTAAAGATTTCACTGTTTACGAACTGTCAAAAAAAGACATTGAACTCACGGACTGACCATAATCTCTCTCTCTCTCTCTCTCTCTCTTTCTCTCTGTCTCTCTATCCCTAATCTCCTTTGTCAGACAACTTGGTACACGTCGAGACTATCTAACTATCCAAGGCAGATTCGAGCACCTCGAGCTCAACTAAATAATAAAAAATTTATCTAATCTCTTAATAATAAATAAATTAATAAGAATTGTATTTTTTACTATATTCCGCTGTCAATATTGAAAGCATCTACGTTATACTCCTGTGGCTATGCCAGATTACTACTGAAGAGTTCTCACGAGTCGACGCAATTCTGAGAACGATTGCAGGGAGCCTGGAAATTCGGTAAATTCGTTAAATTCGGCAAATTCGGCAAATTTGCCAAATTTGGTATATTCTGTAAATACTGCGTACAATCGTATGCATCGACGCATGCTTGGGATATTTTAGGGTCGCACCACAGAGTGCAATTCCAGGCTCCCCGAGTGTGCCAAGAAAAACGGCGGAGAGAGCGTCGCGTTACCATTGAGCGAAAGGTTGCAGAATGGAGTCGCAGTCGGTATCTGGGCCAACGAGGCAGATGAAGTCAAAGGGAGTAGAGAAAAAGGGGAAAACAGAGAAAGAAGGGAAATACAAATGGTGGAACAAGAAGGACACATATAGCAAAGAGCGAGAGAGAGATAAAATATTGCATTTGAGGAAAAACTGCGGTCATCGGCATTTCCAAAAAGCCACTCAACTCCCTTATCAATTCGCGCGCGCGCGCGTGTGCAGCATGCGCCGTGTATCTGTATGTAGATAACACATGCAGCTACTGTGTATACACAGAGACGTAGATCCATGCTGCCCCGCGCCAATTCTTTAAAACCTTAAGGTAACGAACTGGATAGCCTAGACAGATCTGCTCCATTTGCTAGAAATCGAACGATTGGATTCCTGAAGTGAAACACTCGATGTCCGGGAGACGCCGAGTGCAGTCAGAATCAGTATCGGTAAGTACTCACGCACTTGTGCCAATTTCAAAACCTAAGTCATCGAACGATCCGACGTCCTGCAAATCTCAGGAATCGCAGAGAGCCCTCGTCCGAATGCACTACCAGGAAGCTGTACGTGTACCCACACCAGAGGCACCTACATGTACAGCATGTATGAGATACGTGTCCTCTATTGGCAATGATATTGCACCACTTGCCGCACAAGGATGGCTTCTGCACAATATAGTTGCTCTCTAGTAACAACTGTCGTAATTGCAACTGGAAAGTAGTAGCTGTCGGTTTTCCCGAATTGCGTGCGCGCGCACACTCACACGCACACACACTCACTCACCATTTGCAAACGATGTGAATGAGATATCTAATTGAGAATCGCGTACTGGGACGTAATTAAGGGAGAATTTTGAAGGATGAACTAACGAAGAATGCGTTCGCAAGAGAATTTCATAGTGTGCGAGGGAATACTGTTCTCGAAATTTTAGATTATTTGGCCAGATTGTCTTTTTTTTCAGTCTAGATCAATAAAGAGAATCGATCTATCCAGCGCTGCCCTGGAATTGCATTGAATTGCAAATGGCCAATTTCGCTCACGATTATTAGCGTATGCATAGTGTATGAGATGGTGTGAGTATTAGATATATTCGTGGATGGGATGGAAGGCAAATTAGACGGCGAAAGAATTTTCCACGCAACTCCAAATTCGTTTCATGCGTATGACGCACTGGACCATCTACATATAGATGGATACGGTGCGGCAATCGCATATATATCTGTATCGCAGCAATGATGTTCCCGTTGGACTTTGGATGCGTTCGTATCTGCAGCCGTGGACAGCGTCATTCTCTCTAGGCTTGGAATTGCAACTGGCGAACATCCCGATGGCGGTTTCCACCTATTGATCTATGGCAGAACCATTAACCACTGGAGCGTGCACCAAATGTTTCAGAACTAATTTAAACTTGCTGCAATTCCAGAAGTGACGTCATTTTAGAACCTTCCAGTCTGCAATTCCGGCGCTCTGTCGGCTCCCGCCGAACCACCAACGATACTAACAGCAGCATCTCCTCCTCAAGTATTTACGCTGGTGTATAGTGCCGCCCCCCCCTCCCTCCTCCCAACTACATATTTACGTATATTTTATGTAGAGCAGTTGATACAAGCTATGCTGCACATTTTGGCCCATTGCTGTGAGCATCGGAGCATTCCACTACTGTCACGTTTCAATGTGCATTCCCCACAGACTGTCTACTTCGAATGCACCTGCATGCTCTCAGCACGTGCAGCTGAAAATTGTCTTGCAATCGCGAATCATACGGGATACTCGGGTGCCGTAAATAGGAAGCAGCTTCCTGCCAACCGAACGGCACTAAAACTCGCCACGTTGTCCAAATTCTACGTTAGTTTGAACTAGTAGTTTTGCTTATGGAACCTTCGGAGGCTGCTAAGTGCATTAGGCTGCGTGGGACGTGTCCCTTGTACCAAATGCCGAGAGCTCGTTAGATATTTGTTTGACAATTTCCCCAGAATTATCAAAAGGCCATTGAGGCTGAATGTATGTATTGTAAGAATCTATTGGATCTACGAGAATTTTTCCTCGTTCTCCTGAGATTCGTTACTGCCAGTAATTACTGATTATTGATTACCGATTAGCAATAGCTACCGATAGTCCGATAGTCCGACAGTCCAGTCGCGACATCTCGTTCCGTGGGTCTCACGCGCCTGCGCATTTCGTTAGAAATTCAGTACTTTGGGAATTACCGATCTAACGACGATTCAATAAAAATTTGGTCATAGCGGAATGTATCGCGCAAGACACAAGGGTACGATGCCAATTTTACCAGCGTGCCAATTTTATTTCTCGTTATTCATTCACGCGTATTTGCACAAACACCTGGAAATGTATGGTAAATAAATAAAATAAAGGCACGAGATTGCTGAATCGATCGATTCTTTTCGACGACGCTGTTGCCAAGGACGACAGAATGATTCAAGATGGAGGCGAGTCTGGACCAGACCGAAGGAGAATTCTCAATAGGCTCGGGAAAGGAACGGACGATTATATATTCATCAATCTGGAGAAGGACACTTCGCGCGAATGCTATCCTCTAAATTTTTTTAAGGAGCGTCGCAACGGCGACGCTTTCGATGGCGCCGTCATTGTCATTCCTTCTTTCCCTTCCCCCGCTTATTTCATTCGTATTAATATCTCAACTGAAAAATTTACAAAATTCTCTAAGACGCGTTGAAAAGACTCAAAGACTCGTCGCACCCAAGCAGTCTTACGTGGTCTTACGTGGTCTTACGTGGCTATTCGCTAACGGTTACAGCCTATAGGCTACAGTCGTGTCTCTCTCTAGTACGCATACAGCTAATGACTGACCTTCTTCGTCGCTGCCAATCATGGCGTATCTCTCGTAGCCCGTGAGGTTCCTCACAGCTCCAAGTCCGAAATCATCTTTGGTCCATTGGATGGGCCCCTTCTGATCGAGGACTCGACACGGCAGAGTGACTCTGCTGCCGATAACGGCGGTCTGATCCATTGGCTCGATCGCGAATCTCTGGTAGACCATTTCCGTGGTGGTGGCAGGCCTGCTGGTCGACGGCTGAAACGACACACTCGTGGCGTCGGACGACGTCGCCTCCGCGAGCGTAAGTGCGCACCAGGTGAACGCGAGGAACAATTCGATCGTCAACACCGTCTTCGACCTGTAACAAATGAAACGGAAGATTTTCATAAGAATCTCATAATAAATATATTAATCCTTTAAAAGTATTGTATACGCAACTCGACTTCCCAGTCGCACCAGTAACTCAGGAGACGCAATTCGCATCGAACTGTCGATGGCAAATGGACTCCCGATGCGTTCGAAAGCTATTATTATAATGTACAGCTGCCTGACAAATGCCAGTAGAAACAGTGAGTATTATGATACGAGTCAGTATCGAACATAACTTTATTGCAGTGGCAGGAGGGTTGCGAGGAGACGTGTGTGATCACACGTGTGCGGAACACACGCGAGTGTATATACATGTGTGGGAACCAGGAGGGTAGGTAGTGCGTGATACGGGCCAATAATGCGAACCGGCATTAGAACGCGATGGCCGACGATAAATTAGTGAAAGAGACACACGTGCGCATGCGCCCATCTACACACGCACACGGCGCTTTACCAGATTTCAGGTTAAGTTAGGTAAGGATCGGGGGCACGTTACCTCATCCTCGCTTTGCAACAAGGTTCCCACAGCTTTGCTAAAACTCTGAAAAACTTAATGAAATTTCGGGAGGTTTTGGCAGGTAGACCTGCGGCGATATCGGACGCGTGCAGGTGCAGCGCAGGGAAAGGAGGCGCACAGAGATAGACTCGTGTATTGGTTTTAGGTTCTTGCTAGTCGCCTGGCGACTCTGCAACCTCGTTGGCCGCAAGACATCGTAAGACGTCTCGTACGACAAGGCGAGCGCCAGACTCGTAGTCGCTTCTTATTACGAGCTGAATAGGATAATAAGCGGGAAGTCGGTGGCTTAAACGTCTGAATGGAATATACACGCTAATAACAATAATTGTGCTTGTGCTCGATGTGGCTTATGGCTTAGAGAACATCCGCTTACGCTACACGTAGATGTCGTAACGTCGTAACGTCGTAACGTCGTGCACAGAGAGACATGTGTACTCCAGGACCTACGTACGTTTGGTTGGAGTGGACACACACACACACGCGCGCGCGCGCTTGGAAAGCAGCCCGAATAGGTACTGAGCTGACCAATAAATTATTCCTATTATCAAAGTGTGCTTGCCCCTCGCTAGTGTCGCTGTCTCCGAGAGAAGCCCCGGAAGTAGTCAGACGTTCGGATTTTCGATCGAAATGAAATATTCGCATTACAGAAACTTTGGCATTTCCAAGCAGGGATGCCTGTAATTACGATGCCTGAGGCAGAAAGTGCTACCTGATAAGCTACGCCTGCGGAAGGATCTAATGATTATATCATTGGCGTTAAAGAGTTTTGCGAATTAAGGATATTCGCAAAGCTGATAGGTGAGTGTGGCGAGTGAATATTGAGTGAATGATTAATGGTGTTGATCAGCTGGCTAATTATCGCAGTAAATATATTCCGAGTTCTGCGCTGAGCGTCCCTTGGCAAGCAGCAAATAGTGACGCTGCGTCACAAACGACGCTGCCAACGTGTCCGATAATTTGCAGAATGCTGGACCAGACACACAGGTCAAAGGTCTGCACGAACGACGAATGCCCGAGAATTCGCGCGAGCGAAAGTCGAGAGGATTCATTAGACTTTTCATCGGTTCGTTTATGCGTGGAGAAGGAAGATTTCGACTCAATTGCTCTGGCGAATGAGGATGATCATTTCCAGAAGTCTCTAGTGGGCTTCGACCTGCGCGAAACGACGAATGAACGGTGAAAACCAGCCTTAATAGGCAGTGGTCAAGTACTAATTGATTGTTTGTCTTGCGCGAGTATTGCCGTGAGAGATCGAAGGTTTGGATAAAGTTGGGGACGAGGGGGACGAGGGTGCTGGGATGGGGGCGAAAGTTGGTGCTGGAAAGGATTGGAGAGAGACGAAGAGGAGGACAGACGTAAAGACGTATGGCGCGAGAGCCGGCGAAAGCCAGCCTCTCTTGAGACGCAGCCGGGCGGAAGCTGTTTGCACGAAAGCTAAGCTTTATTCGTATCTGGGTGCACAGGGTCTGCATCAACGAGCCATTAACCCTCCCTAATCCAAGTATGACGGCGCAACTGGCCACTGCTGTGTTTCGCCATTACAGGAAAAATCCTGAAGATCCATCGTGAATGGTTGAGTTTTAGCGAAGAATCGCCAGGAGAAAGAAACGAAAAAGAAAGGAAAAAGAAAGGAAATGGGAAGCAGGAGAGCCCTGTAGTATGAACTTCCCATGATCTCACGAGAAAGCTCTGTCATGCCCAGCCCTTTGTAACTTTGAGAATAAATACCTTAATAAGACATGTGGACTATTATTATCAATGACTTATCACACGTGGGATTTGGTAGTAGTTACGGTCAGTGGTAGATGGTGGGAAATAGCACAGGAAATAGTAGCAACGAGTGAGTAGTCGACCGGAGCGCATGCGCATTTGCATAGGTGCACACGTGTGCAAGAAAACTAGAAAATTGATACTCGCCTGCTGACGCGTCGAATCCTCGATTGCATCCGCGATGCAAACTTCGATACTTCAACCCTAACAAAACAGTCTGCGCCGCCTGTTTGGCTTGCTTAGTCGGGCGCATCATCGCGCATCGTCGCGCAGCATAGCAAGAGTGATGACACGCCGTATCGGCAAGACGCCGTTGCTATTAATTCGAATGTACAACAGTAGTCAAACGATCCAGAAAAGTAGGAGTCATCCTCCCCTGTAATTCTCCGCCGACCCAGTTTCGCCAATGAACCTGTCCGACGCGACACGGTCCCTTCTCTACTCAGATCTGGAACTGCTCCAATGCTCCAATCCTGTGTGGCTGCTCGCAATAAATACTTGATCGCCTACACATAGGATACACGTGCACATGCAGAATGGCGACTCACGCGTGTGCCGAGTCCGACACTCGCACAGTCGCCGGATCGCGCACGCACCACCACTACTCCCTTTGGGCGAAGCCACAATTACATCCATGGACTGTTACCTGTTACAACTCCAAAGAGCGAGTGCCCAGGTTCCCGCTACATGTGGATAAATAGCGATTTATCGAAATGCTCTACTGTGGAAGCAGGCAGCACGGCGCGTCCTCGGGCAGCCGAGTATCCACACACGTGCGCGTACGTACGTACAGAGTAGCTCGAGTGACTTAGGCGATCTAATTGCAATAGGAGGGGGGGGGGGGACGATGCTAACATAAGAAAGTGCGCGGGCAACAGATTTTTATCCTGATAGAAAGCGCTGGGACCTAATGAGATGCTGGGCGGTTATCTTATCACAGGCTCCGAGGGTTGGGGCGATTATTCGATCTCGTTACCGTGATAAAAGGTACTGCGCCAACGAATCCGCAGGAATGAGAGAGCGAGAAGGGAAAAAGAGAGAGAGAGAGAGGGGGGGGGGAGAGAGCAGAAGAGATGTTGCGATAGGCGCCAGGGGAGGGGGAGGAAAGCTAGGCGGGGTCAGGGGGAGTTGGGAGCCGTCAGGCGAAGCGCGTTGCGGTTGTTGTGCAGATGGGACGTTTCATTAATTAGCTTAATCTTCAATTAGTTGGGAAACAAAGTGACTCCAGAGTGCATCCTACCGTCAAAGAGGAGATAACCTTCCGATTCGTCCGATCGATTCTCGTAGGAATCGGGTTAAGACGATACCCCTTAATTATTAAAAATCAATCAAGTCCTTCGGTAGTTGTGCACAATTATTTTTGGTAGTCTGTACTGACATTCGTCATTTACACAAACATATAAAGATAGACGGCTCTGAATCGCCAATAAGAGGGACAAAATTGATAAGCAAGTATCAGAATGGGAAAAAAAAAAAAAGGGATGCAAAGTTTCAATGGCGAAATGAATACAGTGGGCCAGACGAGGGGAAGAGTCAAGGGGTTGAGGAATCGAGGTCGAGTGTCTACACTAGAGCCAATTCCGTGAATATGCGCGTGCACGAATGCCCCAAGGACCGCGCGGTCGTTACCCATAATACCCAATGATATATACGGTACAGCCGTATAGGCACCATTTATATACATATATAAGATACATAGAGATATTACATACTATACATACGCCCGAAGGCGACTTCTTAATGCCACAGTTGCGAAGGAAGTTTATCTCAGGACGCGCCATCCTTTGGAGCATTATTCGCTTGCACGGTAAGCTCGAGAAACGATGCCGCGATTTACTTTTAGCATGTTACTGCCAAAAGCCCATATCGTGCGAATAGAGAAGCTGTAGAGCTGTAGAGCTGCCACAGCCGCCACAGCTGCCTCGTACAGGGCACAGCCAGCAATGAGTTTGCCTACATTGAGTTTCAGAGCATTCCAGCCCAGCCGGCACAGGCTCACGATGAACCATCTTATCGTACCATCAACCTTATCAGGCTGCTGACCCAACAGCAACCATAGTTCACTTCCTGGCGTAAACGACAAACGTCTCCGTTGCTTTGGAATGTGCGAAGAACGAGAAGAGACGAACAGAGAGACACGCGATCTCAAATTCGTAGGAATATTTGGAAAAGATGTCAGAGTTCCCTGAAGCTTCTATCTTCAGTTTCATGGAGATTCAATCACGGACATTGGAACGACAATGTGAAGTCGGCGAAGGAGGGAAAATAATACGTGTGGGACACCCTCGTTAAATCCAGCGTGTCACATTTTCCCTCGTGGATTTACAAAGGTGTCGGATTAATATTTAAAAAGCATTGACGTACCCGTGTTTCGGGTGCATCCGGTACAAAAACCTAATCCCGTGGTTCCGTAATAGATATTAACACGCACCCCTTGAGTTGTCGGGGTGAGTGAGAGAAAAGAATACATCAAAGGCAATATAGAGCAGCACCCGCGGGGGGAGGGGGGGGGGGGCAGAGGAAGGGGGAGGGTGAAGTGCGATAGGATAGAACCCAGGGGGCAAAAAGCACATGGGGGTTGAATAGGGAGCCCGGCGTGACAGGATCGTGCCAGGAGATAAATCGTTCCCGTTACCAGATCCTGCGAGTATCTGAAATTTCCCCAGGAAGAAAAAAAAATATACGCGCACCAACCCTCGCAGCCCTATATCTCTGTATACATAGAGCACAGCCCACCAGGAATGGCTGTGGACTATACGTCAGTTGACGTCAGTGTATCGGCGGCACTACCACCGTCTCAGGATCCTCAACATTTTCCACCGACTCCACCGACGGCTTCCGTTCCTCCCCCTCTCCACCCTTCATCGATTTCAAATCCCACGAGACGAACGAACGATCCCCTGACCGTCCCTCCCCCCCTTCGTCCTATACCAATTCACCACCCTCTTGCCGATCCCACTGTGTTTAGACAAGCTAAGCTAAAAGGTGGACAAACAAAATGGGGATCGTTCAGAGATCGAACGGTCCGACACCTTCGGAAATTACTCATTTCCTCTACCATCTCGTTTTAGGGCTACGTGGACTTCATCCTCTCTCGCTCTGCGTATCTCTCATTTCACTTTTCCACTTTAGAGAGTGCCTTTCTCCCATTCTTCCTAATCCTTTGCGACAGTTGCGACCCTGAAGTTCTCCCTCGAATGAGTTCCTATAGAAATTCATAACGATGGCCTTGCTAATGATCATTCTAATCTAACCTAACCTAACGACAGTTGAGAATCGAGCAAGGAACAAGACGAGAGAGACGAAGGTCGCGTCACGTATCTGATATTTATGAGCCACCTTAGCACCCTTAAATTCTTGTCGAGTTCGGACTCTGAAGGAAAAATCAGGAAAGTAAAGTTGAGACAGACAGACAGAGAGAGAGAGAGAGGACAGAGTAGAGAATCAATATATTTTTGATTGTGTTCTATTGACTTATAAATCATTATTTTGCCAAGAGATTTAGACAAATCTTTTAAACAATTAATGTTTAAATACATAAAGAAAATGTCACATCACACGAAGTTAACTTAGACACAGCAGGAATAATAATAATACAATGAAGTATGGAGAGAAAAAGACAAGAATAAAGATAAAATGAGAAAGATCAGGGGATGAGAGGGAGAGAGGGGGTCGCACAAACGTCCTCGTCCTCGAGGATGTTTCTCTATTCGACTCACGATTCCCATTTGCCATCGACAAGCCGCTATACATAGGACATAGCCGAGTTACAGTGCTTCTGCGTATATTTTTACAGCCTGACGGCCCTACAGTGCTGCACGTTGCCAGGATCCTTCCATCCAGTGTTTCACTTCGATTCCTCAACCCTTTTCCAGTAACCCTTGAACCTATCGTCCACTATCCCTTATCCTATCCAGCCTCTGCCTGGGGCTGCCCAAGATTTTGTCTCCCAAGTTCTCCCTCTCACATACCTAACCAGACCCCTTCGGGAAAGCTTGGGGGGTTGTTTTCCCTTCGTCACGAACACTCGGCAGAATTCTCGACAAAGACACCAACACGCACGCGCACATGCGCGTTACTGATATAAATAGGCACACCCTGTTAGGGACGCAGTTTAGTTCATTCTCTTTTTCTCTCTGTTGCTATTGCGTTTAAAATTTTCTTATCAAGGATATCGAAGGGAAAATTGTACTCAGCTACGCGAGTTTCAGTCGCAGTATAAATTCTTGAGGATGTTCGAGAAAGCTTTCTCCGTCAAACTATCTATTTTCTTCTCCCTCTCTCTTTTGATCCTCGATCACGTATCTCTCTGAACCTTTTATCTCATTCCTGTAGCGACAGAGCTCTCTCCATCCTGGCTGGATACGGTCCTGCATAATTCAAAGAGCAATCCTGTCGCGACTTATTGGCCGTCGTCTTGCGACCACTAATATTTTACGGGGGGAGAGAGGGGGAGAGAGAGAGGAAGAGAGTCGATCCATCTCGATCAATAGTCAATAGGGAATCGAGCTACACGGCGACACTGACGGAACAACTGGAAAAGGATACGGGTACATGGAGCATAGCGATCAAATGTTCTAGCGAATCCTGTGGGAGATCCGCTAGAAGCCGGATGCTGAAAGCTAGAGATGAAATTGGAGTCCTTGCACCAAATGCTACCGAGTGAAGTTTGCGGTTATCATCTGGGTGCAGCAAAGGCATCGGAATCCTCGAGGAATCTGGAGACAAGCTGGACGAGCAGCCATTATCGTGCAGCCTTTATTTAGACACGTACAGGGTGCGCCTACGCGTCCATCGAGCAAACCAGAGGGAGTCAGCAGGCAGCCAGTAGCACACTGGGGCGTTTTTTCATTTTTTTCGTAATATCCATGGAAGGTTTTTTGCAGCAATCGGAGCCTCGATTGGTTGCTGAGTTACGTTTAATTGAACGTGGCCCAAAAGCGAGCTTTTAAATTGTCTATGCGAGTCAATATTTCGAGCAGTTGTCAACGTGTTACGATTTCCCAGAGCTTTTTCCAATTATCCAAATTCGTTTAAATGGAGCTTGCGAGTGTCCGGTGCTCCAGGACACGAAGAGTATCGTCCCGGCAGTGGAAACTTTCAGAAAATAGTTAGACCACTAGTCGCTCTGTAAACCGTGGGGATTTCAGAGACTCCAGGAGAATCCAGGACAATACGAATTGTTACTCGAAACTTTCCCTTTTTAAAAGTTCGCCTGGCGCCGGGAAAACCATCGAAAAAGATGGACGAGGAGTTCTGGGCTTGCCAGTAGAATTTCGAGGACGAGAAAAAAACCCAGAGAACCGAAGACGAATGTCTCGCGTGGAACAACCATTGACGATGAGTTTTCGTGAATCCTGGAAGAAAAAGGTAGAGACGAAAGTATACGGGTCATAAAACCCTGTACACGGGGAAATCTAAATAATAAAAAATGTACAATAAAGCACAATAATTGTGATTTCAACTTCTCGAATGTCTCTTTTTTCAAGCTCTCCGAACAGTTAGCAATCCAGCCTTCAAAATCGTCCAACCGTGTCCCCTCCTCCCCCGCCCAGCACCACTAAATTTTCAAAGAACTTTTTTTTTGCCAATCCTCCTTTTCCCAGAAAAACATCGGCAGCCAGAGCGCTTGGCAAAAGCGCAGGTACAGCTGACGTGCCGCACAGGATAAAAAATTCAGGAATGCACCGAGTGCATTGGGGTCGTGCGAAACGATGCATCACGCTTGCAATAGCCACAGAAGTATCCTGCTGCAATTTACCCGCTTTTATTTTTTATTTGGTTCCATTCCTTCTTCAATTTGTGCTCATTCTTCATGCAATTCTAATCCTAATTTTGAATATAGTAAAGTAGCCAGCACATCTTTGGACTATCGGTAAGGGGTGCAAACAAATGCAAAACAGAAAAGAAGAACAAGTCCAACTAGATAAGGCCTCTTCTTCTGGATCTTTGGTCCAAATCTCTTGGGCCTGTTGACCCTATGTCGGACGGCGTTTGAGAGGAAAGTAGGAGCCAATCGAAATGACGACTGAACGCATTGCGAATTTTGGACACCGAAAGCGACATAAAGTCACGCGCTGCTCGTATCGATAAAAGCCGGCGATTGTGCAGAAATTAAATGCAAATACCGCTTTGCGTTCTGACTCGAATACTAACGATAAACAGAGCCACCCAGTATATATAATACTTGCGAGCCTCTCACAAACATTAACCCTATCTCCATGCATGTGTGTACGAGTGCCAGAGAGAAAGATAAACAAATGTACGTACATATATACGGATGCAGTTGTGGCAGCGAGAGAAACAAAGAGGAAAATAGAAATTGAAAAAGGGAAAGCGCATTGCAGAAACGCGATGCACATTTCAAGAGACTCAATTACTTAATTTGTAACATGGCTGCCTTAGGGCTTGAAGGAGTCGAAATATGTATCAAGTGGCAGTGCGTATACATTCTGCACATATCGGTACAGAGTGTTTGCGTATAGAATCCAAATCCATATCATTGAATTCCATATCCTATGGCATACACAATGTATAAAGACTTATACTAAATCACACGATTATAACATGTATTATAATCGTTAACAGCACCACCCCCCAAATATGAACTGATAATTAATATAATAGCTTTAGAGTCGACGGAAGTTGAGTCGGAGAACTGAATTTGTAACAGGGCTATTCGCAGAAGAGACTGGCACCGGTTCGGATAGTTTTTCGTCGATTTTGTCTTGCGCGTCGAATTGCCGGAAAATCCGTAATTGAAGAATGCCACTCGAAGCAAAGGACGTCGGGCGAGAGCACAGAAAATCAGGAACATCCTCTGGAGACAGTTACACTTAAGCAATTGAAAAGGAGATGAATCTTCGATCGTGTGAGCACACGTGAGAGGTGCTGATTGGTCCCACCCACGTACACGGCGGATTCGGTGTAACGTGCCAAAGGTCAAGCGATGTCCTGGACGGTTGGACGGTTGGACATTGTAGAGCAGCAATGCGTTTTGACGGCGTAGCGACCGAAATTCGTTTCTACCACCGCAATTGGGTGAGCGTTAATTGAGATTCGCTGTACAGTCGGTAGCAAGAGTTCGCTTAAAATATCAGGCATTTCCGCGATACACGCGCAGGATGCGTGCAGGACACACGGAGCACGGGGCACTCTGGCTCAATCAACTATACATCGATAGAGAAGGCGCGTTCACTCTGTTGCTAGATACAAGTAGTGACTGCAGTATATTGTGCGAGAGGCACCACCGGAGTCACCGATGTGCTGTGCGCGGTTTTATATATTTACAGATTAATCAGAGTTTTTGCTAATATAGTTGCAGTATTCGCGTATCTCTATAAATTCTTTTTATTTGCATTGTTCGTATGCACGAGTTTGTCCGTGTACTCTGTTGGTCCACACACACACACACGCACACACACACACGTCGCCGTCCTTCCATTGTCCAGCTACGTGTAGAGCAGGCTCGTAACTACGTGACCCGACTCGCTCAACACGATTGACCTTATCGACGTACTTTCCCTACCGCTACGTATAACATGGACACAACCTGCTCAACGGAGTTACGGACTCTCATCGATTCATCATTTTATCGAGCCGCCCGACCAAGGAGTCGAGGAGACCTGGCAGATTCGGACGGATCGTGCAACCAGTAGTAACGATGTCCTCGAGTTTAGAACGTTCGCGTTTCTATCGTTAAATTACGATATCGATATATCCGTTTTCAACGCCATTTATGTAATTTTGAGCTTACATTTCTATCGATGCATTTCCTATCATTCAAACTCACCGGCTCCATACTAAACGATGCTAAATTCTCAGTGCAACTCGCGCGACGCACACTTTTGTATTCGAGCCTAAAGCGTTTCGCACGTGACTCGCTACGCGTGCATCGGATTCAAAACTGCAGATTCAACACAATAACTGCGGTGCGATTGTTATTCTCCATCTCGCGGATTTATAATGTCAAATGCGAGCCTTTAAAACCTGTAACACGTGCGATCCATATCGATAGCCCCAACTGTATTGCCCACAGGAGCAACCTCTGAACTCTCAACTTTAAATTCGGAATTTTGACCTCTGACCTCCGACCTTTGATTCGGAACTTCCCATTCCTGCGTCTGCAGATCTTCATGAGGAAGCACGTGCTACTATATCGCTATAGGCTGTTCCTGCAGCCACAGACACGCGGTCCTACGTCCCACCTACAGCCTCCTGCGAGTCCGACCATCGCGACTGCTGGCCTCGTCTACTTTGCACGTTTTATAAGAGGCAAAGGAGAAAATCGATTCTCATCGATGCTGAAACAGGCAGATTATCGATTACCTGTCCTCGTAGAGGCTTTTCTTTTCTTCCTGCGACAAAGCCAGAGCGCCAGTACATCTATACGTACGCGTGTTTCCTACATAAGGTGAAAGCGGAAGAATGTTCAACGACGTCAAGGAGGGAAGGAAGAGAGGACTCTTTCACTCTTTCTCTCCTTATGGGTTTCCATTTTTTATTTTTTTTTTAAAGGAAGAAAAACAAGAACCTGGTTGGTTACGGTGAATAACGGGCGTCGCAAAAATACTTTGGAAAATATCCCGATACCAGCTGGATAATAACTTGGATGCGGCATGTAGACGCGGTTCCACGAGGTCAATTGCAGTTTCGCAATTTTCCACTTTTGCCCCCTCCTGCACCTCCCGCACCACCTGTGTCGCAAAATTGCGCCACAGAAATTATGACCCTTCGCAACTCTTCGTCCCGGCGAGTTTTCTCGCTTTTCGAGCGCGACCATTGAAGTCACTTTTTCTTTGCACCCTTTCCTCCTTTCACCAGATTTCCTCGACCTTCCTCGACCGAGGTTGGTCCAGTGTCCCGTCCAGCGACCTATGCATCTGCTCCACTCACATCTCAGGAAGTTGCCCCTGCTGGAAGTGCTCACAGTTTATAACCGCAACTGCTGGAACTCAAATTGGAACTAGAGGGCGAACGTACCTCAACTCCTTCTGCCGAGTGGAAAACACTTTTCGATACGCGGAACAAAGCTCGAGCGAAGCTTTAAAGCTCCGTTGCCGGTTGCTTTGCTTTGTCACTTTGGCTGCTCTTAGCTGAAAATTGCTGCCAGAGCGAGCTAAGTCTTTGCTACATTTTTCCATTTCCTTTCTGCGACTCTTTTTCATTTTTACGAAAATATCGGAAGCCGCTGTACCGTTGCGACTGCGCAGATACGGTTTGTGAAGTCAGACGAAATTGCGAATAACTTCAGTCGATTACCGTGTATTATGTACCGTCCTCAAATTCACCGAATTTAGGAAATCAGACAACAAAGAACAACTGGCTTCATTTTCGGCGAATGAGAAGACTTTTCGCATCTCTTTGAAAGGAAATCTTTGAGCTATTGAGTATGTTTCTTAAGTGGGGAGGGGGGAGACGAGGGGGGCAGCTGCGGAACGAAAAAAGTGAATTGTACAAAAGCACATGGTCGAGCACGTGTTCCTTGACCCGCTTCAAGTATCGGTTCATCGATCCACATCCACTTTGCGTCTAGACGCTCATTGATAGATGCAGCGTGCACGAAAGCTCCACGGAATAAAAAAAAACGTGTTTCGCGTTTACAAATGCAATATGCAAGGGGTGCTGCAAACTCCTCAGTTTCTAAGTAACGAGCTTTATAGCAGCCATGCAGCACATGTGCAAGAGAGATGGAGAAGGACGAGAAGAAACGAATCAAAGAATTTTCATAAATTTCATCTTGTAAGGCTACTACGCAATTAGGTTAAGTGGTGGACTTTTATTTATATTTTTTTGTTCTCTCTTCCACTTCTTGTAGAATAAAAGAGTATCGAGAGAGACGGAGAGAGAGGAGGGGAGAGAGAGAGAGAGAGAGAGAGAGAGAGGAACGGTCAAGAAGAAGAGAAGCAAAGCAAAGACAGTGAGGGACAGTCAAAGAGAAAAAGTAGAAAAGGGAAAGTTTCGTTTAATCTGCCAGAAAAGGCTCCTCCTCGGGATTCGCTCTTGGGCCTTTTAGCCCTTTTTTATTTGGTATCAAGATCAAACAGCTCCTTTTCTTAGCCATTTGAATTTGTGGCGTTAGTCGCCAGAGAATTTTGGCAGTTTCAGTGCAGTTAGAGATGATTCCGTTTGGCCACAAAATAAAATAAAACATGTACCAGCTGTCAAGTTTACTTTTGAAATTAAAAATATTCACTTAAGTTTCAGAAGCTACTCCCAACCTAAACTTCCTACAGATCCGTAAATACTTGAAAATCAGCTCTTCTTTCATTTTACTGACAGAATGCAATGACTTATTACTTTAGGTAAGAAGATCAAAGTCTATCTCTCGTGGTAAGAAGAGAAAATAATATCCAATAAAAAGAATTGTTGGACAATAAAGTGAGCTGAGCGAGCGATGTAGCCCAACCGGTCAGAGAAAAGCAACCCTTTTGCTTTGCCTTCTTGAGCGCTAGTAGTTTCCATTATCGTCCAGTCGCGAGCGTATAGAGGACTTTTCAAAAGAGGTCCAAAAGAACTAAGTAATCGGCAAGCAGTATACAGCAACCAGCAATCATCGACCATCGATCCCTATCCTAACATTCAGTCGAGATGACCGTGATGAAAAGCTTGTTCGTTCTTTATGGGTACTCAGGCTTCTATAGATATATGTAATCATGTGGTAAGTGAATATGGATATGCTCGAAAGGGCCACCTTTCTGTGACTTTTAAGGTGAAAGAGTCCCCTTTAGATCTATAAACTCGACCGGTCCATTCATCGTGAGCACATAGCACCAGCTGACACATGCCGCACAGATCACAAGGCATCGTATTAAGTGCTGCATGCCTTAGATAACAGAAGGCAGAAGGAAGTATGTGAACTTGACCTTGCAAATAGGCTCGATCCAAAATCTTCGTTCGTAGTCGATCTATGAGTTTAATGTGGTTTTTTGGCACTCCTCAAATAATGCAATTCTTCGCGAATCATCCATGACTCTCCATAAAATCACAAAGATTTACGCTAAAGTACAACATTTATATAGATTTCAGTGCGAGAGCATGCACAGACGCACTTTTAAATTAAAATCTTATGCAGATCCACGTGTGCTTTCCTAGAGACTCGATTGTTTTCGAACTGTCAAAGAAACACGTTACGCTGAACTCACGAACCGACTGCAAGTGTGCAGCAAGAAAAGCACAATCGATGGAATATCGCGTGTAGGGACTTCGCAGGGATTACACTCCTATAACACATATCAGATGTAACAAGTATTTCGAATAGGGGGGGGGGTGACAGGCTACAGGAAGTTTCAGGGGCAATTTGATACTTGTGATGTACAGCTTCTAATCGATACTTGATGGTTGCATGGAGGGGGAAGGGGGGGGGGTACGGGGCAGAAAGCTCTAGTCAACTGTACATTAACAATTGTTATGGCAATAGAAAAAGAAAAAAAGAGAACGACTTATGAAACGACATTTAGTTCCTTTGAGGTGATTCGGTATTATCTTGAGAGCGTTCGAATATTTTGTCTATGATAAAACGGTATATGCTAATGATATTCTAGTAATAATGGAGAATAAACTGGCGGCTGACAACGAGTATTTTCCCGTTAGCCATATTGGTGCAGTTCTCCTACAGCGCTGGTAAACCATAGTTAGGGCTCTTACTTTTTAGCTTCGCATTCGACAGTATAATGCAACTGTGATGATAATAGAATTTCTAAGGACTGGTTGCTAGATAATATTCTATTGCGCGGGCACGTGTGTTCGTGTGTGCGCGTGTGTTCCGTAGGGTTCGATAATATTAATGCTATACGTTACAATAACCTCCCGTTACAATGTTGGTATTATTGGAGGCTAAAAGGGGAATAAAAAGAAAAAGGGGGAAGACCACTACTACCGCTGCTACAACGCTCGAGCAACATCTAGGCAGTACATTTCTGATGCAAGAACATTATAGTAGTACAATAATAGTAAGGACAATATGAGATTGCGAAGCAGCGAGATTCGCAATAACATTGCATTTCACAAAATACTGCAACACTTGTATAGCGGCTGTGTGACGTTATTGGACAGGATTTCTCGCATCTGGCGTCGCCTTAAAACGATGAAGCAAATATTATCAACCATATAGTGCAGGAGATATGGAAACAACGTTATAGCAAGGTACACAAAAGACAGACCAAGTTCACGTGGAGATTGACTGTGCGAGATATCGGTTAAAGACTATAGAAACGCTTGTAACCTGTGATGCATATATCGTGTTACGTGTAGGGAGAGGGAGACCGTGTAGCGAAGGAAGAACGAGGGTGCAAGAGAGAAAGAGGTAAAAGAGCACGAGAGGGAAATTCGTGGGAGCGAAAGAGAGAGAGAGAGAAAGAGAGAGAGAGACTCGTCGTAGCAATATAGGTTTAGCTTTGGCTGTGCCGCAGTGGTATCGAGCGAACAACCCCCCACCTTCGACCCCACGTGCACCCCGCCACCCCCGGTTGCCCTTCTTCCTCGGCGACCCGTCCAAACTCAGCCCAGAGCACAACCCCACCAGATCCTTCCCACCTTCCCACCTTCCTACCTTCCTACCTTTCACCTTCCAACCTACGTCGCTGCTGCACTGCCTCTCTCACCAAGCGCGACCACCCTCGGCAGCCTTCACCTACACTGTGTGACTTGGTGTGACTGTACTGCTAGCCCTGTATGCCTCGCTGGCTGCCTAGCTGGCCGCATGCCTCGCTGACTTGGTAGTCCCTCTCCTCTCGCTCGGCCGTCCTGCTTCGCTCGGTCGAACCAATTCAAGTATTCGGTGAGTAAGGGCAGATACACACCACGTGGGCTTCGCGCTAATGCTTCTCCGTTTAGCGAGGCGTATCGCGCTACTGGACTTTGTCGCGATTGCGGCAAAGCTCAACTGTTAAGGGTTCGCCTATTGGCTTTGAATCGAAACGACCTGTACCTTGGCTGGATGAGACGAGGGTCGGCGGGTGACGACAAGAAAAGTTAAGGGTACATTTTGCAAGGGCCAGACACTGCGGAATACCTAATTGGTTGCTTTCATGCAAAGCAATTAGCTTGGGCTGCCGGTCATTTCAATGTTTTCGCCACTTTTTCGGATCTTTCTCTTCTTTCGCTTAGTTTCTTTTGCCAAAATTTTTCGCTCCCAAGCTTTTTTTTTCCTTGCTCACCCTGTCCGTCACCTGGGAAACTCAATTATGCCGTCAGGGTGTAATTTCTATCGTTGCGCTCCGCTCGTCTCTTTCTCTCTTTCATTCGTCTCCCCTCCCCTTCTCCTTCGTGTGACCCGACCCAACATAATTTAGCTCGATCTTACCTGACCCGAGCTGCTACGGCAGAGGTATCGGTGCTTGGCGATTTCAGAGTATGTACTAGTTTTTATTTTGTTGCTTTATTTACGTTTTCCCTCAACGAGGAAAACCGCTCGTACTTTTACGTTCTTGCTCGCGGCGGCCTATCGACCTATCGACCTATCGACCTATCGACCTATCGACCCTCCTGGCAATAGTTCTGCTTATTGCGTGTGCTTATTGAAAGAAAAACGGAAAATTGAAGAAGAATCGAAGAAAAGCGCTCAAGCAGAACCGCATTCGTACCGATAGAAGCAAAATTCCAAGAGCAGCGAATGCAAAGTTCAGAGTGCCAAAGGGTGGAAAGGATTCGGAGAGAATGCTGAAAATGAGTGTCGCAGTAGACAAGGTGGGAATGCTTGCGGAAGGACACACCGAGGCTCTTGAGATTGGTGCCAGCCCCTAAAGCGCGTCCAAGAGGGGGTGGCCGCCCTGGTTAGGGTTGGCGAACAAACGGATAAACATCAATGAACAGGCGCGATAATTTCTGGCGTTCACTTTTGCCCCGTTTCAACGTGGAAATTAACACCTTGCCCCGCTCCTTTAAAAGCCTTGCCAGTCTCGAGGAAAAATGACTGGTAGTAAATCCTGCAGTGCTTTTACAGAGAATATGCAAAAACCATATTCCACCTCGCCATCCACAGGGCTTCGATTATTCGATTGTGTGTAGAAGCATCGAAGATCCCATCGTACTTTACGCTGCAGCCGTTGGAAATCTCCATTAGAGTGTTGTTCCTCATTATGACCAGGGAGCAAGTACTCTTTTCCCACGGGGCTCCGTGTTATTGCGTTTTTCAGAAATAGTTTTACCCTGATCGACAAATTCAAAATCTAAAATGATCGACAGTGTTTTTGAACCACTTATGCATTCTCATAGGCCGTAACCAAAGTCGAGTTGAACAAACCCTGTGAGTTAGTAGCGCGATTATAAATAGCCAGACGTTCAAGGTAAGGCTGCCGAGAGGCAACATTATTTCTTGCAAATCGTCATTCTAAATCTGGAACTGTAGGACAAACGGGGATGCAGACGCAGTTGTGGACTGAGCAGACCGGGCAGAGGAAAAGCGAAGAGTCATCTCGGAAATTGCGAGGACGCAGGACACACAGCACCAAGAGAGGAAGAAACTTTTCTGGGAGTTTAAGGAAATTCGTGCTTCTTGTCAAACCTTTCGAAGGAACTTTTCCCAGAGCCGGAAGAAGTCACGGAAGAATGCTTTTTCTAAAGTGCTCTAATTTGACAATTTCTTTGCTTCGCGCGCAATAGTTCTGAACGGAACTTAAGTTTTTGGCTCCTGCGTGATTTTCCCTAACCATATGGTAGAAATCAATGGATACTCTCTCCTTTGTTCTCTTGACTGAACTCCTCTTGACTCGTGTCAGGACACCCCACGGATATTTCACGCTTACGGAAGCGGTAAGGATCCTTGTATCCTGACATTCAGGACAATTGGACAGAGGGTCCTGCTGCTGTTCTTGTCCTTCAGGGCTGAATAAAAACGGCAGAGTGGAAAAGCGAGAGGATGGTCCGAGAGGATAAAGAGATGACGAACGGGATACAAGGAAAGAAAAGGAGAAGAAAGGTACGAGGGAAGAAATTCCAAGGATTCTCTGAAAACGGTAAAGGGCCAATGAGGCAGGGAGACATTTCAGGATCCTGAAATCGCAGCATCAACCTACTCGAGGGATCCTGTAGGATATAGGAACGAAGGTCCTGTAACTACATGGTCCTTCGTGCCTCGTAACTTGAACTCTATCTGTCGCACGAACAGGCATTCTGCCAGAAATATGTCTGCCTCTGGCTGCCGTATTAAGGGTTTAAGGGGGGTGGCAGCCCTGCTGCTCGTTACGTGCCCCGCACGTTGCTAACTGGTACGGCCCTGCCTTACAATTCTGTATAAATAAGAGCTCCTGTCGATTTCAGAACTCGGACGAAATGGACACGAATAGATGCACAGTGTGTTCACGCACACGCACACACGCGCGCACACACGACGTGTGGCTTACGGATGCATACGTAAGTGGAATAGCAGCGTGCTTAATCGTACCTGTTAGTTGCTAGTAGAAAGGGCTTTATCTATGCCAGACCTTAGCCAAAGGTAAACCTTAGAGCCTTTCACGTGTCTGCGAATAATTCCATAAATTATCCAAGGTACTGGTCCGGCAAAGTAACTCCATTAATGTAATCCCTGTGTAACGTAACTTAAACATGGCTCGTTGCAGAGTTTCCAGGTTAGTCTCTGAATTTTTAGAAAAATAGTACCATAGGAAAAGTGTCTAACTGAGCACGTCTTCCAGCTCATTTCAAAATATCACTGAATACTACCGAATGTTACTTGAAATTATTCATCGAGTCAACAACAAGAGTCGACCAGATCGGAAACAACAAATTCAATTTTCACTGAAACACAAATGAGGTCTTCGTCACGTGAAGCAGAAAGCCCTTCGACGTGCGTAGAAGTTTGTGTATCCGAGCAACTTCCTATGTGAATCCTATGTGAACGCTAACGGGGCAAGTGCTATAGAAGTTTCTGAGTTGTAGGTAGAATCATTGGATATGGTAATACTCCATATATAGCAAATATAATATATTGGGAACTTGAGGAGTTGGCGAGAGTGAGAGAGAGAGAGGGGGGGAGAGAGAGTGAGTCAACCCTTTCGAACAACACAGGGTAGTTGACACGCTAGTGAATGTAAGGTAGGTTAGCTGTAGGTATCTCTGCCTAACTACTCAGGTGTCTAGATCGGAGGGGTATCTAGGGTAGAAGGTTGTCACAGTGTAAGGGTGGCTTTCCCGAAGAAGGGATGGTTCCTCACCTTTCCGGCTGGTGTTCCTGCTGAAGAGTTGAAGCACGCTTCCGGGAGCACGAGCATTGGATTAATGCCGAGAGCTTCTTCGGGGGGTTGTATTATGTGCCTGGGAGGGGAGATGGGTTGGTTACCAGATAGGGAGGATAGGGAGGATGGACAGGAGAGAGTACGACTAGAGATGAGAGGTCGTAGGTCGTGGAGGCTTCTCACTATGACCGATCGATAAAACCTCGCGTCTGGAAATTTTGGACATTCGGGGAATAGCGAGTGGCATCCGGTACGTTTCTGCAATTATTTCCGTTTGACCGGTGATTCCCTACTTTGCAATCTGTACTAGCGAGTAAAACCGTCTTACTACCAACCGCCACTCGCTTCGTTCCCTGGTCCTTCTAGTTCCTTTGCCTCCTTTGCCTCCTTTGCCTTTTCTCCTCTTCGTCCCACTTTTCTTTCTCTATTGCTTCCAACTTGCTCCTCGTGTCAATTATTAACGAGTTGTCCTTAAACATTGTGCGTTTATGCGCTATCTAAAAGAGTGAGACTTTTCTTTCGTACACAGCCAACTAATAATTATTTGTTTGTTGAGAGAGAAAAATGAATAGAGGGAAAGATGATAAAAAATGAAAAATAAAGAAAAGAGCAAAACACAAAGAAATCCTGACGACCAGCATAACGTTCTTCCGACCCAAGCAGCATCAAGTTGACTCGACGACGACGTCATTAGTCCCATTAATTAGTCCAAGGAAGACGTCCGCGGGAGGTAGGGAGAGAGGAGGGGGGAGAGAAAGAGAAGCGATGGCGCAGATTTAACGAGAGCGAGTGAGAAGGGTTTAATAAGCTGAGTGAGGAAACGTCGTCCATTTGGCAACATAATAAGCCGCTTTTCCGTCTAGCAGATCGAATAGCGAAAGGAGAAACGAGGGAATGAAATATCATCGCAATGAAATTCATTAGTCGTCGTTAGTCGACCTTGTCCCGTATCAGACCTTTAACACCTTAACACTTCCACTGTGCGCAAGGTGTTAGATAGCAGTAGTGAGTGGGAGGGGGGTGGGGGGATTTCCATGGTAGATTGAAGCTCCGAGAGGGACATGTCATGTAACATTTGTACAGTGCAAACAGCAAAGTTACCGATGCGTATTAAGCGAATAGAAATGTAAGGAATAAAAAGTATACTGCATAAACTCTACAAAGTGAACGAAGCTTCCAGTCGCGAGGTGCGATGGCGTCTTTAATGCCACTATGGTAATAAGTTACCGAATGCAAAGCGGGACACCTCCTACAATTTAAATCCAGCTACGAGACCCCCCCCCCCCCACTCACTTCTGTATCAAGTCTCAAGGTTACTCCTAGAGAATCCACCCGTTACCAGTTACTCACTTTGATAGAGCATCGAGCAATTAACGAAGTCGGAATTAATTAGTTCACGATTCCTATCGGGGTTGGGTGGGACGAATCCGTCCAAGATGCTTGAAAATTACGCCACTTGCGGAATGACCTAAGATTCCGCCGCCCTCTTTCTCCCTTCCCCCCCTCCGCCCCAAGACAATCGTCGATACAGTCCGAATGAAAATCGTTCGATGATTTGAAAAAAAAAAAGGGAAGAAACAAACCATGCGATTCCATAACCAGATTTTAAGGATGCGTGCCACGTTCGGATGTATAGAGACGGAAAACGTTTGTAACGCTGATAAGAAAAGATGGAAAAGGAAAAAAAAAGGAGAAGCTACATGGCCGATGCTGCTTCAGATTTATTCTGAACGTTTCGGAATGCGACTTGCTTATTTAGCGATTTCTTGTCGAAATAGCATCGAGAAACTCCTGGGCATTCCGCGTTAGAATTCCGACAATTCCGGCAGTTCTTTCCACTCTTTTTTTTTCGCCACTCTCTCGCACTCTCTCTCCCCTCCCCCCTCTCCTGTCGTCCGCGGCTTTCGCCGACTTTCGCACGGACAGCGATGATGCAGAGACGTGCGAAGAGAAGTAATGCAACTTTTCGATTTTTTCTCACAAGTCGGAATCGATTCTATTCAAAGTTTCACATTTTCGGTGGTCCGTCTCTTCTTGCTTTCTTGAATACACATTCCCATCGACGGGAAAGTTTTCTTTCAAAAAATTACGGACTCCCGTCTGTCCCATCCATGTGCCTCCTCACGTCCAATCGATACTCTACGCCTACATTTAATTCGTCGTCGCTCTCTCCTCCCCTCCTGACGTTTGTCGCCGCCGACCGCGACTCACACGCGGCGCTTTAAAGTAGAACGCATTGCAGATCCCACTATAGCATATATCTGTATATGCATCTACATATCCATCTACACGCACACTAGCACACTGTACACATGCTGTGTACCATAGGCAGGGCCACGACGAAGCTAGAGACACGCACGTGGACACACCTTTGCGGGTGGCTCGAGGAATGGGAGAAGCACGGTGTGAGAGCACCCTCAAACCACTCTTAGCCTTGGACGCTTTACGAGCACAGGATGACGAGAGGCTCACGCGAGGCCAAATGAAGAAGGAAAAAAAATGCAATTCGGCGGCTCGATGGACGAAGAGGATCTCAGCTGGCGTCAAGTTAAAGCGACGTTAATGGAAGAACGCTTTATGTTGCAGTTAATCACGATAACCTCTAAATTCATTTTTCATTCAGAAATGAAAAATCGAATTCTCAATATCCGGAAACTCGGGCGACGCTTACCATGTCCTCGAATTCCATAATAAACGAAGATTTCGGATATCGAAATTGATTCCCCAAGGACATTCTGTACTGGCAGATTTCGTGTCAGTCGCACTTCTGCTCGGCGCACGATCAAAGGACACGATAATGATTTAATGGATCGGAATTGCCCGTCCGACTGACTGCAGCACGGAGGCTGTCCCGCTGCATGTGCATTTTTTATCTTGTCCCTTCGGCCACCCCTGGAAGAAGTCCCGAAGAGTTCCGGGTCATAGAATCTTCTGCGAAGTCAAGTCGAGCGAGACCTCAGCACCGCCCATTCAGGAGGGACTTTCAGACTCCGGTTGAGCTATGCTGGACCACTAAAAAGAAGATTTCAGAGAGAGAGAGAGAAAGAGAAAGAGAGAGAGAGAGAGAGAGAGAGAGAGAGAGAGAGAGAGAGAGAGAGAGAGAGAGAGAAGGGAACATTTCTAACGATTACTCGAGCAACGATAATTCGCAAATCGATTCTTCATCTATCGATCCGCACTAATGGCGACCGACGCGATAATTAAAATCGAAGGAGTTCATTATTAGCCGCGACGGGTGCACCCACGTAGACATGTCTAGTGGATGCCTATGTCGAGTAGACTGTAGGTGCACTCTAGTTCGTAGGTACAGTGATGTGTGGAGTGAAGAGGGGGGGATTAGAGGGGGGGGGGGGGCGGAAGGGGCGAAGACTAAGACTCTTTAACGGAGGAAATATTCGCGATGAATTTCGATTCGCGAGCTTGCGAAATTGCCCGTGATTCTTGTATGCGTACTGTGGAATCGGGCGATCGTCCGAGTGCGGGCGTGAGAATATAAGAATTCGCAATATGCGCGGACAGAATTGACAGAAGCGTGCTCCGAGTCAAAGTAAAATGGAATTCCCGAACTACGTGATAATTCGAACCTTGCGAATTCGATTTGAACGATCCGAATGACGACTGAAAAGATGCGTCCGCAGTCCAGAGAGGAGGAGGAGGAGGAGAGGAGGAGAGAGAGAGAGAGAGAGAGAGAGAGGAAGGCAGATAGCAACATGATTAAAAAAAAATATTGTAGAGCTGCCAACCATCGCCCGTCATTGTAAAAGAATAAAATGTAGGAGAAATATAAATGTCGTCGTATCCGATGAATTTTCGTAAATATCATTAGGCGTCGCGAATCTTGACGTCTACCTTGCGTCGTCGCCTCTTTTTCATTCCCACCATGTAGTTCCTCATATTTAACACGTTAAGTAGATGAAAATTCTCTCGGTTCGTTTTCCACCGTCTAATTCCCGTGTGTCACACAGGACGGCTGCTGGGCTTCCGCAGCTATACGAGATTCTCGGTAGAATTTCAACCTGTCAATTACTTATCTGAATATTTCTTGTTAGCTTTATTTGCTTCCTTCCAGCCCATCTCGGTCCTCTCTGGGGTCTCCGGACGTTTTAAAACAGCAGCAAAGAACGAGCAGGCGACGCGTCGGACAAAGTCCAACAAATGATCGATGGTCACGAACGGATTCAGATCCGTCGTAGGATGCTGCACGGCTGCATCAGCTAATCCCCTCGTCCGATAGGGGATAGAGGGACGCGGTGGAAAATCACGGAAACTGGGATGCTGCGAGAGTGAGTGTCGTCTGCGTGATGCTGGTGCAACCGACGCAACTGATCTAGACCGACGCAGGTGTTGCCGTGCGTATTCCGTGAGAAAACACGCCGTGAAGAATCGTCGAGTCGAGAGTCCGATCCGCCTTGAAAATCCTTTTCAGGATTCGGGATTCAGGATTTCACGGCCGTTTACGGAAACTTCCTGTTCTCAAAAATTATTCGGAATCGAGTTGATCCTCGAATTCCGATGAAGGGGAGGACGACGCTATTCCGGTTTCAACGTACGATCGATATTCTTAGAATCGATGGATCAATTACAAGTCAGCCGCTACGTGTATCTCGTGGTGCAGTCGATGATCCACGGAACGTTCAGTTATATTTATACATCGCAAGGGATGCTTTTAACGGAGATGAAAGAAAGTAAAAGGAAATGGGAGAAACGAGGGAAAAGAAAATGAAATATAATATCGAGGCGTTCGGTATGTGAATGTGCTAAAAGAAACATCCCTTGAAGCAACAGCGAGGATGAGGAGGGGTGGGGTGGGGTGGGGGGGGGATGGCTAGGATTATGGATGGGTCGCGAGGGTGGCGCGTGAGGTTGGCTGCTGGGTCGGAGATTCCGGGGGATGTTTGAGGGATAGGGCTAGAGCGAAGGATGGATGGATGGAAGGAAGTTAGGAAGGAAGATGCCAGGAAACAACGGAGGAGGAGACGGTAGTGTGAATAAGCGTAGACGCGCGCACGTGCGCACGGCTGTAGCTATAGCTAATATACAAGACGCCGAAAGATTCGCTGCCGCGGTGGAAGCAGAACCAGCGGTACAGACAATCTTGATAAATCACCGATCCCCTCTCGCCCTCCCCCCACCCCCCCGCCCCACTGGATATCCTTATTCCAGTTCCTTACGCCGAGAGTCCTTTCTCAAGGAGAGTTCACCCTCGGCAAAAGCTCACCCTTAACCTCTTCCTGGAGGTCGGGAGGGGGGTGGGGGAATATCGAGCAAAGGTCCACGAAGGGTTGGAGGGAGGGAGGGAGGGGAAGGAAGTCGAGGATCCTGGGGCCTTACAGTTAATACCAGCGGATAGTATCCACAGCAATTATTCGAAAACGACTAATGTTCTAGGAGAGAGCAGCCTCTTTTTATAAGGCTCTCCTCCCCGTTAGCCCTGATGGCGTCAAAATAACTCAACGTCCTCCACGGCAGCCACCCTTTTAGCCACCCTCTTAAACTGGCTTACCCCAAGGTAACGTCATTATCGGAAATTACAAGGGAATAAAGAGACGCTGCCACCGCTACCGACGCCATGGATGCCAAGCAGCGAGCTCGACGTCGACGTCGTGTTCGCCATCCGACGCCTCGCAAGATTATCGGCTAAGGCTTTGGCCAATTTTCATCGAGGAAATCCTATGAGATTTTATAAATTCCATAAATCAATGTTGATTTACGCTACTCGTAGTTAGATGCGCGAAGTATAGTTTGTGCAATTCAGGGACAATATACAGGTATAGGAGCGAGTACAGGTTGGCCGTACTTCTATTGTCGGATTACATCAATAGCCACATCAGGGATTTATACCGATAGTTTGATAATTTCATACGTACGCATGGAAGTTATGTACTCGTCTCCGCGTTGTCATCGCGTATCGACTCTTGTAAAGGGAACGACACAGGAAACCAGTGCGACACAATGGAAGAGCGAGAGAGCGAGAGAGCGAGAGAGCGAGAGACTGACAAGGGTTCTCCTTAATGGAGTAAACGTGACGAGGCGCAATCGAATCTAATTAGAGCACTCGGTAATTATCAAACGACACACAAGCACCTATTACCTCTTCCCTATCAGCGGTTACAGCTGTACCAATACGAGGCCACCAGATTGAATAGGAATTTACAGCCACTGATTGATACACGCTCGATCGCACATTCCAGAAAAGTTCATCATTCACATAATTGCCACATTGCCTGCGGACGTAACTTCCATTCCAGCCAAGGTGGCCCAGTCGAGTCCGAAGGACAAAGGTTCGGGAAAATCCGATGACGATTGAAAATTTTCCTTTTCACTCGATCGTCTCACAACCCAGTCACTCTACCGTCCACGCAATAATCTAACAAACCATCCAGGTAAAGGGTACTCTGGTAACGCGCGTCCACCATTCGTGTGGAAGTGGTCCTGAATCATGTAAAAGTTGGCAACAGTGCGCAGATCAAGTAGTCGGAGCGACGCACGACAGCCTCATAGTGTACAATCCGCGAAGAAAATTTGCTAGGAATAGCCGAGGATGCGCGCGAGAGAGAGAGAGAGATAGAGAGAGAGAGAAATCCATTCAACCTACCTTCGCGTCAATGTCCTGCATGCAGTGTGGTCCAGCCGGTCGGAAGTGATCATTGAAGCGATAATAAATTAAAGAAGAAAAAGAAAAGGAGAAAGACAAAAACTTCTGTACTTTTATGAAATAATAATAAAATGGTCTTGTACTCGTTACGAACGCAAATACGTTTAATCCGATGTTTCTCCAGTTATCGTGTGGCCAGCCTGTGCCTACAGTTCTTTTCAGCCGAAAGGAAGCATCCGGTGCAAAGCAGTGGTTACACACACGTTCGCCAAGTAGAAATTGGAATTACGGCGGTCAGGCAGCTGTCAGGTCGACACTAACACCATTAGTACGTACGTCTCTCTGTTTGTTTCTATGAACAGCGGTTTGGCGACGCAACGTGCAAATTTGAATTTGACACGCACGAAAGTGTCCTGGCGTCCCGTCGATCGGCTGGAAACGCGGCTGATTAATTTTATACTGGCTTCTTAAACTTTCTGTGCTTCAGCACAATTAACGAAACACGTTGATGTCGACGCGCGTTTCGAATGCAGCGACGTGCGTGCGAGCGCTTAATTCCCAACAGCGCGCAAGCGATTTCGTCAATTGGAAACCGATGGAATGACAGTTTCCCGCCTAATACTGGAATCCTGTCGGACATGGAGCTAACAGAATCGTTATACAGTCGTTATAGTCGCAGAAGAGGGAAGGGTCGGCAGCCTCAAGGGTGACACATTGAAATTATCACGGAATTAACAAAAGGTCAGAGCAAAATTGTATCTGCGGAACGAAGATATTCGAAACGAATCTTTGATATGGAAATTTCATAATAATTTTTCGGAAATTCAGAAATTTAGAAATTTAAAAATTACTGTCCAACAAGATTCTCCCGCACATTCATATATGTCTAGACACATGAAACGGAAGGCTGCCCCGCTCACCATGTCCGTGTGGGGGGGGTCACTAATTATCATCTCTGTATGGACGGCAGCAATTAAAATGATCTAAATGAGCCTTACGCAGAATGCACGCTTTTTTTCTCCGACTTTCACTCTGACCCTTTCTCGCTTCCAGAGGGAAGGAAGTGCCAGGAAAACGTTACGTCGCAGCCTGAGACCAGTCTCATGTTAAACACATACAATATTTTGTTGCTCACCGTGCCAAAACTTGGGAGATAACGATATCCCACACTAATCGCTGAAAGTTCCACGTGACACGGAAATGCATTGGAGGGGGATAGTGGCTAATCGCAAACAAGGTGAAATAACAAAAGAGCAAGGAGAGTAAAAGGGTTGGAGAAAAAAGGTGCCAAAGGAGGTGAAAGTTCGCTAGGCTGGAAAACACGAGAGTAGCAGCGACATAGGGAGTACAGTCGCTGTGTACAGATGTGTATAAAGCACCAGTCGGATAAGCTCATTGGGCAGGCGTCGCGGAGTCGCGAGGATTTTAATTACCATTATTAATTAATATTATGCTCGTGAGATAATTAATTTGCGAACTGGCAAAATGATGGACGACCCACGGAGCACTATCCGTTCCGCGGCTCGACACTGCGAAAACAGAATATAATAGGGTTGCGCTCGCGCGATCACCGTGTCAGGTCGGTGTGTACGTGTGTGTATGTGTGTGTGTGTGTGTGTACGCGCGTGTGCGTGCGTGTGAGTATGCGTAAGGCTGCACAAATTAATCGATTCAAGTTAATTAATTTTGTTGGTGACGCTTCACCCCCACTCGCTACCCCGCACACCCAATCCTCGCCACCCACCCCCTCAGAGACTAATGTCGACATTGGTGGTCTGCACACAAATTTCATGGAAATGCTTTCTCTCTTTCTCTCTTTGAATACTGATAACGATGAAAAATAAAGTAGACAAAGTACAATACAAATAAAGATAGAAGAGGAATTGACCCGAGAGATAAAATAATAAGCGTCTATGCAGGTTCGTTAACGGCCCTGTAGGTGCCTAAAAAGTTTTGAGAGCATTGCAAAGGTAGCTGATTGCTTTTCGAGTCAATGACACAAGATTAATTGATCTCGAATCGCAGATAAAGAATGTATCGTTACGTGGGTTCGGGGAAGCCTGGCGAAACTTTATCTACGTATATTCTAGTTTTAGTTAATGTGGATTGAAAAAAAGGCAAAAGGCGTGATGTTTTGGAAAGAAGAGAAGAAGGCGCTAGGAGGGTGGGGGTCGTGGGGAGGGAGCGGAAGTGCCCACTCGAGATCGAGTGCGGCCGACCAGAGATGAGACGGCACGATGGGAGCGATCAAATTGCAGGAAGAACAGGAGCAATGTACGTGGTTGCACACTACGGACCACTGTAGCCTGTGAAGCACTTTGTAGGAAGGGACGGAGAAGGGCAAAGGGGTCGGAGGGGTCGGAGAGGACGGAGTCGGGAATGAGGGCCGAATTTTATTTACTTTCCGCGAATCGATCGGGGGTTGCCAACCCCGGGAGAGGCTGGGAGCTACGTGGCCTCGGTCCCGGCCGCTCTACATTGCTCCAGTGCTAGACATCGCTGCTAGCGGTGCCGATACCACCATAGTGGGACAGCCAAGCAAGGAGCCAAGTAGCAAGTGGCAAGTGGCTAGTAGCTAGTAGCTGCAGCCCTAACCTGGTCAGACGGCCCCAAAGGCAGAGCTTGCGTGCTTGCATTGCTTCGCTTTGCCTAACACGGTGCTTTACATTGGACTAAGTACGGATTGCTGTTTGAATATCTACATTGCATCGGGCGTATATTGCCCTGCTCGCTTGCTCGTAGCTTAGGAACTAGCTCCGTAATGGGGTCTGCCGTGCTACCGGGCTTCTCTACTTACGTGTCCTCTGCTATGCTGTGTGTGTACTCAACCAGTTGGGATAATACCGTCTGGAAGGATCCCTGCATCAAATGACCCCGACCGAAACGCCTCTTGGTCTACTGTGCAGGCTGGGACAATATACGCTGCTCTTCGGAGAGACGTAATTGCGCTGAGAAGTGACCTGAATCAAAGTTCCTCCCAACTTTTCACATGACCACCCTTGTTTCACGTACACGCGATGTGACTGATCCATTCAAATTGTCCAGACACTCGTACGATACGTTGCTTCCGGAAGCACTCGCTAGAGCGAGCTGCACTCCTGCACTGCACCCATCATTCCAGACGACCACATTCCGAATGTTCTGCAGGAATTCTTAGTGGTTAGTTAGGCTAAGCCGGGTTTCCAGAATATCGGTCAGTGTATCCTAACCCTTTGCCGTAACCGTCCGATGGCATATGTGCACACACAGGTGCGCCCTGTGTGTCCTCTCTACGTGACGCTTAAAGGGAGTAAGAGAGAGAGAGAGAGAAAGAGAAAGAGCAGCGACGGAACCGAAGGACAGAATAATCAAGAGCCATGATCGAGCGTGGTGCGAAACACGCTGGAGTCCTGATGCAGCATCCAGCCTCCTGTGCGTAAACGGGACATGCACGGTCGAGGTGGCTCCAGGCAAATTGCTGGACCGCCCTTACCTATCCTCATCATCTCATCAATTTCTTTGTTATGACAATCGAGTGACAACGAGCCCATCAAAACGCTTCCCAGTATGGCTGACGTCAGCAGCGCACTGCGGTATCCGCATCTACGAGACGCACACAGTAGCGACTGGTTAACGAGACGACGAAGGCACTAAAGGGGGAAGCACGATGAAACACAGCCGCGCTGAACGATCCTGCGAACCAACGTGTGGACGACCCTTGCGCTTTGCGCCTTACAAACGAACGTAGCCTCGACGCGTAGCCATGGTAAAAATTTCACTTTTAAAGGTGGCCCCGTCGACTATCCTCCGCTGGACCTGAGCTGTCCTGGACTTATGGCTGATTTTAAATCTGCGAGATCGATCGCTCCTCCGATTATTCGCCCAAGGCAGTAGGTAGCCAAAGGTCAACAGCTTCCGAGCTTCCGGAACGGAAGCGGCGAAGAGGTGGTGAAGTTATCTCGCAGTGCACCAGGACACAATCCGCGTCTTCATATTGGAGTTTCGAAGTGTTTGCTTCGAGCTCCTTTGCACGAACGTTAATCCTCGAGGAGGTCAACGGCGACCCGGGTCGCCCTGCATGCACGTGTCACGTTAAGGCTAAGCCATAAGGCGCGACTAGTGTACGTTCGGTAAATTCGCAGAGAATTCGCCGATTACAATAAAAATCAAAAGAGACGCGCGACAGAAACGAAGCGTCAGTGAAACATCGAGCGGCGCAATCCTTTTCGATAAGACTACAAGTGGTGCGAAGAAATGTTTCAGCGCAAAGTTATGTAAGCAAAGACGGAATAAAAGAAGAATCAACAAGCAGAAATTTCCAAGAATCTAGTAAAGTATCTTAGCGAGAGAGAGAGAGAGAGAGAGAGGGGGGATTCTCTTCCGGCTCCTTTTACTCCCTTTTATTGCAGCTGTAGAAAAGGACACTCTTATTTATTTCTCTTTGCATCATCTTCTTCCTTTTGCTTCATCTTTTTTCTCTTGGCTCCTCGTCCCACGTACAACGGAGACGATTCTTTATCGTCGACAATCTATTGGCGAGGCTGTCGTCTGCCTACGCAGGGACGTACCTAGAGCACGTGGCACGTGGTTCGCTTCTACCTGTTACGAGTAGTCACAACTTTTGACCGTCGGCTGCATTATGAAATGCGATGCAAAACTGCAAACCACTCGGCTCAGGCTCAAAGTTTTCAGGCTGACCTACGTATTTGTATCGAGCGAGCTCATTCTTTGTCAACGAAGAAGACGCAACGAAATGAGCTCAAAGAAACGTCCCTTCGATTTTCCTTTATCATTTTTGTGTCATTCAAAAGTCAAGAACCAAATCGAAGATAAACCAGCCGTTTTTCCTAATAATCTTGGAAATGGGAAGAAACATCCCTACCACGGTCCTCTTAGCGAGGCATTTACGGCAAAAAACGTCTTTTCTATTATGCTTCTGGCAAAAGAAGGAAAATATTTTTATCCCTCTAGCATCGATAACGTTTACGCGAACTCACAATCGGCCTTTTTATGCCATCGCTTGCTGGACGACTTCGATCTACAAATAGAATCGAGCAAGTTCTGCCTGAGAGATACTTCAAGGCAAAGAGGAGAGAAGCTGTGGAGATTCCAGTGGAAATAACTTAGCTAATAAAATCCCTTAGAGTCCGAGCGAAAGATCAAAAGAAATGATCTTGCAATTCTCCAATTTGTAATTCAACACTATGTGTCCTCAATTATTCCTCCTACTTTTCTTTTGACTTAAAAAGAAAAGTAGTCGCGCGTTGACACATCTGAGAATTCAATAACCTGCTCTTTAGCTAAACAATTTGTCAGAGGGAGACGCATGCGTGTCGAATGGCACCAATTATTCCATCTCAGATTGTTCGAGCCTCGTTAACGTGCCGTTTAACCGTATTCGAGAAGATTGTTTTAATAATTCACTTTGCCAAGAAACTTTCCAGCAAAGTTGCAGCGTAACCGAAATTGTCAGGGGGTTGCGCCGCCAGCGGCGAATGTGTAATATAGGTCGGGAGTTACGTGGGGCGGGGGGGCGAGGGGGTGCACCCGATGGGGATAGCAGCGTTACAGAGTTTACATGAAAACGGAATTAGGGGCTAGAATTAATCCTCGTGATCGAAGTTGCAATATCGAATTCTGTGGAGGATATTATCATCCACGAACAAATTATAATCTTCTGATAAGTTGAAGCAGCAACACTCTCCGCGACACCGTCGAGTCGCCTTCTGATTCTGCGCTGCGTCCTACGCGGATCGTGAAATAGTAAAAAGTCACATTGGCGCGTGACACGAGGGAAGTTGAACAGGGACGTCACTCGTACACGTGTCACCCGATCCCATTCGAAGATCGGGAGTAGGAGGGCAGGGGGATGAAATCGCGTTAGAGCTACTCTTGAGACAAGCCCCGTTCAAGATGCTGACATTCGGTCGCATTAATTGGAAGACCAAATAATAAGTCGAAGACGTTTCGCTTTTATTGTTCCTTTTTGCGGGAGTTAAGAGGCGGGGGAGAGGGGGATGGCCTGGGCGAAGGGGGCAGGGAAGTAGGAGAGGGAGGGAAGCGAGAGAATGGACCGGTTTGGTAAGAGGCAACTCGACTTTAATTGGCCCTCGTTAGGGCGAGAACGTATCGTCCAGAAAGAAATCGATAGTGGCGGCACATATAAAAAAAAGTGCGGACAATTAATCGAGGCGAGGAACGAAAAGTTTCATCCGTCAATCTGTTCGGCGCCTAACGACTCCAAATGAGACGTCGCTATTCACGATCCAAGTGCAAGTAAACATTGGTGCAAAGACTCACCGACTGCCGCTGCCGGTGATTCTCCTTCTCCTGCACGACATGTTCCTGGCTCCGGAGTGGTTATCCAAGCACGGGAACTGCTGCTGTTCCGGATTGAAGAATGTCAGGCGATTCGACGGGGTAGCGGGGCCGGTACATCGCTTGATAAAGTGCATCCCTTAAGCCGAAATAGAATCCCATTTGCCAGTAAGGGTGGTGTGTGGGCTGTGTCGAGGCGATGCTCTTTGCAGGAGGCTCCCGCAGGGTGGCTCTTCCAGGTGGCGTCTTCCAGTGTCTGCCTGAATTTCCCTCGAGGGTTTAGCGTTTTCACTTGTGCCGGCACCCTCCTCCTTTCACAGCACCGTATTCGCACAGCTGAAGGGTGAAGAACAAAAGTTGCAAATATCCACTCATCGCGGAATCACGAGCACTGTTTTCCCGTCGCTATTGTTGCTATCGTTCTTCGTCGCGACGCACTGAATAAAATCATTCTTTCCTTCGTAGATAAGCTAAAGCGAAGCAACCCCAAGAGTGGCTTAAAGGAAAAATCACAGACTATAAATTCAGCCCACGTGAACACGGTTTTCACTGTTATCACCAAGAGTTGGGTTGCAGCTTATCCGGCACTCGGCACTCTCTCTAGTTATCCATACATTTCACGTTGTCGTTGAATTCACTTGACACACAGCTGTACGCCTAAAGTAAAGGACTTTCATTTAATCAGCTAGAAGAGAAGGACTGGTAAGGACAATTTACAGTCGACAAGGATCGGACTCGTCCTAACGGCACGAGCTCTTTCCTACGTACCAGCAAGCCCACCCGTCATCCTCCGAACGAGGGCTCAATTCTTTTTTTGCACAAAAAGGAAAAATAGCATCCACACTTGCTCGTACGACGACACGGGGCTGGCCGTTCAATTGATCATCCGAGATTGTGTCACAGCGCAAATAAAATGATTCACCAGAAAATAAGGGAGAACGAGACTCGCGCACCGAACCCCATGTGCGATGTTGATCAATTGGCTAGACGGAGGGGTGGGGGAGTTGAAAAGAAAAAAAAATAAATCCACCAACTGATGCAGCAACACCGCGCTTAAAATCCCAAATAATCCAAAGGGTGACGCAAGAAGAACTCGCGACCCGCACACGACTCGCAGCGCTGTTCGCAGAGAACTGAAAGCGCTGCCCGAGGGACCCACTGGGACTTCCCCACTCCACGGGCTAATCCCCACCAGCGGGGCCACGCGTCGCGACGCCCCACCACGCGGACCCAGGCTGCAGCCACCCCCCTGCGCCGTGACACACGCTGGATCCTGGAGTGGGGATAAGGGTCGCGTGGCTCCCGTGGCTCCCGTGACTCTCGTGCCGTCTTGGTGGGACGGGGGGAGGGGGGGACATGCGCATTGATCTTTCGACATTAGGAAAAGCGCTCGCCGGCCGCGAGACAGAGAGGAGATCCTAGAACCACGGGAGCAGCACGTAGCCCAGCCCTACGCATTTACGGACTCTTTTTCGCTTCTACTCTTCCGTTCCTTTTTATTTTTCCCTGCATTCTCCGAGCAAACGATTCACCGAGAATACGATGATGAAAAAAAGAAGGTAGAAGCATCCGGCAATAAATAATACAATCGCGCAGACGGGATAAATACGGACTCTTGAAAATTCGCAGTATACTCTTTTTCGAGGCAATGCTGAATTATCTTGGCCAACTGCCACGCGTCTGGTTATCTCCATGTTATTTTCAGTGGCGCTTATCGATGTGGGTATTTATCTACTCGGGGGAATTCCGCTGGGCATGCACAGATGCGTCTCCTCGCCCCTTTTCGGAACTGCCTACAACCTCCATGATCTCTAATTTTTTTTATTTATTTTTTTTTTATTAGTCTGCTTCGACCTGATTCGACTGTGCTACTCGATAGGTCGAGTGCCACTCTTTCTCTCTCTCTCTCTCTCTCTCTCTCTCTCTCTCATTACTACGCCTCATTATGATTTTATTGTAGAACGCAACAGGAGGCGAGTGACTTGACTTCCTGCAGGACTATAAGAATTTATTTACTCATGCTTGAACAATTTACTTGACCAAACGGTATCCACATCCTGCGGAGATGCGGATAGGACGTGAAAAACAATAATTTACGGAACACTCCCGTTAGGTCGGAGCAGAACGGCTTGCTCTCCTTTTGCGTTGCAAGAACTGCTCCTTCTCGAGTTCCAGCATCTCGATCCCTTTCACCAGTCTTTACCATAGGCTCCACACACTGGCCGATCTTACTCGAGTTCACCAGCCATGCTGGTTTGACAGCTGTTTTGCGCTCGCAGTGATTGAGCGACGGTTTACATTGAAATTTCTCTAAAAATCTCGCATCCACGCTCTCTGCTACGGATCTCCGGATTCTGGTCCACGCGATACGAAGCCACATCAGCAGTGTCTATATAATCGAATGTGATGCTGCGGTTTCCAGACTCTTCTTCTCTCTGTACAGATCAGCTCAGCTGCTACGAGGTTCATATTTTCCTCCATCGACTCTAGGATTCCAGGATTCCAGGATTCCAGTATGTGGCAGTAGGACTCGTTCCGACGACACAATAAAACCTTTTATTATTATTTTTATCTGCGTCAGTGGTGATATTGCATTCTTGCGTGTGTACGAGTATTCAAATACATTTTTCTTTTCTTTACTTTTTCATTTACCTTGTGATCAAATTCTTTCAATAAAGCCAGGACAAAATAACCCCGCGTCAAAGTTATAATCCACTTTTTTTTTTCCTCGTTAACTCGGAAAAGACTTTTCTTCCATTTTACTGTCTCTACGTGGATCTCGGCATTACGCGCAACTGCTGCGGTTCTCACTGCGCTATTTCCAACTGCACAACAATGGAAGGACAACTCCTCCTCGTGCAACTCCTCGGTCCACGTTAAGCCTTTCCCAACCGCACAACGTACCTCCCCCCACCCCCCCCAAACCGCCGCGAAGGTCCACCAACATTTTCCTAAATACTCTTATATACGTGTGGCAAATATAATTGACGTCAACTTTTTCTCATCTGCAGTTTTTTTTTAAATTTAAATATAATTGAAGTATTTTCTTTAAATTATTAAACTCAATCGATTGGATTTAATTCCGTTTATGCTAATCAAATAATATTCTCTGTTTACGCGCAACATGACGGAATGGAAGTTCCTCGATAAATCGATCGTTAAACATTCCAGGCGCCTTAATAAAATGGATATTCGCCGGTAAAATCTTCATGATGGATTCCGTTGTTTCAGTCGTCCGTATTATTATTTTGGCGTCTCCCTTGAATGAAGGTTTTCTTCCACGAGGGTCGTGTCGCGGCGCCTCCCATAAGGACAGTGAACAAAAGAGGGTGAATAGATGTGAGGAAGTGAGAGTCAGTCAATGAGGATGCGAGGGAGGTAACGGAGCTGCGAGTGAGAAGATGAGTCGGTAGGGGAGCACGAGGAAAGGGATAGAGAGAGAGAGAGAGAGAGAGAGAGAGAGAGAGAGAGAGAGAGGGAAGGAGAGAGGGGTGAAAGGTTGAAGGTTGTAACTGGCTGGAAAGGATGAGTTTAGGGAAAGAACAAAAGTGTGCGGAGTTAGGGGATGCTTAAGGGTTTTCCAGGAGGGGGGATGGAAGGATGAAGCGAGACTCAAGAAGTCTACTCCTCATTACTTAATCATCGGTGGTGAAAGCAAATGCGCCGAGACGCCCGCCGCTCCAGCGTCGCCGTCGGAAACGCATCCAGCGAACAACGTTGACATCCTATAAACTCAGTTTGAACGTCTGCGCTATAAATTTCCACGGTAAACTCTTTTAGACGACTGCACTTTAAACGTATGCAGAAAATATAGGAAAGTGCACGAGACACCTGAGCGCTCGCGCACGTGCGCGTTTAGTGCATTTGGAATTGGCAGCCACAGCTCATGCGTGCGCCTTACGCATACGTGTATAGTCGGTGTCACGAGTTCAATGTGTTTTTTCATTTGACAATTCGCAAAGAATGCGCACGTGGTTTTTCAAAAAATTATGGAAATATACGCAAAAGTACAGAAACAGAACAGAATTCAGTGCAAAGTCACATATACATGAATACTTTGTAGGAAAAATTGTAGGCAGAGCCAAGCGTGGCCTGCTGAGAGACTCGACTGTTTTCGATCTGTCAAAAGGAAACATCGAACGGGTGGACCGACTGTACTTGGGTACGTTCGATGCAACGTTTCACTGAAATTTCAAAGAGATCTCATGCATACGATTTACAAAGAATACCTGCAGTTTTGAAGAATACTCGGCTGTCGCGGGAGAATCGCGAAATAGGATAGTGCGAGCAATGTAATCTCAAGAATGATCCCTATGAAAGCTTCTACCTGAGATATTTTCATTTCTTCTTAAACGATGTCATTCGGTGCATAGAATGCTTGTTTAATAAACTTGGAGCGAACCCGCAGACTCTCTAGCATTTCAAGATGTATCCCCGACGATTCTTCCTTCGTTCCTAATTCGTTGAATGGCCAATTAAATATTCAGGCATATCGCTCGAAGGTAGATTCGTCGATACTGGGACATAACTGACCTCGCAGTTCAAAGTTGTCTTTTAATGCGAAATTCTGATTAATAGTTGCGAAACTGCCTTCGAACCTACTTTAAAGAATACTCCATGTTGTGTGTCTTTGTGAAAAAAAAAGTGTTTGTACCAATACAGAACAGAGCAGCACTGCTGTCATTACACAAAGTATCGTGGAAAGATTAAACAGCTAAGGGGATGCTCAAGGAAAGGTTATAATTTTCTATCCTACTTGAAAACACGAAAAGACTGAAAATAACATTGAAACGTTAATTTTGTTGTATCGATGTTATCACCGATTGTGGATAAAAGCAGACAGAAGCAAAGCGCCGATTAAAGCTGTACCTATTGTTATAACACCCGTTAACGTCAGTTTCAGCTACCAAATGCATTATTTCGAATTGATAATTCAAATGCAAAAGAGAATCAATAAAATTAGCCAGCGTTAGGACGGAAGGTCATCCGACCGGAGACGCGCGTTCATCGGATCAGTCATCGCTGCGCTGTGTATTACTGACATACTCACTTATTTAATGATAATGGACATCGACGATTTACTCGATATTATAAATTATAATAGACGTATTGCTGTTATCAGGATACGTTGTCACTGGTACAGCGAGTGGCGGTGACTTAATTAAATAATTAGTTCGCGATCTGTCAACACGTAACGAGAGTCATTATGAAAATTTGACTCTGCATTCGAGAACGAGGACAGAAGTGCTAACGGACGAGAATAATTCAATCTATTTTTGAGTTAGATTTAATTTTGAATTCGTCCTCCATTTGTTCAATCGAAAGCTCTCTTAATAGTCTTTGTATAATCACTGCTATTTGGTGATTCCAATAGCTTATTGTGGTATCGATCACTGAGCTTTAATCGTTCCGCAATGCGGCCCTGAATCGAAACGCACGTCCTGGTTCTCTAGTTTTTCTGAGGACGCGCTGCTGAAGCTGCAGGATTCCTGTTAGCGCGCGATCCATGATCCATGATCCATGTACCATGATTCAGGATCAGTCTGGCGCAATCCGCATTGCCAGGGGGAACGATCAGGATCAGGAATGCCACGCAGGCAGCACTTTGCCGGATCGGAATCTTCTTCCACTCGAATGAAGTGGCCGCCGTTTTCCTCTTGAGTCTAACTGGACAAGAAAGGACCTTAGCGTGCAAGAAAATCGGATCCTGCTTACGGCTTGTAGTTCTGGAACTGCTCCAAGAGGTGACAAGTGCTGGTCTATAGGAGAACTTGTTTTTTACAAAAAAATCAACAATTTACGTCATCAGGACACGAGCAATGAATATTATATTCCGTCTTCACATGAGAATATTTATTGCGTAGACCTATCGACGATTCAACGATTCTCTCTCTCTCTTTCTCTCTCCCTCTCTCTCATTAATCTCGACTAATTTGTCCTTCCCACTTATTGCGTTTATCTTTTTCGAAGATAATTCCCGAGTTTCCCCCGCACGTAAAATTCGTCACGATCCTCGATCGCATTCTCCAGGAAGTCTCACGGACATTGCTGAATAGCGTGTATACACAGGGTGTACGAAAAATGAGGGATGTTCCGCGAATAAGTAAATCGAGAAATTGAGAATGGCGCACGTAAACGAGAAACGGAAAACGCGTGAAAATCGTTTCGGCAAATAAACGATTGAGCTGATGAAACCTTGGACTTTAGCCTCTTACGCGACTTACGAACATCAATTTTGTGGGTCCTGGTAGCAGGAATCTTTCTGACACACCCTATAGACAGTCTCAAGTATATGTATCCGTACACAAGGTAAGATGTAGCCAACTACCCTTCGGAAGGGAGAGTAGGGAAAGGAGGGGGAGTATCAATCGATGGTCCTCCATTTTACGGTGGACAGTCATCGTACATTAGTAGACTGTCAGCGGGGATTTACTGGGAAATCTTGCGGGCAACGTATTGCCAGTCGCTTGAGCCGTGCGTGTTGGCCTGTGTTGGCCTGCCTTTGCCTGCCTTTGCCTGCCTTTGCCTCTGCCTCCGGCTGCTTCTGGCTGCGTCCATCCCCGACGTCCCTACAGAAATTCTGCCCCGCATTTAGCTGCGTCCCGTGGGTCGTGCATCCACAATTTAATGTGTGTATTCGAAGCTTTTCGCCCTCCGCCCCTCCTGGCCCCTCCTGGCCCCTCCTGCCCTCTGGCGCATCTCAATTTCCTTTCGCGCATTACGTCTGGCTCCTTGTGAACTTTCAGCTTCACTTACTTTGATCGTTAGTACACTTTTGTGGAATCGTACTTTACCTATTTTATTTAACCTTACCTTACCTTATCTATTCACCTACAGAATTGAAATTTCAGTCGAAACTTTTCTTCTTCTTATTAACACATCTATTGCTATCGCTATGCGCGTATCAAAGTATAAATTAACAAGTTTTTCCAAGTCGTCGGGACATTGATCAACTTATACGTGTATTCGGCCATTAGACAGATATTCTTGAACTGCACTTACTGCACCTTGTAAGTACAATCGCGAACTTGTAATTACATCAAGTTTACAGTTTGAGCTTTTCAATCCAGTCATTCGAATTCGAGTGTCTGTCGTTGGAAGAATTGGAAGAACCATCTTCTTCATCTAAAGAGCAGTGAGCACTTGGTGAATGTTACAAAGGTGCCTATAGGAAACGAAGAGATCGAAGGTAGCAGGGTGTCTCGTGAAGTGTAAAGTACGGCGATTACATTTATTATTAACGGCGATTAGACCGTTTCCAGTTCAGCCAATTACGTGATATTCCTCACGTGCTCCTCGGCTGATCTTCGTGTGGCTAAACCGCAGAGAAGCTCAGCTCCAGGTTGCAGAAACGTCTCTACGATTAACCACCAAGGATAACCTGGGCCGGCGCTCGATCGCTCGTTCTCACAGCAGCGACACGAAGGGAGAAAACTGTCGCCGGTAGTGCGAGGGCGAAACTCATTGAAAAGTTTGCAGGGCGCACCGGAAATAGCTGCGTCTATAATTATCTCGACATGAATTGCGTTCACCGTGTCAATAATATCGGCGGCGGCGCCATATTTATTCCTGTCAACTCGATCAGTACCTTGGAAATGTGACTTGCTTTAGTTATGGCGAATCGGCCGGTGTTGCCATTCGGCATCGATTTCAATCCTGGAAATTCAATAGGGTGCGAACTGCAGTTTCCGGTGATTACGAAATTTGGGAATTGACACGCGACAAACAATTATTTTTCGCTGATGGACCAATCGGGATATTTCAAGTTATTTAGGAACGAGTGTCGGCAACGGACGTGTGTATTGTCTGTCTGTGCGAATGAGCTGACATTTCCAGTTTGAAGTTAAGCAAATCGATATCCAAAACGTATGTCCTGTGGATTCATCAGGATTCGAACTTACCCTGTTACTTTGAATAAGACGGAAGAGTCCTGGAAAATCGAACTTGACGAAAGTGAGACGAACGTCTCGAGGAAAGTGAGTTGAACATAATTTAATCTCAATCTGCTTGACGTAAACTAATTTAAATGCAAGAATTTTTCAGAAAAACGTAGCCTGGCGGATTCTTGCGAGGCCCATTTACAAAATGTGCCACTGACTGTTTTCCATGAACGGATGGCCTAACGTAACTTAATCTTTATAAAAAAACAGCCAGTCGACAGACAGACTGGTTGAAGCTTTGAAAACTCTCTCGTGTCGAGAGATGGCAGCACCGCGTCACCCTTCGGACATCATCCTCGACCACGAGAAGGCCTTTCTGGATTCTGCACGTCGGCCATCACGGTTTTGCGAATAACCTAACTCCTAACCCAACAGCCTAACCTAACCTGTCCTGAGCACAGCCCAGACATCTGAGCTGGGCTCGGTTTCAACATGGCGCTCCTTTATTCCCGGTAATGGCCTATGACATACGTACAGCGGCTTTGGCGTCGGCGTCGGCGTCGTCCCCATCCTCGTCGTTATGGCTCTACTGCTCTATGACTCTATGACTCTGTGCTTCTGGTTGACATAAGTAGTGAAAAGAAAGAAGGAAAAACACTCTTTGCATGTTGCTCGGAAACATACGTGGTACGGGTGTTCAAATGGAGTCTGCTGCCTCCGGATGTACGTAAGAGAGAGAGAGAGAGAGTTATTTGAAAAGACGCACGGACGACGCGAGAGTGTATAGGCGAATGGTGTGTTCAGGCAATGGGAATTAATTTGTGGAAATTGGAAAAGTTTAACGGGCATTTTTATCTCTTTCTTCGGCGCGACTTTCGCGCTCCACTGCACTTTCACACATATACAGTAACGTTAACGGAAAATGTCCTCGCATTATGCGCGATTATTCGCACTGACAAAAGTTAAATAAATAAAAATGTTGCTCGCCTCAGTTTCACAAAGAGTCACAGGCTGCGGAAAAGTAAGATAAAGATAAAGAGAGAGAGAGAGAGAGGAAGGATATTTCCCCTCTTCTCAGCCACCCTTGTGAAAATTTCTAAGTTTCACGCGAGAGTATACATATATACATATGCAAGTGAATGTGTGTCCTACACATGAGTTTGGTTAGAGTTACAGCACACGCGGTCACACTCGCAGTGATCACGTATGTCCAGTGAGATATCGGAAAGATCGTGGCAAATATTTCAGTGTGCACCTCATTCGGGCTTCTCGTGTTTCATTATTCTCTTCAAAGGGTTAGCCGACGAGTCGAAAGAGTGACGCAATGGCTGCGTTTATGATGTCCAGAGGGATGAATTTATTCAGACCGCCAGGAAGAGGGAAAGATTCTGATAGAATAAAAGTGACAATGAGATACGTAGTAAAGGCTGAAACGAGGAGGTGATAGAGAATGAGGAGGAGGAGAGAGGAGCTGTAAAAGTTGAGGAGCATTAACACTCTCAATTGCGACCTTCCTTGACAAAGCTACCAGGCGGCCACTCTTTTTTTTTTTTTAAATTAACTCCTATAGTTGCCGAATCCCGTGGCGAGCGGGAGAGGGGGTGGGGGGTGGGTGACTCATAATCACCCCCAAGTACCCTCTCCGGCAGATAGCTCAGCTCCAAGGAAGAATATGATCCTGCGCTGGGGAAGGATCAAAAGTGGTAGCCTCGCGAGGACCGATGGTGGCGCTCGGACTGGCAGCAGTAGGTAGCCAGCCCAAAGGACCAGGCGAAAAAGGCAGTTGGGACGTTAGCTGGCGTGGCCGTACAGTTTGGCCAAAGTTAAATATGCAAATCGCGATATTCGGGCCCCGTGCAAGATAGCTAATGAATATGAAACTTCATGGAAGAAATTGCCCGGCAAGGGCGAATGGTGCTTATCGCTAGGGGATGATGGGAGAGGCGGTTGGCCGGGTGGGTGGTTGCCTCGCGATATGGCTGCGAAGGAACCCGTCTCTCAAGAAGGTTGGGGGCTGCATACTGAAAAGAGCTAGATCTACCGGGCTGGGGTTGGGGTTGGAGAGTTCCGAGGGATGGTTTACATCCAAGAGCTGCCACAGGGGATGTTTCGCCTCCCGATACTCGCTAGGTCGGGTTAAAGGATGAGACACGAACCGCGCAGATGGGCGAAAAGGGTGGTTTCGCTCCGCACCCCATGATCGTGCACTTCGTGGCTGGATTTGATAAATGCCATAACATCACGAGAGCAATTATCCCTGCTACTACCTATTTCCTACCACCCTTACCAATCCTCTCTACTTATCCGTAAACCACTATCATCCCTTAACGGCCGCCCCTCCACTCTCCAAAACAGTTCTTGTCTCGTCGTTCGATTCCAGGAACAAATTTTTTTAAATCTACCTGTACGAACACGACTAAACCTCTTTCAGATTTTTACCGATAATAAATTCATTGTGACGCCACCCCCCTCCCCTCTCCCGTTTCGCAGCTTTTGCCCCATTCTGCGCGGTCTTCCTCTTGCCTGTCACTGTTTTTTTTCTTCTCTGCAGGTATAACGCTCTGGATAAAAAGCGATTCTAGAGACTCTACCTAGCACTCTGAAGGAGTCAGCGCGACCACCACTAGAAATATCACCATAAATAATTAGCATCGATAAAAGGAACGAAGCTTAAGATATGCGCCATTCGTCCGGAGGTTTTCGTTTTCTGTTGCAAGAAAACTTTTACTCCCCATCCAGTGTCTTTATTTGTTACACTTTTTAACATTTTCTCTTGTTCTCTTGTCTCTTATTGGCAAACCTGTCAGTCCTCCTATCACTGGCTAGTACTGACATTTTGCCCGAACACGGTACAATGCTGTACTCTGTAGGTTGGCAGCCCGTACAGGCGGTGGCTGTGTCAGTGAACCTTTCAGTGGAGATCTGTCCAAAAATACACGGTGAAAGAGAAAGATAGCTGCAGAGCTCAGAGTGGAGAGCAAGAGACGAGAGAGAGAGAGAGAGAGAGAGAGAGAGGGGGGGAGAGAGAGGTAGAGGAGAGATTGCGCTACGGTACAATACTGCAAAGGGTGCTGACAAACGGGAGACTCGCAGCCAGCCGAATGGGCTCCACAGTAATCTATATACGTATACATACATAACGTGTATATATATCCTGTCTCCAGACAGTTCAGACCCATTCTCACTTCCGCCTATCCATTCTTAGTCGCTAGTTACTCTTCTCATTCGCCACTTCAATTCCACAATTTATCCACTTCAGCTCCTTACCAGCCGCCGATGCCGGAAACTTCAAAGGACGAATCTTTCTACGTGATATTATAAACCATGACACACGATGCCATTTTATTTCTCCCTTATTTTTTAATAAAATTATTGAATAATAAATATTACGGAACGTTTAAGCGTTCGTGTATCGATCGACGAGAGAAAATAGTCAACTTGATAATAAGATTTTGGCAGAATATGTAAGGATTAGTCAGCAGGGCGTAGCATGTTGGTTAAATGTTGTCAGAATAAAAATGTAGCAAGTAGAAGATTCGCGTGTGTACCAGACATGCACGAGCAATACGAGAGAGCCTACGTGGGCGCATCCACAGAACGCGAATCCCGTCGATCGAAGCGGCTGGCATTTAACACGGATGCCATACAAATCCATGGGAGTGATTGTCCGTGGAAAAATATCCTGTGAAATTAAAATGACTGCTAAAGTTTCCCGGATTTCTTTTTTTCTTTTTCACTCCTTTCACATCCTTCTTATTGTTAGTCTCTTCTTGCCTGCCCGTGTTTCCTAAGAAACGAAAGGCAGCACGACGAAACATTGTGAAATAATCAGCTTAAATATTCATGCGGGCGCCACTCTTTACTCCGAACAAACAGCTTTTTCTTTAATCCAAAGTTTCTCCGTGCAAAACGGCTGAAGGAGCGTTTTGTAAAAGTTGCTGGAACAAGAAGAGCAGGACGCGGGGAGGTGTGCCTAAGTAATATCTGTAAGAGTAAAGCACGAGGTGATCCTCCATTTTGAAGCGCTTCAAAATTTCCTGTTAGATAATACATCTTCGCAAACTTTTCTTTATTTCGCATCGCACAGAGAACCTTTGATCAGCCCCTAATCCAGATCCACCCCCAAAACCCACCCTCTTGGACTTTTCTCAGTTTCTTCCGTTCTGCTGCCTGTCTTTCCTTCCGAGATAGAAGCGAAATCGTTCGGAGAGTCCTACCATTTTATGCTGCTTGACCAAAAGTTTATTTATCGGTTTCTGATATCAATTTGCAATTTGTTCTTCATCCTCCTTTGGACCATCCTACCCTCTTGCAGCCTCTTTTCTTAGTTTTGTTACATCCATCTCACGGGAAGGCCGGAAGAGGAGCGTTCTTCCTCTTGCCCGCCGGTCGCGCCAGCCTCCCTTCGTCCTCGTCTTCCTCTTTCAAGTATTACGAAGGATACTGAAACTGGTTCGCTTAGCATTTTGAGTTTGTTATAGCGTTCACAGAATCGGATTAAGCCAGAAGAAAGTTTGGTAAAATAGAGACCCAGAAAAGAAGCAAAAGGGAGAGAAGAGCTAAGGACACTAAAATGGCCTCCGAGAAGATAGGCCAGAGGCAGGAGGAGGAGAGGCAGAGGAGGGGGGAGGGGGGAAGAATGGCCAGCGGATTCGCGTGTTGCGCGTCAAAGAGTAAAGTAGAAATAATTTCCAGAACTTTTTAAGTAGTGTTATTCGGTGAGGAGCCAGACGAGCCTGCGCAGTCTCGGTCGAGCGTACACGGAACTATTCAGCTTAAGCGTGCCAGACAGATTTGACAATTCTCGTACGATTCTTTTGGCTCTATTGACTACAGGATGGTATAGAAAATTATAATAAACAGAAAAAAGGGAAAAAAAGAAAGAAAAATGTAAAAAGAATGTATCTCTGGATCATCTCGATGTACCCGAGTTTGAACCGCATTTCGCTTCCGGCGTCGTAATATTGGCAAACGTTAAGGATAAACTGAAACTGGATGGCTCCGTACATATTGTAAAAGAAAGGAAAAGAGTGCGAGAGAGAAGAAAGGATTGGCACTTAAACTCTCGAAGCTTAAATTCTCTATTGGCTTTCTCGCAAGCTCTCGATGCTTAGTGAGTGAAGAAAGTGCGAAAGGAAGAGAAAGAAAAGAAAGAAAAGAAAGGCAGAGAAAGAAGGGGGAAGCTGTGAAGGGAAAGGTTAGGTTAGGTGAGTATCGAGAAGTTTGTTCTCGTGCAAAAATGCCACTTTAACTGCTATCACTTGGGCGCAATGTTATTACCCAGGACTTTTCCATGATTTTCTTTTATCCCAGGCACTCAAGATAGGCATCCCCCTCCCTCCTCCCTCCCCCCATGCCCCACCTACCACCTACCTACTTACCGACCTATTCTGACCTAACTTCGCGTTTTTCTTCTACTCTCAAGAAAGCTCAGAAATTTCATCCAATTTCATTCTATCGCGCTTTTCCTTTCCGGACCCCAACCACGCGCACACACACACACACACACACACATCGGCTCAACTACATATTCATATGCTTTCACGTGTCTACACACATGAACAAGTGGATGCGCATTATCGAATCTACCGCTTGGCAAACCATAGAGGAAACCCCCAAAGTTCACACTGCCTAACCCGGTCCAACTGTACTTTCAGAAATTCATTTTCATCCCTTGCGAAATTTCGATAGTTTCCCACGGATTGGGCAATGCTCCACAGGACGCTTCCATTTTCAGAGCCATAAATGTAACTGGGTGTACTGCGTACACGTACTGGACTATCGGCTTAAGGTTATCACGTGATACGTCATGTAGTTGAATTATGGGAGAAAGATGGAGGCACGTAATTTCCTTTGAAATAATAAACATGTTATGCCTATTATGTTGCTCAGTAAATAAAAGCTTTTATAAAGCTGCTAATTCCAGAATTAACCATTCAATTCCGCAGGCGCATGGAGATATGATAAAAGTACGGCATCGTGTGCAGATATGTTTCGGACGCACGTGCGCACTCATTTACACACATGAGGACTCTGGTCCAGCACCTAGTATCTACTATCCACTGGACTATCTCATATACAGATGGGTGTGTGCAGCATGACGAGTGAAATTAACGGGCGTGCGTTGATCGAAGAACTTGAGCGATGCTTTGATAACGCGAAACAAATATCCTTTTTTCTGCAAGAACAAAGCAGGAAAAAGTAGGAAGAAAAATAGCACTGTGGAAGCTCCGTTAAATTGGCACCGCAGATAATTTTAAAATGTCTCCACGCGCTCCCGGGAACTGTGCCCACGTGCTGATAAACATCTGAGTGCATCCTTGTAAAGAGGGGGTGTTAAATCAAAATTTAAAAAAAGAATCCCCTGTAGCGACATTTTAGTGTGCCTTAGAAGCAAAGATGAAAATATATTTGTACCAGGGAATTTACAGAGTGAAAAATATTCCGCAGCCCTTGTTTCTCTGGGGCTGAACCCTCAAACCGGAATCCCGAAACCCTCGAAAAGCCATCATCCCCTTCCGGTGTGACAGGAAGCAAAAGTAGTGGCCCGAATATAGACGGAGACAAACATCAGCGCCAAAAGCATCACTCGAGGGTACGTATAGTTATTTTTGAAAAAATCCACGGGTCTTCGTGATCTCCGAGGGAAGCTGGATCCAGTATTTTTACCAAAAACACTTATACATTTTGCATGACACTGTAGTCTGGCCATCCACCCCCGAGAGATCCAGCATCCCCTTGCAGTTGCTACTCTACTTCCTGTGCGTTCAATCCTGGCATCCGGTTCTCTAGACCAATCCAGTCTGCATCCGGTGTGAGTCGTCGAGTCGCGAGTCAAGACGGATCGAGGGTCGCAGTTGGCCCGGGAGCGAATCGCTATTCTTGTCGCGCCGGGACGGGCAGCGTCGCGGCGCTGTCGCTCGGGCGACAAAAGACGAATTCCGAAAGCCTCTTCGTTCCTTTCCATTCCCGTATTTCCAGCCAGGAGGAGGTTGCTCCTTCCCTTTTCCCATTGTCTCTCTCTCTCTCTCCCACACACACACACCCACACACACACGCTCTGTTCTCTTTTCTTTGGCCTCCTTCACGCTACCACTACACCTCCCATACTCGATTCATCCTTCCGTGTCTCACGTAGCACAGTGTGTTCGTAAGCACTGAACTTAGATCTGCTCCTCCTAATCTTCCAAGAAAAAGTGGAATATCCCAGGGTATCTCCTTGGAGAGATTCGCAGCCAAGTGGAAACCCTCAGGCTGATTTCTTACTTCCATGCGTAGTCTGCGTATCTAACTCTGATCCATTGGCAGGCATACGTACAGCATCTCATTTTCTCAAATCTTTAGCTATCCGTTTACCTATCTTCCTACCCAGCTACCACCTATCCACTTCACAGGCGCCTCTATCGAGAACTAACAAATCTGCAGGAATAACAAATTCCCGTTCGTCTACGTTTCAAAGACGTTTCTCAACGCAGATCGATTTTCTTCTGGTTCTCCGGATTTTATTCCTTTTTAACCCGTTCAATTTATTATTATTGAGAATCATTGTCAAACGATTCGGGTGCTGACGTCAGCAGCGACAGCCTTTCCAGTCGATGGCAACACTCGTCTATCTTGTTTTACGCCCATCGACGCGTTGCGCCAGAGCGGCTTCTGCTGTTCGCTCCCGATAGCCGCACCGAACACTCTGCTCCCGGAAACTATCACCGAGTCTACTTTCCAAACGACAGTTCCTTTGGTTGGTACGCGCGCTTTCACGTTTAATCGCCAACTGGTAGGTACATCTGTGAGGTAGATTAACGCAGTAGGATAAACCACTATTTCTGTCGATTCGCTTCTGTTGACGATCGTCGAGCAGCCTGACTATTCGCAATGGCTATTGCATCTGTAAATTTGGGAACAGATCGCTGAAAACACGCAGAGCGGCAAACGTTCCCTCAGCCAGCCACTTCCTATCGAGCACCAGAGGAGTCATCCTCCATCATTTGTGGAATCTGACACGATCCACACTCTTTTCCACTTCTTCACATTTGTGCAGCACCTGCTGAACTCTCGATGGAGTCGCCCCTAGAGGAAGGAAGAAGTTCAGATATCGAAATGCTAAATAATCCTCGGTTGATAATAATCGGTATGCTATTTCCTCGATGGTGATTAGGCTAAAGAGAAGAAGACGAAGAATGGAAACTAAAGAAAAAAAAAACTAAAAAAAAAAGAATGTAGAATTTCGAATGTTAAAGGAAATGCCGTAGCGCGTCTGTGCGCGGAGAATTAATATCCCGCGCGTGACTCCGTGAGTGTGCGCGTAGCTTATTCTGGAATTTACTCGGGATCATCAAAATACATTCGTCCCACTTATTGTCAGTCGAACCAATCGGAATCGAGGATGATCGATCGCTGCTTCTCACAGCGTTTGGAATGCTGTCACTCTATTTTCTTTTTGTCACGTTTTCTTTCCCTCTTATTCCTCACGATAGAATCATCCTTGTGATTTCGCGATTTTGGAGCTTCGTGTCTTTTCAGTCATAGAAAATTTATATTAAAAAATGCCTCCGAGACCAGAGACGACGACTGCAGAAAAATGGTGACGCTGGATTAAATGGAAATAGAAAGGAAAGCTCAAGAGAGAAAGCACAGAGCACTGGAACAGCCTGTACCGGACTATAGGAAATGCTGCCGATCCTATTTTTGAACATTCGCTCTACCTTGTGCTTTCGCCTACACGTGGTTGCTGCAAAGCAGCTTCCGGATAGGAAGTACGCACGCATAAAGGCAAAGCCCAGTTTCCGAGATTTCAGCGCTTTTTTCTTTTTAATTCTCTCTACTCTTTCGCTACTGGTACTCTGTGTATTTTTTTTTCGGTGATTGGACGTCACGCGCAAGCGCCTTAAGCTTCCATCTGCCCATTATTCATTTGTCTCCCACTTCCCCTCATCTTCCATTTTTAAACGCTGCTACTTCCTCTCTCTATCGTTCGGAAGAATCCCTGCGACGTATCCTGCAATGCGTCGTGCGTCACGCAGCGATGCACATGTGCAACAGTAGCAGCGGCGGCAGCAGCTTAATTCCCCATATCGAATTCCGGAATCGCGTCTGTAGGAGCGATTTTAAACCGAGCTTCCCAGACAATTAACGCGTATATAGATGTAACCATCTAATCGCACAAATGAAAATGTCTCTACCTAAGCAGCCACGTGGGTGTGCGTGCACGCATGCACTCGCTTCAGGCTCTCTAGGTGCAGTCAGCTATTTTTAACGCAGCAAGTCTGTCTGCGCTTCAGACTGGAATTTAGTTTTGTCTTAGAACCCCCTCCCCCCCAAATTCTTTTTCCTTCTTTTTCTTTATTCTTCTCCTTCTATTTCTATTTCTCTACGCGACTTTACAGGAATAGACGTCGGCCGTCTTTCGACCTTTTTACCACCCATGAAAGCTCCTGTGTCTTCCTCGTGCCGCAAACCGTAACGATTGCCTGGAAGAAAGTAGCCCTTATCTGCTACGGGGTGGCCATTTTTAACCATTGCTTTCTCTCTTCAATTCTTCTTCAGTCAATGCTTTCTCTCTTCTTCTTCGACAGCTGCCTCAGTGTGTTCGTCCAAGCCCAAGATGTCCCAGATAAGGACATCTTGCCACCTTAACTTTGCTGGGTACGGGCGGTGGGAGTATCATCCCTTAATCGTCCTGCAACTCGCAGAAGGGTGGTAAATGCAAAATTGCGTAACTGGACGCGCTGCGATGTCATTTCCCGACCAACGTGATTTCTTTTCTTTCTGCACCTACGTCGCTTCATTTTCCATTTTCCATTTTCCTAAGAGCACTTTTGTGCCCATGTGCGTATGTGTGCGCGTGTGTGCGCGTGTGTGCGTCTGGCTCTTTTTACCCAGGTCTCAACGCCGCGTGTCTTCGCGTACATTCGGACACACGTGGAGAATTGCGCGCGTGTGCCTCACTTCGTTCTCGTTTGGCCACGCAATTAGTCCAGTTCAAATTTCGCGGTTGAATCGCCGGCCGGAAGTACTTTGTGACTCCTCATCGTCTAATTCTCGAGCGCACCAAACTGCCGGATGGCGGGCTTTTTGAAGGTGATAAAAAGAAAGGAGCCCAGAGGAAATGTCGTCCCCTACTGCAGGAGAAAAGGAAAGAAAAGGAAAAACCTAATTCTACGAGAATGAGCAGTTTTTATTGTGGCGCGGAAATAAAGTTGGCGTCCTGCTTTATTGTACGAGTAGCAAGTGTCACGTGACGAAATGTGGAATTTCCGGTTTACGAAGGAGACCAATTAATGAGTCCTCTCATTGACGTGTTTCGTTTAACGACGAATCCAATTATTCGACCAATCTTTTTCATGAATAGCAAATGAGTTTCTTAGCTCTCTTAGTTTTCTTACTTTTCTTATCTTTCTTGGGTGCTTTTCACCCTCCGTCCTCGCGGTGCCCCCTGACCTCTCACTGGCTCTTCTCTAATTGGATTTCCTGAAGGCTGCCTCGGCTAATTTCACCGGCTAATCATTTACCTCTTTTTCCCATAACGTCTTCAGCTTTCTCTCGACTCACATAGACCTGTTGTCTCTTGGTAGCCATATTTTACATTTCTTCTTCAGCTTCTCTTCCTCTCGTCTCGACGTTACGAACGTCCTAATTTCCCTTTATCGATGTCAACACGTGAGACATACCGATATACCTTGATACGTCGATGCGAGTCCACGTGGCAAAATGTCAAAACAACGTAAGGGGTTCAGCTGTCAGAATGAACGTGCGTTTCTAATAGTAATTTCCTTTTTATCTTCACCATTTCGCTAATTTTATTTCGATCATCAATTCATCGGAATCATCACGATTGTCTCTTGAGTCACTCGCTCGCCTGTTACTCGCCCGTTACTCGACGCTGACCCGGCGACGATTGTCAGCATCATGTTGCTCGCGTATCGACGTCAGGACTTTCTATAGGAAGTTGTATACATATAAGTGCCAGGCAACAAATATTCGATCTAACGAAGCTACAGCTTACCTAGTAACTTGTTTTCCCACAGTTGGGTTACGAGGTCAATGTGCTTTTTTCACAATTCGCAAACAATACAGTTCCTAGCGAATCGCAGGTGGTTTTTTCATCAAATCACGAAAATATGTGTTAAGATAGAAAAATAAAATATATTCGAATGCAAAACATTACGCGTATATACTTTGTAGAGAAATTGGTACGCAGAACCGCAGGACTCCCTACGCGCTTTGTTATTTTCGATCTGTCAAAGACTGACGTTGAATTCGTGGATCGACTATAACATTACTCACGAGAACGATAAACATAACGAATTGAGAAAAGGAAGAGAAACATATGGAGGCGCAATTGAATGGATGATAACATAATTAATTAAATGTTCTCCCTGGAGAAATTGAAGGATCCTCGTAGCAACTGCCGGCAGTTTCTTTTATACTCACGTACAATTGTTTAATGATACATCGTTCCGTTTCTATGTTTCACCTGATTTTCAAGCTCTCAGCGAGTTCTCCGAACTTTATCAGTCAGGCAGTCAGGCAGTCAGTCTATCATCGTCTCTTATTTGTCCTTGCATACACGTCTCCGTCCGATTACGCACAGCCTTTCCTTCCTTTCTCGCGATTCCACCATTTCTCTTTCTACTTGTCAGCGACGATTGGACGAGTTAATCCCGTCGACGCCGGATAAATGCCAGCCGAGTCCCTGACGCCCATTACGTCGACTTGTAAAGGCGCCTTAAGCTCGCGTACGACACGTAGGTGTCGCGGCTGCTCCCGTTGCCCCTCTTCGTCCTTCTCCTAACCATACCAACACCCAACACCTACCCCCACCTTATCCTCATCCTGTTACCCACTACTCACGGAGCCTTCGCTCTCTCGCTACTTTCGATCCTCAACTAACTTTCCCACACACAAGAACACACTGGCATTCTCACTGGGAGCTTGCATTCAATTGGTCCAATTCACCGGACGCTGATTTACGGTGCTTTCCGGAAGGCTGTGCTTTACCTTCCTTTAACATTCTGCCAATCCGCCATTCCGCCATTCCACCGTTCCACCATTCCCCCATTACGTTGCTGACAACCCTCACCACTCTCAAGCAGCAACACGTCGGAGATTTTCGAGAGAGGATTTTAAGATTATCTGATTTCCCATTGAAAATTAGCCCAAAGTACCTTACGTTCCTTTAAGTTTTATGTACTCGATCCAGCGATAAGCACTGCACATACGTGCCGTCGCAAGTCTCGCTCTTACTTTACATGCCGTTAAGGCTGCTTCCCATTCGCACTGCCCGTCGTTGGCACCGTCAGGGCACCCACTGCTAAGAGGCTATTAGCACAATTGCTGGGAGCCACTGCATTACCCACATACGTAACACGAGAAGCTGTAGCAGAATTCACGTGAAATTTGAATCCGCCTCTTTTCCCGCCTCTGTTATTCGAATCCTCCGAGGCGAGCTAGAAGCGCATACGGCGGCGCGCACACCAAACGCATAAAGGAAACGGAAGTGCCGACTCGTTAGAAATACCGATCCCCTTTCTCCTACCGCAGCACAGTCCTTCCTTTTTCTATTTTTTTTTTATTCCACGTAGTCATACACTTCCTTCCGCCTGTTTCTATTTTTAGGCCGCGACTCGTTACCATCCCCACCCTGCACACGTATCCTTTCTCGAAATCTCCTTGAAGGCGCGTGCGCACGAAGAGTCCACCCTCTCTGCTATTATCAATACGCGGTTCGCATTCCATATTAACGCCTCGCTAGATCGTTATATTGTTGAAATAATAATAGTAATTATACCTTATCACGTAATCAAGGGAGTTTCCCTCTCCTCCCTCTGCCACACAATCAAGGAATTCCCAGTGACGCGCGACTGATTGAGCCGGCGTAATATGACAAGGTATCAAGTCGAGAATGGAAGGGAATGATTTTCACGTTTAGTCACAGTTTCCACGTAGCGAGAGGCGACGCAGGTGGCAGCAGAGTGATGGACGCTTCAGGGAAACTTGGCAGGAAACTTTGTACATTTGGGAACTCCAGTCTTCCAGTTCTCTCTCGTTCCTTCTGTATTAAAGATATATCTATGTATATGAAGAGCGGGTAATATGCCTCGGGATAGACACACATATCGTGCAGGCTCTTCCGCCTACGATGCCTCAACGTTATCCTTTATCCGTTGAAATAAACAATTTTTTTATTTCCATCCCTTTGCCCTAGTGGCAAGACCCACGGACCGAATGCCGCCACGGTCGCCATAACGTGGGAACCGATGGTCCTGTGAAAGTCAGTCCCGTGAGAAAAAAAAAAGATAAATAGGAAAGGAAAAAATATGAAGCAGTATACCATAGAATGCTTGAGGGAAAAATTCTTAAAGTTTCTACACAGGATTCTGTGATGTATCTCCTCTTGGATTATGCCGTCTCTGTGTAATAGACGCGGCACGCCTCTACGTATAGGCGCCTCACTTATTTATATTATACACACAGTGCAATCCTCCTGAGCAATTTTGTTATTCAAATAAACGATATTTACTTACGCGGTTCTTCCTACGTAATCGAGAAAAGCACGTGGGCGACACGTACCTTCCACACTCACGGGACACAGTCGACAGCTATAATATACCCCGAGTAGTAGAGTAGTATACCTACCCGATTGACGAACTACCCGAACAACCTCTGTCAAGATATTCCGTAGCTTTAGCACGTACGTGCGCGCGCGCGCGCGCGCGTGTGTGTGTGTGGATTACACGCAGCGTGACTCAAATGGAGTTTCCAAGTTGGTTAGTCTGCGTCACAGCTAATGAGAATTGCTATGGGAATATCGAATAAGTAAGTCGCCCGTGAATATCCAATAGAAACAGGAAAATGAATACTGAGACTCGGAGCACTCGTAGGCGCGTAGCCCTTAAAATTTAAGGAACCAAAATAATTCGAGTTCTCTCTCAACATCATCCCCTAACGTTAAGTAGAGGACTCTGAACGTGTACGTGGGTGTGGGTGGACCTGGTGTTAGGTGTAACCTCCCTGTTGGGGGATGAAATCTCAATCCACACGTACGTGTGGATGTGCGTGTACCTCTCTGCAGGAGAATGGAATCTGGCTGTCTACGCCCTTATTTCCTCTCGAAAAGGGTTGGACGAGTCCGTGACTCATTAGGTTATTAAGGGTAGTCTGGATAGACTGAGCAGCACCGAGTGTAACGCGGGGCCGCCGCCCAGTCACCAGCTCTGAGTCGAATCAGCTACCGAGTCTACCCCTCGGGTCTACACATTTTCTCAGTGTGGGTGAACTCTACCTTCTGGCTACATGGCCGCTGACTCAGGACACGCATCGCACGCACGACACGTGGATGAAACTTTAGGGCCACCAGGGGTGACTTTTGTCAGTGAGTCTTGTCCAGGACACGCTCATGCTCTTATCTGCATCACGTATGTAGGTTCACGTGTGAGTCACGCGTGACTGTTGAACGACCGGAAGTCGCTTACATGTATATACATATATTAGAAGCGAGGAAAAGCTTTAGCGAACGAGGAGGTTCATTTTCAAAATGAAAATTTCACCCCGAGACTGAGCGTACAGGGCTGCTCAGGAATGAAGTCTCGACCGAAGGTGATTCTGGCAACCAAGCGAACGAGTGGTTCAATTTCAACTAAAACCTGTACTACGTGGCCATGTATATTTTAATGGTCCACAGGTGGAAGATGGAGCAGTACGACTGTTCTGGGATTTTTTTTTTTATAGGCTATTGAACCTCCGATACTCGGGAAAGAAAAATGAAAGTCGTAGCGAGTTAAAATAGTTTTATGGCATGCCATAGGAAATTTTCCGTTCCTACATAAAAGTATCATCCGGGCTTCAGGCGCTCGTCCTGATATCCTTTATTGGCCAGTCAATAATCGTAAAGTCACTCGCAACGAGCATTACACCTGCAGTCATTACCCTGACTGTCAGCATTACAGTCGATTGTTCGGCAGTGTCGAAGTCGGATATAAACTTGAACTAACAAAAGTTACAAGCATCTTTCTCTCTCTTTCTCTTTCTCTTCCGTTCTCTCTTTTTTACTGATATCCGTGTCCCTCCCTCCTCCTTCCTCTCTTAAATCCCATTAGTACGATATGGCACAGAGTGTCCTTAGAGTAATAGTATTCCGGATGATTTACCCGCATAATAGAGAATGGAACACACTGGGTACCATTAAGCTCCTGGTACCTTATAAATTAAGGTGCTCAACGTTCCCATCTTCCAATTATCTCATTCCTTTGGCTATTTCTGTGAAACTAAGAATACGTCTTAATGGATATTTTTACCTGAATTAGTTGGACGTATAGACTAAGGAAAACACGCCGAAATGAAAATATATTGACAAACTGTCTTTGTTATTTTGTAATATTTTCAAAGTATTGTGCATGTAATTACTTCCGAAAAGAGAAACTCCTTGTCGATGTATGCGTAGGTATGACGAAACTCAATTAGCCCTGACCCTTGGCCCTTGGCTCTTGGCTCCCCGTCAAGTTTACCGAAGGATTCAACCCCAGGTCACTCCTTCCAGAACTTCCAACTTTATAGTTTTAAATCTGAAGCCATTAGTGACACCTCCCGAAGACAATTTCAAAAGATCCTTACCAGCCCTTATTATTCCCATGTAGTTATTTATTTTATTGTTTTTCTTGGCTCACTTGGTTTATCGCCAACATGAAATTGCTGGACATTTACTGTCCTGGCGGACTGTACCTGGCCGACTGTACCTGGCATCGGCGCTTAGCAGCATGAAACTCCCTCACGTATTTCTCCGCCTTTTCTCGGATGTCTTTCGTCGGAAGAAAAAAAAAAAAAAGAAAGAAACTGTGGGCTACTTAGTGTTTATCAGACTAATTAACCTTAATGATTTGGAAAATTAGGTCGGGCAGTCGCTTGCAGGAATTTTCCACTAATAAAGAATATTCGATATAAAGAAGGCGCCTCTTCGGTAAATCGTATTTGCTCCTGAATTGTGCCTTACTCGATTTTTCAAAAAAAAAAAAAAAAAAAAGGTCTAGAGAATCATTAGGAAGTGCCCCCAGAGGTAAGTAGATCTGTGTAGTTCGTTTAAAACTCGAGGCTTCTCAAGTCAGACGGTAAGTCTCGCGTTTCCTAGTTAGACGCGCCAGTGAATTAATGCAAACCACGAACGCCGTCGCGACGTCGGGCGTCGGAAAGAATTCAAGGCACCGACGCCGCTTGTACTTCTAAAGTTCCGGCACGTCTAAAAATTGCAAGAAGGAATGAAGTAAGAGAAGAAGAGGAGAGAAAAAGAGGGAAAGGCAAAAATGGACTCTCGCAAGAGGCACGTGGTAGCCGCCAGCTACGTTATCACTGGGTTGATAGTCACGAGATTCTGAGATTGCGAGTCTCCGAGACTGCGAGACCATGAGGTAGGTAGGAGGCTTAACAATTAGGCAAAGCTGTGGAGTCAGGGCAGGGACCCACGGAATTCCGGAATTCCCTAATTAATTCGTCCTGGAATTGCACCGGGTTCAAAGGTGGGAGGGGAAGGGGATCCTTTCATTCTTTCTCTTCTTCGTTTCCTTTTTTTCCTTTTTTTCCTCTCGTTCCTTTTCCCCCTGTGCCACCGTTGGCTTTTACTCAGGTTTCACTTTCGTCTTCGTTTTTTCTGCTACTTTCTTTTCCTTTTATTTTCTCTCGGCCAACCCCCTTGTGTAGTGACACGAGGTTTGTTTGTGTGTGTGTGCATTCGTCCTCAGACGAATCGCTCTATAACCCCTTTCATCCTTGTTTGGCATTTTACGGGGTTGCAGAAAATTGTCTTTACGCAACCAGACGTCTTTCACCGCGTAATTTCGTGATTGGGTTGGGTTGGGTTGGGTTGGGTTGGGTTGGGCTCGGGTTGGATCTGCAACTCGCACCAGAACACTGGGGTCGAGAATGGAAGGAAAATCAAAAGAAAACTGGATGTGGGTGGAGGATGGTACGCGCCAACTGGCCAAGATGAAGCGGCGAGGAGGGTTCGAGGAAAGAGATAAGATTTAAGAAGAAAATAGAAAGTGTCAAGAAAGAGAGAGAAAGTGGCACAAGGATTAAAAGAAGAGAAATTCTCTTAATTCAAAGAGGGGAAAAAGCTTCTCTCGTCTCTCTTGTCGAAAGCGTAGAGACGTGCAAGAATCATCTCTTTTCTCTTAAAATATCCTTGTCTTTGCTTTTCATTCTCTTTTAATTATTTTGCTCTCTCCGTTTCCTGCCGCCTGCCTCTTTCCGTAGCAACTTGCTTTTTCCCTCGGTGAAAGCTGGACCCTTTACACGTGGCTAGGAGTCCCGGACGGAGTGCGACGTTGGCGACGGAGTCTCCGTCGACGAGCCTGCGGTGGCCTCGTCGATGCTCGGGGTGCGAATGTAAAAATAATAAAAGGGGCGGCATTAAAAGCACCGTGATAAAGTAGGCCGCGGCAATACCAGCCGTCAAAGAAAAGAAGCACACACCACACCGACAGCGCCCCTCGCGCCGCCGACTTCCTGACGACCATTAACTCTTTATTTCGCCGCGAAAACAAAGGAAACCCCTTCCGCGGCAACCCTCCTCCCTCGGAGCCACCTACATCACCTTCTTCAGGTTAGCGCCATTCACCCAAGACCGACCCCATCCCCTTTGCCACCGAACCAGCGAACCATCCATCCATCCATCCACCCAAACCCCTCGGGCCCCGACTACCACACTGGCACGGCACACCTTCAGCACCGCTAGAGACTTTGCGAACGCCGAACGTAGCTACCCGCCCCCCCCCTCCTACCCCGATGATTTACTCACCCCCTACGAAAAGGAAATTCCCTACTTGGCCTCCTCGACTTCGTTTACCTCTTTTACTTGCTTTCTTTCTCTTTGTCTTTCTTTTTTGGGAAACTCTCGAAACTCTTCGAGAGCTTGAACCCACCTCTATATATAATGCGAGAGAAAGAGCAAGTGGAGTGCACTCTCTCGAACCTCGCTTGCCACCTCCAGCCAGCATTATCTTTTTGACATTTTGAAAGAAAAAAAAGAAACTTTGATTAAACCCCGCCCTAACAATGTCGAGGGATTTAATCGCGTTTTTCCATGGCTTTTCATTTATTTCCAAGTCGATAATGAATTATGGCGGCTGCGAACGCGAGAGTGGACGATGGAGCTTAATCAGTTTACTGTCAGGAATTAAAACTTTTTTACGTGCACAGCTTAAGCATGCGTTACAACCCATCTGCCCTAGCGTGCAGTAGCAATGCCATTTTCTCAGGTGTCACTCGACCCAGATTCTTCATAGACAGATCCCCGACCTGTTTCTCCCGCAGGACTCGGCTGCATTAAATGTAATTTTCTTCTAGAGAGAAAGAAATCAGGCCCGGCCAGCCCCCCTGTACCATGCCCCCAACTCGCCGCCAACGTGTCAAAAAAAAGAGCCAAGTTTGCAGCAGAATAGGTCAGAAGATCGGGAGCAAACTTTTCAGCGTCGTGCTTTCGCAACATTGAAAAAAACTGCTACAAACCTATAAAACCCGTACAACTTTCTTACATATTCTCCTTGATATTAATTTTCAAAAATATGTCTGTACCGGCTGACCGATAAGTTCTTCGGTAAAAAGAAGCAAAACCAATTCTTGAGAATATTACGACCGAAGTGCCTTGGAAAGTTTCCTCCGAGCATCAAGGAAATTCATCCCAGGGTGGAAAATTAAGGGAACAACAGATTCCTTAGAGCGGTCATAAGACTCAGCGATTATATTTTTGTCACGAGTCCAAGAAGTGGTGGCGGCGCTGGCTAACTGTTAGCGTAGGTACTGTCTAGATAAAAAGTGCGGCAGGATACTCTCGATACTACAGTCAGCCCCGAAAACCAAATACAGCATAAGGAACCCCTCATGTCGAAGCCAAACACAGTGCTCCCCGAAAGCCCTTTCACTAACAGGCAAGATAGTTATGTCTCCCGGCGACCATGCGTGCAGGAGATGCCTGCCCGTAGGGTGCGAAAGGGCGTCATCTGGTTGTTGGTGGGGTGCGGTGGGGGGGGGGGGGGAGCCGTACGAGAGCTATAGTCTTGTGGGCTATACAAGCCATGAAGCTGCGAGCTGCGCCGGCAGCAGCCAGGGGCACCGGGAAAAAAGTTGAATGGTGATGCACAGATGCGGCGGATGTGACGTTCATCCTTGCTGCTGCCTGGACGGGAGTCTCTGCTCTTACTGTATTACACTATACTACATTCTTGACTATAGTGCAGCTCCCTGCCTCACTCTTTAGTTCTCTTTGCCCGTCGATCTCTATCTCTCTCCTGCCCATCTCTCCTTGATGCGCTTTCGTGCGCTCGCATGCGCGCACACTTGGCTTTTCTATCCATAACTTTTTCTACCCTTATATGTATATGTATATATACACATAAAGTCACTCCCCACGGTGACTGGTGCGTCTAGGATGTAGGACCTTAAAAGTTAAAAACACGTCCCCAGTGACTCTCAGCCTCAAATAATGTAGTCTCTACCGGAGTCTGGAAATTTATACGGTGCTCGAGGGTTGCGATTTTCCTGTGATACCTGCTGTGTCACTAGTTTCGACTTTCTTTTTTTATGTATAAAATAAACATTAACGAATGTAAACATGCCTTCTAGAGGAAGACACAGCTTGTACTTTGTCGTACAGAGTAGAAAGTGTTTGACTTTACTTCCACGGCGGATTGTATAATATTTATCCTGCCTTGTTCTTCCCAGGAACGTATCGACACCACAAAATATCTATCGAGGCGGTTATGATGCCTTGTTTACCCGGAAAGCATAAATATAATGGGTAGGCACCATGTTTACAGACTTATCACTATAGCCAGTTTATTAAACGATATCAAGGTCGCGGCTGATCGATTTCTCCCGTCGGTTGTAAAGTCCTATCAATGCTCGTCTATTAATCATAGAGAAAGTCAATAAAGAGGAATCATTTCGAGATAAGGGACAGCAGCGATTAAAAGTTAACAGTTAATTTATCTATAGCCTAATTAGATCAGATCGTTCAATTTATCTGGACACTAAATATTGTCGGGAAGATGGATGAGATACAACAACGGCAATAAAAATCCAACCGACATCCGCGCTTACGAATGTCATATATCTGCGGTAGATTCCAGAGGATCCCGAGGTCCATCGAAAAGCCCTTTTCAGATTAGAGATTAGAGATTAGTGCTAGTTAGCATACAGATAAGATTGTGAAGGGAAGAGAACGGGGGGGGGAGTCCGGGGGACCTTTTTATTCCTAGACCCCTCACGCCAGCCGTCGGTTCGTAAATACATACATGTCTGGGGTCAGTTTTTTTGCTGAGATTCGGGCTCACTACCGGGATATACCTAACCTAACGAAGGGTCGACAGACGTACCGACGAACGGACAGGATAAGACCCAAGATTTAGGTAACCCGACACTCTCGCAGCTGCGTCCCGACGCTTCGCGTCTCCGGCAAGTTCACACTCTTAGGGTTCCTCCCGCTCCTCTTCGTTCTTCGCTGCTGGGTCACACGACGACGACAACGACGACGACGACGTCGCTTTGCTACCCACTCACTTTACTGTACCCCGTTCAATGACACGAAGTTACCCTTCCCGACTATTTTTAGATATCCGTTCGAAACCCCTAATCACCAAAGACGAATAGGGAGGGCCTGGTGTTTCAAGGGCACGATCCTTTTCCAAAAATCCAGAGAGATTCCCCAGAGGCCATCCGAACGAAGAATTACGTACTGCCGAGACCCTCGGTCCGATCCGATTAAAAAGTAGAGGGTGGAATTGACGAATTAATGGAAATATATGGGATTTTGGGGATTGATATCCTCGACACGAGGTTGGTACCTACTGTAACGGGTTAATGGCGCGAGTTCGAAGGGAAATTACTTCGACATACTGTTAGGGATTTATACGCTAAGGGACAGGAACGCGAGAGCTATGGGCACAGACTGTGGGTGTAGGACTGCGCGAATTTCGTAGGCGTCGCTGCTAGTCGTGACGTTAGCCGGATGCCGATTAGCACTATTCATGTGCATTCCGCGCAGAATACACGTGTCTGGCTTTGAACGGGCATTTCCATTCAATCGAGATCCCATTTCCCATTGGACCGTTGCCGCAGCTGGCGCCGAAAACGAATAACTCCAGGTATTAGTACTGCGCACCTCCACGCTTCGTGCACATCGGTCTTACGGACGAGTGCGAGATGGATTTTCGGCAAACCGCATGAAATTTACCAAATACTCTAAACCCGTGCTGCACTTATCGAATTAAGGAAGAAATGCAGGCGGGTTCGTCCAACTATTGCGAGTTATCATTTTAATCTTCTAGGGACCCATAGGGGCTCTCTCTCTCTCTCTCTCTCTCTCTCTCTCTCTCTCTCTCTCTCTCTCTCTCTCTCTCTCTCTCTCTCTTTTCTCTTTGTCTGACAAAATTGCTGCTGGCCCATTTCTTTCTAAACTTTTTGTTTTCAAACAGTTTCATGATAAAAGAACCAAGAACCGCTGGTACCTACTGTACTTGAGGGGTCCAGACTGAAAACGAGACTCAACCACCACGTCTTCTCCTAGAAAACCTTTCACCGAGGAGGTGGCGACACACCTCCCGGTCCACTCGGCTAGAGAGAAAACGAAAGGGCTGCAGTAAGGGCTGCCAAGAAGGGACATGGAAAAAGGTTCACAGGAAGGTGGCTGCGGCTTTGAAAGTTGCGAGAAAGCGGCAGGAAGGAAATGCTAGAAGGCAGCTAACTGGGGGGTGGGGTGGCAGGGAGGGGCCTGCAAGAGGTACCTACCTGCACCGTCAGTCCTCAACCCCTGAAGCCTACGGGTGCGCCACCCCTTTCTACTTAGAGCGTGCGGTAACATAGAACCCTTTAATAAATATGCTGCGAAAGACCTTTGACTCCAAGAGAGAAAGGAAGAGAGAGGAGGTGAGAGGAAGGGCGGGGTAAGGGGCAAGAGAGATACATGCAATCGGAATGAGAGAGGAGAAAACTGGGATTTTACAGTCAACCGCAGGAGTAAGTTACGAGATATCGATTCTCCTGCGCCAGTGACATTCTTCTCTGTCAAAATCAAATGAAAAAAAAATGAATAATCATGAAAGGTCACCCAGGAGGCAATAAACGATAACGAGGCTCCTTTGTACGGACTTTGAGTCTCGGAGGTTCAAAGTCTTTTGTCGCTTTACACAATAAGACAATTCTACCAACTTGCCCAGTAGCACAGAGACAGCCTACTGTAAAACGATCGACTGTACCTACAAGAGTGCTTCTACTTTTTCTGGTTCCGGAGAAAGCGAGAGGAAAGTAGAAGCAAAAGGGAGAAAGGAAGAAGAAGGACGGGTGACCATAGAAGCGGATGGCGTCGAGCTTCCCGCCGAGGAGGTTCAAGGGTGTAGTTTGGAAGGGTAGCCAGCTAAGGGTCTCCTATGGGGGGGGGGGGGAGGTTGAGGGTCGCATGGGGTGACCCGCGTCTCGCGCCGAGTGCCGTAACAGCGTTTTCTCCACGAGTCCGAAGGAGGTGACGTGCTGGTACGAGAGAGGAAGAGAGACAGAGACAGAGAGAGAGAGGGGGGGGGGGGGAGTGAGAGTGTGTCCGATTGCGAGTGCGAGCGAACGAGGAGGGGCCGGGAAAAGGAGAAAGAAAGAAAATTCTACCTTTCGAATCGTTTGCAACCCTCCGTGAGATTCCCAACCCTCATAGGTTTAGGCGGGTGGGAAAAGAAAAAAAATCATCCCCTCGTCAAGCAGCACGAAGCACACATCCTGCGACGGATTGGGAATGGCTCACGGACGTCCGAAGGGTTTCGGTATTGGCTACTTTTGATCTTCAGCATTTTCTCTTCTCGCAGCCGCCAAACTACAAAGTCGGGCAACCCCTTGCGCTGCCGACTTCACATGTATTCAAGGGGAGGTGGGGGGAGGGAGAGGGTAATGCTCCGAAATATGTACAGAAGCTCGGGTTGACACTGCGACGTATAATTCGAGTTTCTCGCAGTGGCAGACCTGCTCTCGCTCATTGTCGCACGCTACTCCAGTGGCCTGACTGCTGGCAGTGCTGCCACTGCTACACTTATCGATTCCTCTACGGTCTACACCGAGTGCTACGTACTACGCCACTGCATGTGAGTCAACTGACACGAGGGCGCAGGGAAACGTAAAAGTTCCGCGTGCTACCATATTTTTTTCTGGTAGGAACGTTTTATAAAAATTAACGAAATCAAGCTCGGTTTTGATCTCCTACGATTGTATCAATTTTGTGTTGATTCGGTTGGCCTGATTGGTCGGACAGTCGACACCTAAATACGGCACTCTTTCTATTCCGGCCGTAACTGCGAGAGAGAAGGAACTCTGGAAGTTGGGGTGCGCGGAACAAGGACAAACGTACATTCGAGATACCGAGGAACCACCAGGGCGGCGCCCTGCTCACTGTCATCTGCCTAAACCGATTATGTTCTTGACTCGATATTGGATAATAGAACGAGAATACACTTTCTCAATATTTATTGGAATAAAAGAAACTGTGGGTTTTGCATGCAACCCAGTAAAACTTTAGACGGATTAGATAACTTTGCAAAAAAATATTTCTAGTGGCAGTGGACTCTGGAAAAAGAAAAGGGATAAGGGAAAGAAAAAGAATATGAATATCGCATACGTCCTCCGCTTACGCAGGGAAACGAACCGACCCATTCCACCGTTAGATACTGCCATTTTACTTTTACAACCCCTTAGCCATAGCGAGACACAGTATTATGCCTCTATAGCTGTATATACGTTCTATCTCCATTGTCCGATAAAGTCGGATAGGGACGCTCCAGTAACTATTTTTCCAATGTTTATTGGCGATCGGTATACCATCCACGATTTTTCTCGTCTCTACCCTTAGGTGGATGCAACTCCCCCAGCCCCCCCCCACCCCCCCACGGTCGTCCCATCGGCGGACATTTCCAACCCCGCCTCTCATTTCCATGCCCCTTTCCTCCATATCCCTTTTTTATCCTCACGCCCCTATCCATCCTCCGCATCTTATCAGAGTGCTCAGCCCTTATCTTCTCGGTCCCTTCTGCACGCACACACGCACTTTTATTATTTTGCTTTCCTTTTCTCTTTTTCTTTCTGCTTAGGACTTCTCAGACCTACAAACGATCAATATCATTTCGCTTACTCCGCTACTTACGACAAGGTGGGTGACAGTGTAACGTGTGCAACAGAGACACACAGACAGAAAGACAGAAAGACAGACACACGCGACAGCGAGGATAGAAAATTAGGTCAGGGTTCTGATTATCAATGACGCAGTATTATGTTTATGGAAACGCGGGATTCGCGTGGAGTCGGAAACCGATAAATATTCTTCCTTTCACCGATTAACTTTATCCATTATTCAACGGTGTATCGATTCTATTGTGATGCCGCTGCGACGCGTGGGGGTGCGGGGTGCGTCGGACCGAGAGGGGATGGCCATGGGATGGTGTCAACGTGTCGGTGTGTGTCGGCGGCGAGTCGACTTACAGCGACACGGACGTGTTGCGCGAGTGTAAGAGAGCCGGCAGGATATGGCAAAGAAGAGAATAGAAGATCGACGGAGGAATATAACGTAGCATCCAGCACTGGCATTAATATTGCAGCGTTATCATTAAGCTAATGCCATTGGCCACGTTTATTTGGCTAAGAAGACTCCACAACCCACGGTTAAGGAATAACGTGTTCCCCTCTTAACCTTCGATCCGTTCTTCCATTTCACAATTCTTCCTTCCCTTCGGGTCTGTGCCGAATTATTCATTGCGTGTCTCTGTCTCCGTCCGCGCCGTGAGAAACACGGGAAACAGTGGACAGACGACGCCGCCTGCGACTGTGCTCACAATCAGCTTTGGTTAGGTTTCACTTACACGTCCCAGGACGCTTCACCGCATCACCACAATGCAGACTCCCGAGTTTACGTGGTTCACTCGAACTGGACACTTGGGCCACTTATATACGTATGGATATATATATATCCCTGCTCAGAGAAACAGATAGGGCGTGGATTGTTGCAAGACAATGAGACTGTCGCCTTGAGGGATCCTCACGAGGGATGCGAAATTGATTGGCTGATGAGAATGTACGTCGCTCTCCGATGGAGTTAATATTCGCCGTGACAACTTAGGAATATATTGTGTACAACAGCAATGGAAATGTTATTGTCGGCTTAGGGACCCGTAGCGAAATTTCCCTTTGCCAAAGCTAATCAAAGGCTTTCCATTGATTTTCATCTAGCATTCGTCTACCACGTATTTACTTTTGCCAAAACAACGTTGGCATTGGACAATTTTTATACGTGACATTTTCTGTACCACATTGTACGTGATTATTCACATCGTAATGTAACGAAAGTAGGGCAACCCTTGGCTTTGCCAAGAAACAAGAGATGCTCGTTAATGACGACGATACCACTGAACGTTACACTACGTTATAGGAAGCACCTGATCCTGGAGTGCTATAGTACCACACGCCATAATACTACTTCTGAATGGGATTAATTCCTATTTATTCGAAGAATACTAGACCGTCCTTGGCAGTCTGCTCTGCGCCAAGTGATCCACTTAGACCCTCATAGGCAGAGGCCCGTCCCACTCTGCCGAAGGACAATATCGGCCCCGCTTCCCATTCAGTGATAATCAAGGACCGTCTAATCGACAATAATCGTTCCCACTGTCGTCTCAGGATACTTAACTTTTCTCAGTGAACTCAGTTTCGCCATCAAGTCTGCGAGGGAAAACGCGAAAGAGCCTCCTCGGCATGAAACTCTGCTAAGTCGCTACCTATAGGTATACCGATCCCCGATAGTTACCTTTCCTGACGCTTCTCAGTCTACTAAGGAGGTGACTCTCCCAGAGAGAGAGAGAGAGAGAGACAGACAGAGTGAGAGAGTTGCAAAGACAATGCCACGATAAAACTCCTCGTATTACTCGAGCAGTTAATAAGGGATGGCTGCTAATTTAGTTTCACCCCAAGTTGGTCAAAAGTTGACCCCTTCCCGTCCGCGTGCGACTGGATTTCATCCCCTTCTCGATGTAGCCATCCTCCAGCTAACTCTCTCTCTTCCGTTGCTTCTGCTTCTCCCTCTCTTTCCTTTGCTAAAACTTTACCCCAAAATCCGGTCACGAGGCTGGTACGATACTACAACCCCTTCCATCCGAGTTAATGAACTTATATTCCGGGGGAAGTAATTTCGTGCGAATTTGAAAAATGCCCGAGAAATCCTGACGGTAAAATGAGAAAGGAAGCGCTGTTATCTAGGTACATAGGTACAGGTGGACACATTTGGATGCCTGTGACCTGCAGCCGTTCGGAATTCAATTTGGTAATACAGATTGGCCCGTGACTACTGGACTTTTTCTACTGGACCACATCGCGCGCAAACTGAACACGTGTGCAGATTTCCACGCTACGTATTGGAAACTGCTGGGTATTTTAATTTGGCGACGTTCTAGAGACTTTTCTCTTTTCACATGGATAGAATTTCCATACAATTGCCTACCCACACACGTACCTATGTATTAGCCATTATGCATTCCAGTACGTTCTGGCAATTTCAATCCTTCAAAAATCCAACCACGGTAGAATGAAATATGTGGACACGTTTGAAAAATTGAATTTTTCAAAAATTCTGAAACTGTAACACGCTCAAGGAAATATTCGATTCTCTCCTTTCGTCTCAGATTTAAAAAAGCAAACAGCAATAATCCGATTGATTCGTTCTGCCTAAGAGATCCTCTTGCAAAACTTGGAAAGTCAAGCGAAACAATTGAGAGAACAATTGGCCACCCCTGTGTCCACCGTCTGGTTACGTCTCTGAGTTCTTTACTTCCGAAAGCTCAATGACTACAGTGCTTTCCAGACTACGGCTAGATATATCCGCACGTGCACATACCAAGGGTCCCATTGTTTCCGGTCTGAGTGCCGGTACTCGGTTACCCATATCGCTCACGTTGACTCGTCTGCGTTTCCGTCGACGTCGGCGTCGACACACGTCAGCCACACGGAGAGACGCTCCGCTAAAACGAGAAACGCGCGCATATCCAATAGGAAGAATCTGTGGCGAGATGCGAATAGGCGAGATGAGTGTCAGCTCGCGTGGGAGCATGCACGGTTCAATCTTTTATACAATTATCTTACTCATTGTCAGGACTGTCCTACGAAGAGACCGAACTGATTAAATAAAACGTAAATTCAAACGAGACAGTATCGCTTCGGGAAGAAGCGGAAGCAGCCAATTTTAAAAAAACATTGAGAATTCGAATAAAATCGTACACGTAATTCTCCATAAATTGTCTGATGCCGTGGCAATGCACGGAACAACCATCAGTCCATTCGCTATGCGTAAATTGGTGAAATATTCTGAAAGTGGTTGTCGAACCAAAAACATTCCGCGCAGCCGGAGCGGAAACAGGGCGGAAGCGCCATTAGGAATTGGCTCTAATTATCGACGGCAAAGAGTATGTGTGACTGAAAGGTAAAATCACACGACGCTCCGTGGCAAGTATAGCACGTATCACTTTCCGGAGACTCCTGTCACGAATTGACGCAGATATTCGACAATTATCAGGAAAAGCTAGCACACGTCACGGCTGCTAACGGAAACTCAATACGTTTCCAAAATTGCATCCGTTTCGTCGGCGCCTCCATCGAAATGCACCTGCTGCCTGCTGCTCGGATGCAGCGAGGTTCGCAACCTCCGTCCTCCCCAACGAATTCCTACTTTTCGTCTACAGATATTACGTAAAATAAAACTCTACAAAGTCAATGCTGAAAGCGGAGTGGAAGAATTTTAAATAGGGGTACGCAGTTTTATATTCATGCGTAAGCACTGACACGCCCCGCGACCTGGCCATGCATTTGTTTTAGACGTTTGTATATATAATTCCGTCCTCACGTCCCGCCGACGACCCACCACCTCCTGCTGCATGTATCCGTCCCAGGGCTACCAACTCTCTCGGACTCTGGTGCATCGGTGTGGTCCAGGAGGAATATCGTTCCTTCCGGAAGGCTCGCATATCAGAGGTAAAGCCACATGCCAGAACCGGAAGCCACGGCTGACCCTATTAATTCTGACGTCCAGGAGGCAGTGCCGCACGGGAACGACATTCCCATTTCTGAGAGAAACGTGGATTTCCCCTGTCCCGGGTAATGCGCGGATTTCGTTTTTGTCTCCTTAGAGTTAGGTCAGGTTAGATTGGGCCAGATTAAGCTAGGTTATTCCTCTCGTAGAGATCAGCACTCGAATAGAAAACATTCACTCGGCGAAGAGCACGAAGCTACGTAAATGCATATTAGGCGCACAAAAAATCTCGAAGATTGATAATGTCTGAAACGTATGTGGGGCGATCGGTTTTTTGTCATTTCTTTTAGACTACAAAATTAGCATCAACCATTGCTTCCTTCGATAAGCGAAACTCGATAGGACCCAGAAAATTGAAAACCGATTTTCCATAACCTACGACGCATGAACTCAGCTTTAGCTTTAAGAATTACAAATTTGGAATTACAAGTCTAGGTCTGTAGAAACTAACGTGGGAGGACCATTAGAAATTTCTCGAAATTTATCATAAAATAAGGTACAACCGCTAATTGGGCGGTTTCGTCATTGAGATACTCGGCCTCGACTTGCGTGACTGTACCTTAAGAAAATATGTCAAGCGAAAGAAGTAGAATTTAAACGTTAAACGCTCCTCTCGTTAAACTGAAACAATGGGGTTACAAGTTGTCATTGTACTTTCACCATTACTCTGACAAGTCCTTCTAGATAGTTCTGTAGTTTCTTTCCAGGCACAATTTCTTCCTTCTCTTTCGCTCCAACTCTTGAAAACTCCCATAGGTGCCTCTCGCTCCCCCTCTCCTTCTCTCTCTCACTCTCTCGTCTTTTCTTTCGTTATTTCAGCAGACAAATTTTAACTAGTAATTAAAGTACCGAGAGGATTCCTGGTGGCGTCGGCGATGGTTCTCAATTTCTGCGGATTCAAAGGATTTCATTATGTAAGCAATTTGCGTCTAGCTCCATGTCTTTGCGAATTAAAGTCTCACAGAGGGCACAGAGGGCACAGTGCAGGCCACTCTCCAATGTTCTCTTTCTATATATCCATTCCCTCCCAGCCCCCTCCCCACCTTATTTGTGGCAGATCTTTCTCCAACACTTTCTCCTAGTTGACATTCAAAGTGACGTCTGGTAGGTCTCGGCAGCTGCGCCCGAAATACGTCATTTGGCGAAGGAAGTCGCGAGGTTTAATCATTTTTTCGCTAGAATCCTTCCAGGCCAATTCATCAGTCAATTCTATAATTAGCATGGTAATTAGCACGCGACGATCAGATTGGTCTTGCCAAAGGAGAAGCGGGAGACGTAGCTTTGCTTCGGCATTTCTGCGTCTTCTCAATTTTCGGAGTAAATAGGTTTTCATTAGAGAGAACGTATAGAGGGTTATCGCGTAAAATTAATCGCGTAACACTCGTACCAACCCCTGCGCTCCCTTCGCCCCATCATTGTACATCACACGAAGGAAATCTCGAGGGCTGCCAGGTTAGGCTGGTCCCTCATCTAAGAAGTTGGCATCCCTGCTAGGAATAAGGGAAGAGGGAGAGCAGTGGGTGGCTCGTCAGACTCACCTAATTAACTCGACATATATTAGACAAAGGGGTCGGAGGGGATGGCCGAGATGTGGAAGAGAATGGTCTTAAGGGATGCTGCTACCCTACGTAGTATTCGCTATTCGCCTAGAGTCCCTTGATGGCAAGAGATACGTGGAATCTGCCAGACACCCTTCTCATCTGCCAGTGAGCCAACCGTCTGGCAGCCTCCCTGGCTTCATCCTTTGCTTAGTGGTAGCACTGCTGCCAACAGCGCCAACAGTCCCAGCACTGCCAGCAGTCCTACCATCCTTTGAAACCGTAGCACCGAGTGCCAGTGCTGGCACGAGATCTCATCCGCCCGTTCTCTCGAATCGTAATTAAACTAGGATCTTGGAACTCGGGTGTATCGAGTGGATAAAGCATCACCTACACACACACACACACATTTCCTGAAACTTTTAAACTCGACTTTACGCCGGAAGTGCTACTCGCACGCAGACACTTGCCTCTCTCTCTCTTGTACCGTATGTGCGTGCGTGTGCGTGTGTGTGAACACGAAAGATCGCTCTCCCGCAGGAATGGGCAGTACCTGTGCGCCATACCTGATTCGAGATTCTATCAAGGGAAACTCCTTCATTGGATAAAAAGACACGGGAAGCGATTTCACTGCACTTTATACTGCTGTTTCCACTTTCCGGCTAAAGGATCAGATCCCGGTGGGATCTTCAAAGAAGAGGGAAAAAGGGCACTGAGAAGAGAGGACTTTTTAATAAGTCCTCAACTGCCGGATCGTTTACCGGATCCATCGACTTTGACACTGATGGATATCGATCTACTTCGTGGAAGCTAAACAGAAACTGAGAAGAGGGGCGCGCTCATTATTTCAAATCTCCTTAACTGTCCCATCCGCCGCAGAATCCGGTCGCTTGGACACTAGAGAATAAAAAATGAATAAGCCAATAGATAGGAAGGGTGCGGATCGACTTAAAAAATGTTCAGAGGCCGGTTTGCATTCTTTGCTTCTTTTTTCTTCAACGTGCACGTCAAAGAATATCCTGCCTGTGAATAATTTGGTGGTACGTTTGTGCTCGGGTTGCTGGACTCGGATGTACCGCTGGAGTCTCTCGTTCCTCTTCCCCCTTACGAAGGAGAGACAGAGACCAGCCGAGAAAAGGAGGAAGAAATACAAAGCGGAGAAAAAGGAGCGAGAACGAAATGATAATGGCGGCTGGAAAAAAATGGATGAAAAAAAATAAATAAAGAAACTGTAACGCGGTTTCCATGGCAACGAATGAGTCCACGAAACGACCGCCGGAGACAAAAGATTCTCTGGTATCTGGTTTCGCGTTTTACGCGACACTCGTAAAAAGAAAATGGAGAAGCGAGATGAAATAAGAGGTTTGACGATAATGATTTTGCTTCTGGAGATTTCTTCGTGACTGCAATTGTCATGCGAATATCGCAAAGTTCAAATATTTTTAATTGTTTAGTTCGAAGAATTTTAATGTGACGGACGGTGTACCTGTGCAGTTAGCGAGATTCCAATTCAATTTCTAGACACCTTAACACAATGGACCTTTTATTTCCATTGACGAGCTATTTTACTGCAGGCGGAGTAGGTGGCTGTAGTACCAACCGTACCAGTAGCACAACCAGTACTGCCAATACTACACAAGGCTACCAGACTACCAGAGTATATCAGTGTGGTAGACGCGATGGCAACATGAAAAGTGGAAACTACCCTCGTCAGAGCTTTTCATGAATACGCCGCATAAATTCTCTAAGTTCCACGGTGGTACATGAATATTTTTACAGGCACGATACCGTACCGACGCCGGGCGTCCCTTGGGTTCTATACTTTCGTATTGGTCGTAAGCATAAGCTGACGGAGTCGCGATCTGGGTATCATCAATTTTCTATAACACTTTGGAAAATTGTAAGGAAAGAAAATTAACACTGGAAGCTTCCTGGAGAAAGAATTAAAGAAGTTAAAGAGATACAGCGAAGAGAAACTGGTAAAGACAAAATATTCCTGAGAACATAACGGCAGCTTCCTATGGAACTCCGAGATCGATTGAGTCCCTTGGGACGTCGCGGCGTCTTCTTGAAATTCCCTATCGCTGGCTGCACAGTTTCTATATTTTTATTTGGGCAACATTCTTCCGTGTCTTCCGGACCGACCCAGCCGAACCTGCTAAATTCGCTCGCCATTTCCCTAGTCGTGTCAGTTTGACTGTTCGATGCTTTCTCGCCGCATCCAGCAGCAGGCAGCTGTGCGATCCTTCTGAATCTTTAAGAATTTCGAAAAGTGAAGCGACGTCAGAAAAACCAAGAGGGAACGAAGCCCCACTCTTTGGGAACCGCTGGAGACTAGAGAACAGTGAGAGAGGGAAAGAGAAAGAATAAGGAAGAATGAGGATGAGCAATGGGGAGAAATGCGAATCCCTGCAGAAGAAGAGCTCCGAGGGATTCGTCCGATTTTCTAGGGGAATGAGGTAAAAAGAAAACTCTGGTCTTCGCACAGGCCTACCCACTATGAGCCACGTTTTACGAACGTAACGAGGGCAGGAATGTCTCGGAAGCAGGGTGAGGCATCTCGTCGATTTCTAAAAGAAAAAGGAAAAGTTTCTCACCGCTGCTGAGTGCTTTTCACGGGCGAATACAAAAAGTCAACGACTCGACTCGAAGAAAGAAAACGTCACGCGGAACTAAGCTGCGATAAAAATGTCCTTGGACGCCCAGACCGGTGTGTTTGGTAGTTTAACGAGGCTCGGCCGTGTCGCAAAGGACGTGTCCTGGGGAATCTGAGTCAGGATTGGCCGAAAGGACCATTGACGTTCCGGTGAGCTTCAAAGTCCCGAGGCTGGATCCTTTGGTATTTCTGCAGGCAGAATCGCTCTCGAAGATATTCAGGACGACCCGTCGTCGGCGGCCGAATGCCATTCTGATAATGGCTGACGGCCTGCCTAGCTACCACTTCCTAGCACTTCCTAGCACTTCCTAGCACTTCCTGACACTTCTTGGTAATACCCGAAGCTACCTAGCCTTACGGACTGAGTAACGAGGACACGCGCTTCTGGCCATTAACGTGCTCGTGGTCGTCATCGATTAAGTCATTACCGCGTTTCGCGGATATTGCCGAGTCCGCAAAGATCCTCATCCTCCTCTTCCTCCTCCACCCCCGCCCGCGCTCCCAGTGGCTCGCACCCTTTCGCCACCCCTTCGCTCCACTCGATGAAACCCTTTCCACCCTCTTCAGCCCGGCGGCAGCAGCAGCAGTATACCTATTCAGCAGCCTCCTTACTCCAGCCTGGAATCTCATGGCGGACGCGAAACGAGCTGTGATTAAAACGCCACCCCGAATGAGAAAGGGGCGCATTCAACGCTTATGTCTATAGAGGCATAGAGAGCCAAGAGGGGCAGGAGATGCTATTTACGAGAATACTCGGTGGGGAAGCGAAGCTGCGAGCAGCCCTTGTAAACCGCGACGTAACTATCCCCTTAGCTTCCAAAAACGAGGAGAAAGAAAAAGATAAATAAAATGAGCGACGGATGTTCCGGTGGGACAAGGCTGCCACCGAAGGACTCGACTACCAATGGGAAGGCGTGAGCCGTTCTCGGTAGAATGCGCCGGGAGGAGATTTTCTTATAAATTGAACCAAGGGATGTTTTCACCCCCATGGACAGGGGTTCACTCTGTTCCAGTGACTTTGAGAATCCCTGGTCACATACACGATTCACGGCACGCGGTAGCTGATTCCATTACCGAGGTTCCGTTCTGGCATTTCTCTGACGCTACCACTCCCACCCCCACCCCCCACTTGAACACACACACACACACAGCCGAGCAGATACTCTCTCAGTGGCGTCGCTCACGTGTCTATCGCAGCATCACACCCAACTCTCTGTCCTTTCTCCATAGCTCGGGGATCCTCTCCATCCTCTTCCCCCGCGCACCCCCTTAGTCGGCCTTTTACCCCGGCTGCTGGGTAAACCACTTCTACTTGAATTCAGAGAGCGACACACGGGCCCGCGTATTAAGGTTGGTGTAGGTATGTGTATGTATGCCTGTCGCAAATTCGCCAACTAACCAGCCCTTATCCTGACACATCCCCCCACCCCCCGGCTCCCGACTCTATCTCTCTTGTCCACATACACATGCAGTCTATACAGTACAGGAGAGTGTAGACGCGTACGATGGGGATGGGGGTGGGACCGAGCAGGCATCTACCAGCATCCCCTTCGTACCTCAGGAACATCAACGGCAACCCTTACACTATACCATCCACCTAGCATCGAACGGTGGGTAGGTACTTGATAGGCCAACCCCGTTCTAGCCAATTAGATAGCTATAGACTTCCTAATCCCTGCACTTAACTCTATATCTATATCGGTAGCTACCCTTATTCCATATACGAACACTGATTGCCATGTCGCACAAAGGGTTACGCTTCCGTTTCTTACGAGCTCCAGGAATCTTTTAAATCCCTTTCAACGATTCATCCTTCACTCTGACCAGTTGGATTAAGAAACAATAATCGAATCTTTGATACCTTCCACTTGCCGTTTATTCCAGGTGCAGGTTTAGCGCGGGACGTAGAGTGGGTTTTACTATCGAGAGCCAGGAACTGGGAAGCTTTATGGAAATATCGGGTGATTGCTCAAAAAGTATCGACGATATCTGTACAACCGAATATCCGGTCCGAACTGTGACGATCGTCATAGAGTATTACCGGCTGCCACGTAGTTGAATTTAATGCTATCGAATTTCAACAAAGCAACGATTCTACGGAACGTCTCCGCCTATGATGTACAGGGTGACCATTCGTTATGTATTTCTACCAGACAGAGCAGTACCATTTGGCATGGAATTTCAGAATTCTCATGTTGCTGCTGCAAGAGGCAAACAAGCTGTAGCTATTTTCACACACGTCACTGACCTAGCTGCGTGTCACTGCGTTCCTGTGGACCACTCGTAAGTTTCAAGATTACCGAATCCGAACGAGTTCTCATGGCACGGCTGATTAAGGTCCATTCGGTGACATCGGAGAACAGCGTCCTTTCCAGCAGTCGCCATTTCAATATTGCAGTTGGAACGTGGCTTAAGATTCTAGAAGTATACATGGAAACGCTGACTTAATATTAAAGTATTCCAGGATCTGGGCGCAACGGTGTCTCCTCCATACTATACACATCCTGTAGTACACACAGTACACAGATGCAAGAAGAGTGAAATTATTTAAAACTCCAGGTGGCTGAGTCCTCCAGGATATTCCGGGATCTATCGACGACTCTTCCGGGGATCTCCTGGATCACGATCTTGCGCTGTGTATCCACTGGAATAAGGACGTTGAGTCCTTGAAGGGAGGCCGCTGTCTGACTATGCACCGACGTGTCTACTACGGAATAGCTATAAGGTCCGGGCACATCCTCAAAGGATAAAGCCAGGTACAAAGGACCCGCTAAATAATTCCCTGGCAGGTATGAGTCCTGCCATCCCCTAGAATATAGCGATCATCCCCCAGGCGCTGTGTATTCTCCTGATTCACTTTGTATTATCCCCACATCATTCCCCATATCACTATATCACGGCAGGCATAGAGACTCTGTGGAGACTGTGGAGACTGTGGAGACTGATCAGACTCTGGAGCCATTAATATTGGGAATGTCGATTCCTCGCACGATCGATTCCTCCTGAGGGATGAGAAAGATTGGAAAATGGAAGTAGTCAGTGCTCGAAGAAGGGACGGCGCTATTCCTCGTAGCCGAAACCACCCCAACCCCCCCCCCCCTCCTCGTCCAATCGAGTCTCGGAACACGCTTGACTTTATCATCCCTTAGAATCGGCTCGCGTCGTGTTAATGGCGACGCGCCTTAAAGCGATTACGCGCCCCGGGCTTTTACCCCGATAAGCGATAACTCGACTAGAGTACCGAGGCCTTCACCCGTAAATTTTCAACCATCGCTGACACCCCCCACCCCCCTTTGTATAACCCCTCGGGCCTTCGTTCCTTCCCGAAGCCACTTCCACCAACCTATTTATCCATCCGATTTCCTGTCCCGCAGGTCACGATTTCCAGTCTTGTTTCAAGAATAATCCCTTCCTCGCTTTGACCATCGTCTGCTTTTCCTCCCGTATGGCCATCGGTACTGGTTCCGTTCAATCTGCCACAACGAAGCGCCCTCGTGACTTTAGACGTTTCTGCCATTTTCAGTATGTTTCGCGAACATTTAAGCGAGACGAGGACAAAGAGAGACTCGAGGCAGAATGGAAGGAAACAAGCCGAAGAAATGTCTTGGCAAGTAGGATAAGAAATAATTAATCTGAAGAGGATTAACGAAAGGAACTGGAGGAGTTTCGCGATTCGCGTAATACCGCCTTAAGCCTTGATATGATAATCCACGAAAACTTTCCTGGGAAATCCGTTTATCGCATTTTCGAAGATTGATAGGATGAAGCTCGTCTCCCGGCAGAACCAGCGATATTATTTAAATAGTCGAGATAAAATATCGAAATCCTCCAAATATATATAATCATAAGTATCAACGAAACGAAATTAATAATTCAGGAAAGTTTAATGCGTCCTGGAATCGTCACTTCGATCCCTTGGTTTCTGGTTGGCGCAGCTTCTGAGGTTGCTTTACAGATTTGTCAAGTGATGAGTTTCGGTATGGATGAGTATTTTTGGTGCCGCCACGTTGCAACCCTCCAGAAGCGTTTTACCCGCACTAAAGTATATTGGTTATTATTCGACAGACCCCTCCTCCCTTCTTTGCTCTTCGCCCTTTCTTCTTTTTTTTGTACGAAAAAGCATCCGTTCGCTCGAAAAAAGAAGAATCAGGCATAACGGTGTGGGTGAGAAGATGAAGAGGCCCGACGTGTTGCGCGAAAAGCAGGATGGCGCTCTTAAGGAAGAAAAGGAAGAAAAGAAAGAAAAAATGGAAACGCGAGAAGAAGTAGGTGATGGGTGCCCGCAGTGGGCCACAGTGGTATTGGATGGAGGAGGAGGGGGTGGGCAGGGAGTGCTTCCCGGTATCTCTTGGGTCCAGAGGGGATGGGGGGGGGCGGATGAAGGAGGGTCGGGTAAGACGAAGGGGTTGAAAATCTCGCTACCGCAGAACGTGCCACGGATGGATCATACATCATTCCTTTGCGAACGACGCCTCCATATCCAGGACGCCTACTCACACATCCCCCCTCCCCCCACCCTTTCAGCCCTCTATCCTCTTTACGGGGTATCAGCTACTCTTGCGTGGCACCCTGGGTGCTCATTCACTCGTACCTGCGCTACCGCGTTAGCACGCTATCGAGCTCTCAACAAGATTTGAGAGATGCTGTGCCAGGGCTGTGGCATAAACGCCATCCGGCTGTACGGCCGAGGCCATTCTTCAAGCGGCACGCTCAAAGCAGCTACGTGCGCGCCTTCTCACCAGGACGCACCTTTAGGCTGGTTCGCACGACTGCCACCAGGTCGCTGGATACGCCATAGAAATTCATGGGAATTTTCAGGGCATCTCGTAAAGAATGCGAATTCCTTCTAGGGTGAAAGGGACGCGCCCGGGCGTAGGTATGTGCGCCGCGACGCCGTGTCGCCGGTAACGGCAGTGCGCTCAAAAGGGGTTTACTCTTCAAACTGATATTTCTATTACGGGACACACCCTGTGATCTCGAAGAAATTTCATTTTCCTACGCGATGAAAGATCCATCCGAGTAGAGTGCCTAACGCGATAGAGACCTTCTTCCTCCTCTTATCTTCTATCCGTTTACTTCTCCCTTTCTCCCGCAAGATTCCTTCAGCCGTGGCTGACTACGGTGTCTACACACAGGGTGCTACCACTAGCGCCCTTGTACTGCTATTCCCATTATGCACGCTCAGCGACAGCGCGTACCGTGACAAGACTATTATTAAATATAGATATGTCGTCCTACGATACATGCGCATTATTCTATTGACGAAATTGGAGAATCCCATTGCCACGCATCCGACCTGCGCGCTTACGTCTATTGGAAAAATAGTGAAATATATTTACGAGGTCGCCATGTTGTTGCCGCGGTAATTCCTCGTGGGAAATGTAGGAGGAATGAATAAATAAATAAAAGCATAAAAATAATATATATGAAGGAGAAACATAAATAAGCGATACGTTTATCACGGCCGGTGTGGCCGTGGCTGAGGAACATTAGGGTCTCTATTTATCGATGGGCAGTTTCACATGAAGGCGACGGGTGTAGTCGATCAGCCGGCACGTACCTAACACGAGCCCTTACGACCCCATAACGTATAGGTTACGGTCGCGCCCTTTTGTACGAAAAAGGTAATCCCTTATTTTATCCCAAGCCGTTTACCCACCACGTTGCCACCGATAAAACCATCTCTCGTCTTATTCGGATCCCAGGAGACGCCACGCGACGTCGAGCGTCGCCAGGAGACGCTTCACCGTGACTAGACAGCCCGTAGTACACATACGCACCTGCCCCCTCCCTCCTGCTCAGCTCCACTCGTGCCTGATTCGTCTACCACCCACCCACCCACCTCGCTCCATCGAACGGATCCAGCTTAATTCCGATATCTTACTTTTAGCGAACTACCTAAATCCAAAGCCTAACCAGGGAGCTTAAGGCTGTTTCCAAGATTCGAAGGAGCTTTTACTCATTTCCCTTGGCTGAACCCTCCTGCTGTCTGATACAGCTATCAACCCACTTCTCCTAGAAATCTCTCCAGGGCTTCGAATAAACTCTAATACTATTTGAGGAACAGGAATACTTAACAAGAGTCACAGGAGGCAGGAGACTCGCAGCAGTGCAGATCGATACGCGGACAAGTGGGCAGCTCTGGCCATTACAATTCGGCAGCTGTAAAATATTTAAGACTCGCGCAAAAAGGGGAGGAGGGACGAAGTCTAACCTTTCTTACGATTGCAATTGTTGCAAAGAGAGCACGGAGAGAATCGGGTGAGAGGGCGCTCAGTGAATGCGATAAGGGTAGATAGTGGCGCAAGCGGTAGACGCTGCTAATGCGCGGACTGTAAATACAAAAAGATTGAAAAGGATCGCGGCTCCCGTAAAGAGGTTTGGCATCGCGAGGACCTGGAATCCTCGAATCCCAGAAACACAAGTAAAGCCCAGCAGCCGCATCCAGCGACTTGGCCGCGAGCATTGTTGCAGCCAACAATAGGATTAATTATGAAGCTCACTCTTAGCGGGTTGCGGCTGCCCTCCTGGGATTATTTCCTGCGGGGAATCCCCCGCAAAGGCTAATAATTACCCGGTTACTGCAAAAGGAGAGGAGAAGCACCCGAGTAGAAAAAGAAACAGATCAGGCGCCTCAGGATGGAACCGCAAGGATTGGATACTTGGATCGGATGCTGCAAAAGTAGAAATAAAGCAGGATGGAGGCGTAATGTATCGTGTTTCCGCATCGCTCGAAATCTACTGTCCCGATAAGATGGGAAATCGAGCCCAGAGGAGTAATTACCGGGCTCGAATTTCCGTTCCCGAGGAGCATTATACACCAACTAGGACACCATCTTCATCTAGGACGCCTCCAATAAATCTTTGGCACGCTTCGCCTGCAACTTCACTCACCCCCCCTCCCCCCTCACTCCTCACAGCCAATTTCCGAGGGCCGGTCAAACATCCTAGATTACACTTTTCTGCCGGTCTCGAAAAACTTTTCAATGTATTTCTCTTTCTTTTGGATACGGTGCTCGAGATTATTAAATCATTGAACCGCTGAATACGCGCGTCAATATGATATCCTATTTTATTACAGGGCAAATCCTAGTGTTACTTTAATAGAACTTTTCCATTTCCTTATCTGCCTCGCCCCCCCGCCCCCCACTCACTATCTCAGATTTCCTCACATGTATACGCAGCACTCGTGTGGGTGTATCGGAGCACATAGTTACGGGGCAGATCCCGGCGGCGCCTATAACGGATCTCACGGATCTCAGCGAACTGGGACACGTCGCATAGAATTCTCCTCAGCTTTTCGAGATATGTGCGGAATGCGAAAGTAATTCGATGGCGGATTCCCGTCTTGGGATTCGATAGGGAAAGCGCGAATGCTCGTTCGTTATCGCCGGAAATATTTTGCAGCCGCGTCTTGCTAAAGAAACTTTGAGCGACAGTCTACGGATGAGCTGCCCCTCTACGTACATATTATACTGTATGTATAGCCGAGAATAAAGTAAGTTTATAAGGAAAATGGTGCGCACATAGGAAGAGGGTGGTGAGATTGAAAAAAAATCCAGATGAAAGGAGAAAGAAGTGAGGAAACATAGAATAACGAATGTAGCGTAACGAGGAGGAGCGGAATATATGAAACGTCCTGTAGTTTAGTACCGAGCACTGCCGCTAGGATTCGATAATGACTGATTTTAAAAGAAGAGACTGGATCCTGAAATTCAAAGGGAGCCGCGGGTGGATCTTCGTTCATCCGTGAAAGTGTCTTTTCTCGTAGAAAGTCGATGAGGAAGACGAATATGAGAGAGAGAGAAAGAAAGTAGAATGGATAGGGAAGAAAAGAAAAAGGAGCCGAAGAATTCTTTAGCGATTGCACAGCCAGCCAACGAAGATCCGAGGATTCCCTTTGGTTCTTCGCCATTTTTATCGTCCAGCCTGACAGCGATACCGGTGTCATCGTATTTCTATCCTCTTCCCTAAAAAGGGGTATCGATAAAAAAAAATGTTAAAACAAGAAGAAATAAGAACGAGCGAAGGATTAACGATCTTTCGGTTGGTCCCTTGTCCGTGAGCCATAAATTGGAAAGGAAGAAGAGGAAGAGGAGAAGCGATCCTTCGGTACGTAGACGTTGAGGATCTCATCTAAGTCTGAAACGGATGGTCATCTCGATCAGAGTGATTCCGTACTTTAGATAATTTTTTTTCTTTTTTGAACAATTCACTACTTTTCCGTATTTCTACCAACGCACACACGTACACGCACCCTCTTCGCACTCGACGTCAATAACCTTCCATGCTCTTCATCTCTCTGTTCCTATACCGAAACGCCCGAAGCTACTTCAACCTTCTTGACTCTTATTAGACCTTGTTGAACCTGCCATTCGGCTCGGATAAGTGAATTCCATAGTACCTAGAAACAGTGACGGCATCGCAAAGGACGTGATTGCGAAAACTTTTGTTTTTCCTGATAAAGCACAAAAGCGACTAAAGCCGTAAGCTGACTTTTCGATAAGAACAGAGCTGAAGCAACAAGAGGCAAGAGTGAACGAAGAAAAGGGTTTCGAGAGGGGCACTCGATGATTCGCAGCCTCCCAAGCCCCGGGGGGCTATTTATTTAACGAAATTTCTCAAAGTATCGATCGAATCTAACCAAAGTACACTGGATCAGTGTAACTTGTATATTGCGTAGAAGTTGCGTGGTAGCTATAGAGTATAAGCTATAGTATAATATATACTTTTTGTACTTGAGTACTCAATGCAGTCAGGCACAATAAATAGACACTGAACAATCTATTGATTAATACGTATCTCTATTGACTCATAGAGAAAGTAAATTTCCATTCGAATGGAGGCGCACTGCAAACATGTCTTCGTTATCAATTGTCAACATTCGGCCATCTGTCGTCCATTATTAATATCATTTCACACCCACATGCTGCTGTCGTTCGGATGTGTCTGTTTCATATGTATATACGATTATGTAATATTTAACGTCCTAACGCAATTTACGTGAACGGATCTTCTTAAATATAGTTTCTAATCTTTATAGTAATTGATTAAGGGGTATTACCTATGTACAGTTATTTCAAGTAAAACACGTGGCCGTTAATCTGCGAAATTCTGTCTGCCACACCGAAAGGCAACGACGTTACGTGTCCATTGGAAAATTGCGACGTCTTCCGATGCAAAAGATTCTACAGAAACCTGAAGCATGTTATAATTTTCTATAATACTTTATTGATGAAACCCTTATCAATTATATTTTGACCTCGCAGGTGTGTCGAAACTATCGATACCATTCGGAAGGGTCTGGCTGCACGAAAAAATCTACTGAAATAAGTTCCAATTCTACGTGTAATCGGATTAATGCTATGAGCTTCGTATAAACCGTATCGTCATGGCAATTTTACACGTGACAAGAAATAACGTATTAACCCGAACCAACGGTAGGTGCGCTGACATTTATATGGATTTCATGGAAATCCCATAAAATTTCGTAATATCCGCATTCGTTCACGACGTCATGGATACAGATTGCGCGATTAATTTCAGTTACAAGCATTCTTTTTTGTTTTGTTTTCATTTGCTTTTATTTCCTTCGCATTGCTGTAGCGAACGTTACGCTCGGTAATGGCCGCGTTACATTTTATTTCTTTTCACTTTGACTCGGAGCTCCGGTCGAATCGATTTGCGCGTCACGCACGCGGAAATACGTAATACTTTCCACTGTTGTTAATTTTTATTATATTTTTCCGCCCCACTCTTAACCTCCTCTTTCCTTCTCTCTCTACACAGAAACGGCCACCGCGTCCATCAATTTCTAATATTCTTCAAATCAACGAAAGTGAAGACAATCGCAATGACTGTTGGCAGCGCGAGTGTTACTCGTTACATTGCATCTTAGCCCTTATGAATTTCAGGCAAAAGGCGCAGAACGAGGGAAGAGCAAGACGGCTGTTCTCAATCCCTGATACATTACAGGATGTTCCAGATGCAATGTGGGTCACGATAGGCCGTAAAGGAAACTGCCGACGGTTTCCATGAAATACTCACACATCTTTCGTCCCCGTTTTCCCCTTCTTGCTGGTCGTTTCCGAGATTCGACGCGGAATTCGAATACCAGGAACAGCAACCTCGTTTAACTTTGACAGGGAATTCAGCCCTTTGCGAAGGGGATGGTGGTACGCCGACATCCCGTTGGATCTTACTTTATTTTGTTTTTATTTTTAATCCCTTCTCACGTTTTTCAAATCCTCCTTCTCCTTTTCTCTTGCACGCTGTGTTGTCCCCGTATACCGCAGTCTGTCTCCGTGTCCTTAAACCCAAAAGTAAAGCGAAAAAGAAAAGTAAAAAAAAAGTTGACAGCCACCAGCAGCCCCTTCGGATAAGGGAGTTAAATCGGGATTTGTCAGTTACGGACAGGCCCCGAAGCTCGCGAAAACAGGACTGAGAAAGTTTTAATGTCAGGCTGCGAAGGAGATTGGCCGTCTGGAAGAAGCAAGAGGGGTGGCGTCGGGTTACCTCTAACCCGACACCCCTAGATGCTAAGAGCTGCTCGATGCCTGACGAGACCGAAGGGTGTGTTTCCAGAGGCTACGGGGATGAAGGAAGCGAAAGACGCAACCCCAGGGGATCGCTTACCCTAATCGCTCGCGCCTACGATGCCGCCTACTACCTTCGTCCCTTTTATCATTCCGCATCCGACCCCCGCGCGACACCCTCCTCCTCCGGCCCTACTCCTCTTAAATCGCGAATATATTTTCGCACTTTCACGGATTCCGCCATCTTTGGAACGAAACCGCGAATCGGTTCAAATATTTTTATGACTCTCCTGATGTTTCATTTATTTATTTATTCATGCGTTGCCTGAATACGCCGGCAAGTAATAGTTTCGTATCAGCGATAGTTTTCTGATATTCCATCGCGATCAACAGAACGTTCCTCATTTTTCACGCACATCGAATTCAGCCAGAATATTGGAGAAACATTCGTTTTAATTTCACATACGTCAACTTGTCTCGGACGGATCAAACTTTATTGCACGAAATGTGCACGCCCGTGTAAAGTGTTTTTGCTTTTTCACTTTCACGCGAAATTACGTATCGACTCCTTACATATTCGAAAGTCTATCACGCTCGTTTACGGCCGACGATAGGCGCGTCTTACGTGGGATCGTTTCTCAGAGTCTTTGACATTTTTTTACGGCGCTGCGATCGCCGGTCATTTCGTAATATCTGAAATTTCGAAGTTCATACCGAACGAGGAACCATTAGAGACATCCAGAACCTCGGGCGAATACACCATTTGCCCATGTGCTTGGCTAGAAATCGACCGATAGGAAGGAACATTGTCCTAAAACGAGTTGGAAGTTTTGAATTCCATTATTCTGCGATCACCGTATAGATAGGCACTCTCAGGATACCACCAAAACTTTACCCGATATTCAATTTAATGGACATTTCGTTGGATGGCCACGACCATATAGTTCTTTCTCTCTCTCTCTCATTAAATTCAGGGAAAACATTACGTTAGAAAATTTCAATACTTTACATATTTCCAAAAGGCTTTTTCATCGCTGCAATTTATAGTAAAAAAAAAAAGGTTTTAATTTCCTCCCGGAAGCGTAAGGGTTTACGTTCTCTGTCTGACCTACATAATTATATAACTATACATATGTCTACGGTATACATACGTATATTATACGTTTGTGCAACATCGCGGTGCATCGGTGAGAAATTGAATCGGGAAATAAAACGTATTTAGTTCCCTTGGCAGTGCAGAAATTGGTTTAACGGAAACACGTGAATTATTGAAAATTTTCTTGCGGTACCACATACATACAGTTCAAGGACTATCAATAATAAATAATTAATGATAAACATTCGACGGTAACCATAGGTGAATTGTCCTAGTGATACGACCAATGATTAATGACATCTGATTCTATATGTCACGCATGTAATTAATGAGATATCTCAAATTCGCTTGACAGGATTTGGCAAAATGGCCTTTCTGGCTACCCTGGAGGACGACAGTGTTTGAGAAAGAGAGGGAAAGAGAAAGGTGAAAAAATAAAATAGAATGAGACGACAGAAAGTCTCAAAAGCGAATCGCGAAGTAGTTTCACGATTTGCATGCATATAACCAGACAGGCTAAGAGGTTCTGAAGGTGAAGGAGGGAGGTGAGTGGTGAGGAGGGGGGAGGGGGGGAGTGCCAAGAGCCGAGAGCAAGTGAGCAATAATCAGCCGGCTGAATGCGAGTGAGTGGGCGCGCGGAGGGTAGCCAGTCGAGAGGGGTAGAATTTTTCATGAAAAATTCATAAGCCAAAGCGCAGTATTACTCAGAATTATGATTCTCCTTACTATCAATATCTTATTATTACGCGGGACGCTGGGCGTCGCGAGGAACACCCAAGCACAGACCGAACGCTCGAAAATGCTCAAAGCTCTTTATTATTTTTAGCCTTCTTTCTCTTTTCACTCTCACTCCTAGATCCGACGAGTTCAGTGAAAATAATTTCCTTTCTTATGAATTCTCAGGCTTTATGCGAAAATTTATCGATGCTTTATTATTACGTCTACGTATAGCTTCACCCCTTTGGTTTACACGTCATTGCCCAATCTCCATGCTTACTTTTTATTTATTGCTGCTGCACAGGAGAATAGATCGATATAAGAGATTAACCATTATAATATTTACGTAGCGGGTCAGCGTCGTCTCTCCAGTTCCGCAGCGCCCCGACGCCCCATTCACCCGCCGCCGTCTTGGGCAAAGAACATCATTTCACAGAGGCAAATTTTTATGGTTACCCTTATAATAATTCAGCTTTATCTTGCAACAGCCTCCCTTCGGATAATTTAGTGCCAGAGGGTTGGTACTGGTGAGATAGAGGGTTGCCATTGGGCACGTGAGGCGGACGAGCCAAAATGAGCAACCCCTAACTGGAGGGTACTAAACAGTCGATTACCGTAAGGCATTCCTAAGGAAATTTAGCCTATTTTAGTGACGCTAAGCGACTATCTGCCAACCGGTCAGGCTGTCAGGCTGTCAGGCTGTCAGGCTGCCACACCGACGGACAACCCGAGGACCAACCTACTACACGTATGAGCCGACTAAATCATTTGGAAATTTCAGATTGTTCCCACCATCGAATATTTCGAGTATGCGTTTAATTAATTACTATCGAGCCTGCGCGGATGTGTGCAGGTGCCTGTGTCCATCTGTGACGCAATATCGGAAATAGATGATCGAAATTATTTCCGGCACACATCGACCACCGGACCACCCCATTGTCTAGGGAAATTCGAACGAGCAACGTCTGTCTCTATTATCTCTGTACATGGACCAGGTGGACGAACGATCGCACCTGTATCTATGACTATTGAGTATATTTAATTATCAATTAATCAATTTTCTACAATCTTTTACTCATTGTATATTTCGAAATGACGCCAGGCTCCAGGGTTATATCGGGTATGCATATTGAAAATAGATAAATCGTTTTTTTACCCCTTTTGCATGATGATTTAATGAGCATCTTTGCACGCGGATGTACAGACGACTGTGTTACTCATAGAAGTACGAGACTTATTTAATAGTGCTACTGGTAATTAGCAAGATTTAATGCAAAAAATTTGTCAATAACTAACGAGGCATTCACGGTGCAAATTTCAATGGTTTCCAGTGGGCAAACCGGTGCTGGCTTATAAAAGCGTCGCCACGCCAGCGGCTTCGGGCTTTCGGTTTTAAGCCAGGAGGGCTTTAAAGGCACCTTCGGAATCTGCCGACCGATTTCATCGCGATCCCGAACCACTCCGAACCATCCCCAACATCGGTTTCATCCTGTGAGACAAATCTATTTGAAAGGAGAAAATCCGTTGAATTTTTGGAAAAGTCTAAAGTTTTGCTTCTCTACGTGATGTTCTTGCTGCTAGGTGAACCTTCGACCATTTTCATTTGTACGCGCGTCGAGGGGATGATGCTATTGCAAATGGCTAGGGATTATTTTTGCTGGGTTTTTATGATCAATGCAAAAAATAATATTCACAAAGGGGTTATTAGGATTATACGCAATTTGAAATGCAAATAAATCTGTAAGATCATTCTGATGTTATTGGAAGCGATCTACATACTGGAAAATGGCCTCACTATTTTCAATGGCCGTTGAGGCACGATCGGGGGCGATATTCACCATTGGGAAATGTGCCGTTTCGATCGAAAATTTGCGCTAATTTTCCGTTTTATCGTTGTCGATATTAGTCGAGCTATTAAATCCTACAAATCCCGAGTCACATTATTCCCATTAATTGTCGCTGTCTATTTCTACGCAGGATGCAAACACACGTGCTCAACACGTTACTTCGGTGCTCTGGGCGGCTGTGCACAACAATTTGCACTTTGCAATTTGCAAAATTCACATGCCGTTTTTTTAAAACTTCGTTCTCAGCATCATCGTAATTTTCGAATGAAATGGCAATAAAGTTCGATAGACTCAAATGGATTAGCAGAATCGTTGATACCGAGTCCTGTCTGATTAAGCAGGCTGGCTACGGCCCTGATTAAGACCGAAAGGGAAATCAGCTTCATCCGGACAACAAAAGGTCCTGGAAAAGGAAGAGAAAGAGGAAGTTAAGGATGTAAATGAGATTGAAATTTCTTAAGATGGTACCGACCGCACCGTCGCTGCTCGACAGACAAAGACTCCATTTTATTTCACTTTACACTGCACACGTTTGCCCAGTCCACTCGCTTCCCTTGACTCGGTCCACGCAGCTTCATCTTTTTTTACATCTCCATTACCGCTAATTACTTTCCTACTGGATTAATATTAACGTTTCGCATAAAATTCACAACCAGTGCATACATATATGCACCCTGTAAAAAATTAATTCGCCAAATACCTACTCGCAACAGTTTCCCGTTCGCGAAATTGCGGAGCGTAAAACTGGAAAACTGTTATTTAAGGAGACCGAAGTGTCCCTCTGCACTCAACCGAATCTTCGACAGGAGCGTCGCAACTGTTTCCCGTGCCACCCCAATGCAAATCCATAAGATACCAACCTAGGAGCATCAAGTGTGCGTGCAGCACGTCCAGTGGAATTTTATGGGAGGCCATTTTAAGTGGAGAAAGTGAGAAACGGACCAGCCAGGGTGTAGGGGCTTCGCAAGGTGGAATAGGTAAGGGTAGGTGGGAAGGATAGATGCGACAGATAGGCACTGCTGTAGGTGGGTGGGTTATTAAGTAGGTTAGGTAGGTTAGGTAGGCAGCCAAGCAGCCAGGACAGGAATGGCGGCTTAATTCCGTGCGATAATGTACTATTGGAAGGATGTAATATAAATCCTAATCAAAAGATATCCCGCGGTGTCTGGCCGTTGACAGGAGGGCTAATGGAAAGAGGCTATGTGTGTGTGTGTGTGTACCTTATACGTATACAGGGTATATCTATAGAAAGAGAGAGAGCACACATATATAAGGGAGGAAGCGAAAGCATCCGTGAATGATCCGCCCTGCCGAAAATCCGTGACGAAAGGCTCATTTTTCACCAAGGGCACTCGCGCCCCCTTACGCCATCCCCCTCCGCCCCCCCTCCCAACGTCTACCTTTCACCACCTTAGGGCCTGGATCTTCTCGCACTCCCTTTCGCCCGCTCATCACCTCTACTGGTATTCGACCTACGACCTAAGACCTACATAAACACGCACTTTGTTCGACCCATCACCCTCGACATTCGTCATCCCCTAGAGAGGGTGAATATACCGATAACATGGAAGAATTCCTTAACCTTTTTTCTTGATGAAAAATCTACCCGGTTTCCACCCTTACTTTGGTTGGAATCATCAGCCAGAATCCCGAATCCGACCTAGGCACAGGCAAATACCATTTTTGGGATCCAACCCGTGATATATGTGTATAGGTACGTATATATACGTATACTATACTGTCTTTCACCCTCTGTTCGTTGCATTCTACTTAATACTTAATTGAGCCTACCGACAGGAAGAGGGTGACTTTTTCACCTCCCTGCAGCAGCCAGCAGCCAGCAGGCCCACAGCGCCAGTCACAGCCAGGCAGTCTGTCGAGCCCTTATTCTCTCATTCAGAAGGGTATAATTTATTCATGGGGATAGGAATCTTCGGATGAGGATTTATAAGGGTGCGTTTAATCGGCCAAGTAATTGGCTCCTAACCGCAGCCCAGTAAGCTTCAGTAACTAGGAATTAATCTGTCAAAAACAAATTGTAAGTAAATGCTTGAAATAGGTGACGTCGCGTTCTTCCTCACGGATGTGGCTACAAGTAATTGCCTCTTTGAACTGGCGACAAATCTCTCAATCCTTTTACTTCTTTTCAACCTCCCTTTCACTCCCCTTCACCGGGCCCTTTTGCTTTTATTCTTTAAACCCCCGTCTCCATACTTTCTCCATACTTGTCCTGAAGGCCCTGGGAAATCATGGCAAATGAGAAATACCTCAGAAGAGATCCATTTTCCTTCTCTATCTTTATTGCTCTTCTTCTTTTCTCCTTTCTCTTTCTTCTCCCGTGGTACTCGCAGCAAAAGTTATTGATGAGTAGCAACCAGAGGAGCGAGAAACATTAATTGTCCTATGAAATCGCGAGCTTTTCTTTCTCTTATTCCTCTTCCCTCTCCTTCCTCTCCTTCTCTTCTCCGCCTCCCCTTCAGCATCCCTGTATCGAATGCATCTGGATTCGCACGAAGACGCAGGATCGACACCGAAGCTTTGAGGAAGAAGACATAGCGGAGAGCCTGGAGCGAGAGGGAAGGAGGCTGAAGGAAGGGAAACAGGGAAACAGGGAATGGCTGCGAGAGGATCTTAATCTTCTGCTTCCGTCGGAATCGTCTATCATAGAAATATCCGCCGGAAATGAAGCATCATTGTGATGTCGATCACCCTTAAAAAATGAAGTCCTCTTTCCGCCTACATTGGTATAGTCTCTTCATCATGGCCATTATCACCGGCTTATCTTTGGGCAATATCTACTCTCGTGGATTCTCCCTTTCCCTTCCCATCTTCCTTCTGCCACCCCCCACCTCCACCCCTTACCGACGTGTAACCCGATCGATCTGCCAGTTCCGCCTGAATTCCTCTTAATTAATTAATAACTTGCCTAACCATCGTTAGGCAATAGAACGTAAATTATTCAATAAACGGCACCATCAATATATAAAGGGTGTCAATGAAAAATCAGTTAATCCAATTGGAACGTGAATAACAATGATACTGCGAAAGGAAGGAGAATCCCACTACATGAGACGAATAAGAGAATAAGGGATGCTAACGAGCGTCAGGGGTGACTCCTCCGCAGCGTATAGGGCTGTCCAATTTTGAAGTCTACTCGGCTGTTTTTCTCCTCTTTCGTAAGGCATATCGTTTCACAGATACGCATAAGCATGTGTGCGTGTGCGTGCATGTGTGGGCGTGGAGCACACACGACGCAATTCCTAGATTAAAACCAGCCACGTTTCAATTGAGGAGCGAACAATCAGCTAATGCTTATTGAAAAAAAGTAAAGAGATTTCTCAATAAGACTACTCGGTGCGTTCGACCATTTGGGCACAAAGAATATCTGTCATCCCTCGAAGCGTCAAAGACAAAAGTCGCAGCCGCCCAAGGACCCTTTAGAATTGACCTTCTGGAAATTCACTACTGTTTATCGTAGTACAAACTAAAAAGAAAAAAAAAAGAGAAAAAGAAAACAAAAATTCACGAAGGGTGAGAAGTTGATTGGCGAATACTTTTTGCTTTCTCCGTAACCCCGTTAGCTCACGCATGGAATCCCCCAAAGAGTGCTCGCGCGTCTATGACAATAAATTCTCCCTCAATACTCCAGATTAAATGGCGAATAATAAAGAGAGAAAGAAAAAAAATCAACTGAAAAAATTGGAGAAATCCGAGTAAAATGTTTGCAAATATAAACTCCTCGCCTCTGCGCTATTTGGGATTTGTAGAGTCTCTCTCGTTGGCACCGCTGACTCAGAGTGAGTCGAACCGAGCTGCTCGGATGGTAGTTGGTAGCAGTGCCGTTGGTAGCACTGGGATAGGAAGTAGAGGGAGAGGAGAGCCGGAGGGTTAAAGGAGCATGAGTTACGAGGAGGTACGGTGCGGCTGTTTACCCTTTATTTATGACGAAAGTTTGCCCAGATTTTGCGAAAGCGCACCCCTGCACTCTCTCTCTCTCTCTCTCTCTCTCTCACACACACACACCACAAGAGCGTTAAGGGTACAGAGGAGAACAGCGAAGGGTACTACCTTGACTACCTTCTACCGGAACCGCAATAGTGGAGGATGGCCATACACAGGGTGGTTCAGTAGAGGATTGCCAGAAGCTCTAGAACCAGCCAGTGCAGTCATTTGTTAGTGTCAACGTAAACCCCCAACTCACCCCCAACCCCGGAGACGACGAGGTTACCCACCTCATACGCGATAATAAGCGAGCTAGTTAGTTCCGTCCAACTAGTAGCTACGTACAGACAGTAACAGACCGGTGTCTGTGGGTGGCTGGCTGGTCACGGGAATGTACCTACTGGCGAACTTCCATGTCTCTCTGATTTTTTCTAATTTTTCTTATTTTTCCTTTCACCCTTACAGCACGTTGCCGCCACTGGAAGGAGAAAGTGACGTGGACGCAGAGGACCCAGCCGGAAATCCTCCTTGCTGCACTGATTATTTCCGCAGTGTTCTTTCGAGAGTTGCAACGTGAAAACTAGAAAGGTGCGAGTAATCACGCGCTGGAGGAAAAAAAAATAAAAAAACACGCGCATAAACAAATAATGCTGTAGAGATGACGAAAGGTGAAAATGTGGAGCGAGCTGTGATCTCGCTGGCTCCCGCCACACCGATGCATGGAATAAAGAGGAGCGAAATACGAAAAAGAAAAAAAGCAACTAAAAAATGTAGTAACGCGCGCCTGTGAAAGAGATACGAGCGCGTTTGTTAATGACACAGGCTGCCACGCGATGTGTGTCCGTACGTGTGTACATACATGCGCGCATACGTGAGTAGGAAGGATCGCGCAGACAAATGAAAATGCAAAAATTAAATTATGATAATAAAAAAAAGGAAGAGATTCAAAAAAGAATGAGTCTACCTCTTTCGGGGTGAAAAGGATTACGTAGATTTGCCTGCACGTAGCATCACTATATGTATAACTTATATGTATATGAATAGCAGTGTATAGGGGGAAGCGCGAATAGTGAAAATTGGATTTGCCGATTTGAGACAAAAAATATGTAGATTGAAGTACACACATGGGATTGGAGTTTACTTTTTTTTTTTTCGTTTTTTGCCACGCACCTTGTTATGTATTTCTTTTCCTCTCTCTCCCCCCCCCTCCCTATTTATTTAACGAAGTCACCCTTCTTTTGCTTTTATAATCATGCGTGTGCGACTCTCCGAACTCCAGTGTCCACACTCGATCGTGCATGCGCGTAAACGCTGAAAAATTCTCCACGTGCACGAAGATGCCGTGCATATTCAGTGACTCGCGGATAAAAGTTTATTCTATTTCCCTTGCGCACACGTTGAAGTAGAAACGAGTCCCACAAGCATCGTAGCCATAGAGCAAAATGTAAACGCGGCCATATTGGACACTGAGCGTACCCAGAGTGTCTCTAATTATTTTACACAGGGCAATTAAATGTATTCGCAAATATGGTCCCACCAGCTCGCACATAACCTAACCTTTATAACCTCCATATTTTCCATTGACGCGCGTGGGATGAACTTTTACGTGTAACGAATCTACAGGGTTGTCCAGTTTCACCGATCAGCCTCACGTGACCGGACAGAGAAAAACTATTAACCTTTGCAGTGTTAATTATTTCAGAATATTATAACCTAGTTTAGGTTAATTACCTTAGTTCCCATTTCTACGTCACTCAAGCTTGTGCATGCGCAATGTGACCTCGTGTATTTTATTCCCGTCACTCACGAATCCCACAAGGCCCATCCACGTCACTGATAAATATCTCTTCGGAATCCCTCGAGCATTCGCTAGAAATTCTAGTAGGTTGTCTCTACCGAGAAACAGCGACAAGGGTTGGAAGACGGTTCACCAGCACCCGAAAGATATGCTGTGTGCGAATACATATATAAATATAGTACATTACACGCGTGCGATACGTGTACCAGGCAAATATACGGCAATCGAGATTATATAGTGTACATGCATGCATATATATATATATATAACGTACTAAACGATTGGTACACTTGGAAAGAGTCAAAGGATCCCGTGCATTCCACGTGGAATGAGTATTGGTTGTTGGTCGCATTGATAATTGGACACGTGTTTCCGGAGTAACCCCACGATCCCTTCTCACGTACGTGTGCATAGGTGCCATACGGTTATGTAGATATACACATATGGCAAAGTGCGCAGATGAAGTGCACTCGATCGGACGCGTGCACTAATTGGGGATGCAATTAAAACAAACCTGGACTCACGCAGCGCACAATGGGATCTCCCCGTTGCGCGTTGACGCATGTGTGCGCAATAGCGTCACCAAACAAACGGCATTTCTTTTTATTTTCCTACGATAAAAATACGCTACCAACCTCTTACCCGAAATTTCTCACCCTTCGGTTTACAGAATTAGGCTCCTGCATTGCCTATGCAAATGCGTGTATGTGTAAGCACTGATACATTTGACAGGAGTGACGTCACCTGTTGACAGTATTGATTCGAGTATACTCAACCCACTGCGGGGCTTAGCTTGGCTTAGGCTAGGTTAGGTTAGTTAGATTAGGATCGATAATAGTAATAATAATCCAGATGCACTTAATAATACCGAACCGTAATCGGGCTTTGATCCAATTACGTATAGAAATATCGAATAATGTGCTTTAATAATGCAATTTTGAAATACCAGTGATAACGATAATCCACTTACACAGTCACAATAGACGAATTTCGATTTCAATTATGATTCTAAACTTGTGCTTTTATTTGACGGATATCACTTAATTAATATTGTTCAATTACGATAGAGCTATAAATGAAATACTACGTAATATATTTATGATCGCTCAGATATTCACTGTTTTAGATGACAATTGATATTCTAGTAATTAACAGTGAACAATTTCAATTACTCCGACTATGAAATTCCACGGGGATCGGGAATCGAGTAGGCAGAACATTCGAATTCCAGAACGATTCGATAGAGTGCTAATAAATATTTCCAGGCCAAACTTGGCTCTACCCTACTGGTCCGGACGTCGCGGTGCCTTTGAAAAATTATTCCCAGAGGAATCAAGAAAGTTCTTAGTCTTTCCAAAGCTACGTAAATTGCATTATGCCTGCTGGCAGTAATTCTCAAGCCTATTTGCGCTACGAGGAATCCGAAGGATGGCCTGAAGGACTTCGACTACCCTACGAGGTACAAGCGGGTCACCCACCCACCCTGCCACCCCCTCCCGTGTCTGTCGTTGAGCCGGCCAAGGGATCCCAGGAACCTGCCACAGAGGAAACATTTAGCAATCGAAAAAAACCATTTATGTTCGAGAATACCTAAGAATACGCAAAATTATGATTTTGAAGATAAAATAGAACAACAAGAAAAAAGACGAAAGAAATACGGAAATCCGGAAGATTCGGTGAAATCAGCTGAGCGTATTACCCAATAGCACGATCGGCATAGGTCAAACACCTACAGAGTGGCTCTACGTACATTGTATATGGATTACATAGGAATAAAATGGAGCGTCTACCTTCCGACGCACATAGATACTGCGCTTCCGGTGTAGCGAGACACGTGGGGATTAGACCAACGTGAATTATTGGCACAAAATTCAAGTATCGGAAGAGCTGTGCGATTCCCACGGTTATAATGCTAACGTTTACCTCATTTTCCCCTCTGTCCCCCTTGCTGCTGCTGAACACGCCTCCTGACTACACACGTGGACTCGACACACATTGTACTTGTGTTTGCCCTCCCAGTCCCGCATTGCTTCACGTGGCTTAGAGTAACGTAGTGCACTTTGTTAGGCGGATCGCGAACCGCTGATGCCAAAGGAGTTCAGCTAGAGCAGCCAGAGCAGGTAGACCTCTTCTAGATGCACTTGGCTGTACCGAGCTGCCTACAGGTGGATAGGAAAAGGCACCAGAACCAGGTGCAGGCAAAAGGTTCAATTTGTGTTATTCCTTCGCAACTTGTTGCGCGTTATTTGCCCTGTGTATGTGTGCATGTGCAACGTGCACGTGCACGTGCACGGGACGCATACGATGCATCGCAGCATGTAAGTACTTTTATACTTTCCACATAAGGAGGTAACGAAACGCCGCCGACGGCTCAAAATAATGGAAGCTTCCATCGAAGGGAAGACGAGGAGGATACAGCCAACTTCCGGTTCAACGTTTCTTTCTTCCGACTGCCTAACCTCACCCGATGCACCGATGCACCGATGCACTTACTGCCACAGATAAGATTGTAGTCGGTAAACGTTCATCAGTTATCACTGCTCGATCCTCCTCAATGGGGAATCAACGTTTAAACTTTTACGTGGTTTCCCGATAGAGCAAAACTTCTCCCGAGAACTGTGCGAGATTCGAAGAGAATAGCTCCGGAGGATTTCAGAGGAAAGAGATGCAGAGACCAAGAGAGCAAGAAAAAAGAGAGGAAAGCGCTCTTTATTAATATCATGAAATATATCTTTGGTGCTCTTGACAATTTTCGTAATTTCCCCTGGAAATTCTACTCACTATGAAATCCAATTTAAACGTCCCTTCTAACAGGATGGGAGAACGAAGCCCTCCCCTTTCCCTCGCCACCCTTACACTTGCTAACTCCTTTTACACTTTTTCCATCTCCCTCTCTCCTTCTCTCTTCCACTCTCATTGCTTTTAACTTTTTCTCAGGTTCCTCTCAAACTCCTACACTTTTTTTTTCTCTCCGTGACACTCTTTACACAAGGTACAATTATTCTAGAAACCGCCAAAGTTTTCTCACCCGCCATTACTCCTCTCTCTCTCTCTCTCTCTCTCTCTCTCTCTCTCTCTCTCTCTCTCTCTCTCTCTCTCTCTCTCTCTCTCTCTCTCTTTGACTCGAACCCAGATAAAGCAGCCGAAGAAAAATTCTTTCCGAGCCTTTTAATGTTTTTCCCTCCGTAATGCACTAATTAGTATACTTCATCAACGACGTGGCGCCACCCTCGTCAATCCAGCAACCACTACTCGAACACCTCCGGCAGTAACGGCAGCAACGGCAGCAACGGCAGCAACGGCAACAACCCTTAGCCAACATTACGCGTAAGTACTTGTGTAGACGTACACTCCAAAAGGCACACTCGCAAGCGAGTAACAGAGTAACAGAGAAATGGCAACACTTGGAACGATACGCAGATGTGGCCTTGATGTAATCAGACCCAACCTGATGCTGCCTATCAGATTTCAGCCGACACGATAAGAACAAGCCATGTTCAATCTCGGATCTTTCGAGATGAGTAGTTAGCTGGAGGCAATTGCTAGGGACGATCATTAAAAGCTCCTGCAAGAGCAGACACTTGTACCACACCTAAAGAGAGTATTTTCGGAAAGGCTTTCTACTGTAATGGGGATGCAAGTAGTTAGATCTTTCGGCAGTCAGACGCCTGTCTCCGCAGTGTGCTTCACGGGTATTTAACTGTACTATCGTACTATCAACCGCGGAAAAGTTCACCAGACTATTATTGCTCTAGGAAGTTTCCAAGGAGTCTTCTCCTGCACCCCCTGCGTGCATCATGAATATAATGGCGGTATGGAGCTACCGTGATAAAGTAAGGGGTTGCGAAGGGGTTAAGTATGCAAAATGGGATAGAAGTTCGGAAACTCCGTTAGAATCGCGCACACGCGATACCGCCCTAAATAACGCGATCGGAAACCCGTTATTCTTGGAGAATTCGACACGGCAAGTTCCTCCTTGACTCGGAGCCTCCCCCCTTGCACATCCACCCTTACTTCTTACTCTCCTTTCCACTGGTCGGCCGATTAGGGCCTTCCGTATAATAAACAATTGCCTGGGTAATTAAGGAGAATCTCATTAGTTGAAATCTCTTTAATTAGCATTCCACTCAAAGTACGCAAAGCCTCGTTCTTACTTTTATTTTCTCTGTCCGACTCATTGTCGAACGAAACTCCTGCCGGAATTCCTTTTCAAAGTTTCTCCGACGAACCGCCCGAGCGATCCACACTTTTTCTACTTTCTTCCGTGATGGTACTCTCAATACTCCAACTGATCATTCAACCGCCTCCGAGTGGCCCCGTGAGATTTCACTCTTCCAGGCTATTCGTATCGACATCCCTGCGATAATAAATATTAATCGCTAGATACTAACTGACCCGAAGGGTTCCTCCCCGATAAGGGCTGTCCGGTCATGTCCAAGATCCATCTACTTGGAAAAGTTCTGATCTGCCGTTGCACGATCACCTTCGGTCCAACTCGAAAGTTCGTTTATGCGATTCGTCTAGCTCCGAGGGTCTAACCAATTACAGGCCTATGCCTACTTCAATTTATGGGAAATCGCACAATTAATTTGCAATCTCAATGTATTGGTTGCTCGTTAGGATAAGTATCGGATGTCTGTAGAGTCTGAGGGTGGCTGTTGAAGGTTACCAGACCTTCGAGAAAGTGTACGAGAAAAGGCCTCGAGAAACGATCGAATGATCCTTTAGGCACTATCGCAATCGATAACGAGTGTACGCGTGTGGGTGTTAGATCTAAGTACGGGTACATAAAAGTAAACAGTGTTCCAGGACATAATCGAAACATGGATGAGGTTCGACCTTTCACCGGAAGTTAATCGCATGCTCCTGCAGTCTCTGGCGAACGTCACCGACCATGATGACGTAGCACAAAGCTTTTTCGCCATGCTCGGGGAAAACTTTTTCATCTCCTTTTTCCTCTTTCCTTTCTTCGTCCCTTTGCCGTACGCACACTTTTTTCCAGCCTCCACGGCTTTTGTCACTTTTCTCACTTTTACCGCACGGGAACCTTTCAAGGGAAAGCTTAATTAACTTGCGCACCGGTAAACACGTGAGTCTCTATATCGACAGGAGAACAAGGATGGTGTAGGAATGAGAAAATAGGAGGAAAAATAATTAAAAAAGAAGCAGGGAAATCGCAAAAAAGAAGAACGGCGAAGCACGAAGGGTGTCAAAAAGAGGAGACGGAATCGACGTAAAAACTATTTGTTAAAAAAAAGCTCAACTTTAAAAACTCTTGAACGTTTTTACATGTTGTATTTGAACGAAATCGATCAATTCCCAAACCGAAGAGGAAACCAAAGCACGGTTGCATACATGCAAGGTGCATGTGGAACGTAAGCGATACTATGTTACACGTACGCAGTCAAGCGAAAAGAGAGAAGAGAACCGGTGGGTGAATGAATGAGTGAGAGTGAGAGTGCGAGAGAGAGAGAGAGAGAGAGAGAGAGAGAGAGAGAGAGAGAACTGCCGGAATTTACCGATGGCAAACGACACCGGGAAGTGCTTTAACCTGAAACCAGCAGAAGAGCCAAGGTACGAGCGACGCCTTCTGGCATTTCCAAGCTCATCCTCGACTGCCAGTTCGCCCGGCAAATGGAATATCTACATGGATACGGTTCGACGATAAGACGTACGCAAATATTTAGTAGGGTGCAACGGCACGACGCAATTTCTCGATGCATCCAGCCTCCTGCTTGCCGAGTTTGGCGAACATGACTGTGCTGCCAAGTTGTTGCCGAGGAATCTCATCTCTTGTAAAAGCTGCCCTTCGAGTGTGTACACAGAATACCTATAGTTTCGGTAACCTAAGTACACTCGGTACAGTCCGTGCCGAAAGAGCCAAACCAGCAGCGAGTGAGAAAGTTTCAATTACAAAATTTCAACCGACGTCACACGAACAAATAAATACTGTTCAGTGATAACAAAGAATCGTTGCATCATGTTTTATCAATGCCGGCGATTAAAAGGCCGCGAAATAATTTTCCGTTGTTTCGATCGCCGATTCTAATCTGTCTGCGATGTGCTTCTTCTTCTCTTGTCACGTTGTTTTTGCTGCTCGGCAAATGTATACATTTTTTAAGTCTTTTTTTCATTCATGGGCAGCAGCGGCAATGAAAACTTTTTGCTCGTTCTTCACGGCAGAGTGGCTCCTTCTTGGAAAGGAAGGACCGTCGAGCATCGCGCATTTCGTAATTTAAACTGCAGGAGAAACAGGGAAGCGGAGAGATCAGACTGAGGGAAAAGTGATAGCCATCCGCTAGCGACTCGTAATACGATTAGATATGCACTCTTTATTATTCTAATTAATTACAAGAACGTCTAGAATCTTCCGCTGTGGGTCCACTCTCGTAATGCTCTGCTCTGCTATTTACTATTTGTGTGCAATTGCAAGTCGAGTGTCTCGCATATTTTCTACGATCTTCCATATTTCTATCTGTTACGAGTTTCCACAAGATTCAGCCAAGCTGTTCGGATCGAAAGATTTAATTAAACAATTTTAATAACAGCATCCAAGATTCCAGGATCGTAGATGCATCTGGTATCTCATTCGAATAATTTATTCCAGACTGAAACAGTCCGTACGGTTGCGTCTACTTCGTTAATATGTAGAAGACTTGAGGGGCTCGATGTATAACTATATACACGAATTGCCTGCGTCTTTCGAAATATCCTCGAGGCGGATAACATTATTTAGCTTAATTCCAAAAAGTCCTCGGGGCATTCTGATCTCGTGTCTTGCGAGTTTGTAATTCCCGCACAAACCAAAATCCCTAGTGACTTCCAGTCTCTAGACCGCATCTAGCACATAGATAGAAGAGGTGGCGTAACGAGACATGGCGGTAGAACCCTTTGATCTTACGACAGAAACGAAGACTTTTAAAAATTGTATTTGCTCTGCTATCTCATTCGATTAACCTGAAATATTCCAAAACGCTCTTCCTCTTCCAGGCCTGCATGGTTGCGCGTCTATGGATTCCAATAATGAAGTTTCATTGCCAAGTCAAAAACGGAGATTTCAAAAAACTCGAAAATATAAATTCACGATTTAACAGATTAAGTAAAAAATATTTGACGAGGTAAACAAAAGGATTACACATATGTATGCATATCAGGCGAGAATTATTTTCTTTTTTTTTCGCCAGTACGCAATAAATATCTGTCAGAGCTAATTCAATCTTCTTTATTTTTTTCGTCATTTTCATTTCCTCGATCCATCGTCAATAGTCAAGTATATTTCACTTTTGAAGTTTCGAATTGAACATATAATATATAAAGCGCTTGTGCTGCCATCGTCCGTTGTAACCATATACCTGCACTCACGTCAGATTTCTCGGCTGATTTGTATGGTTGGTGCCCGACTACCGCAACCTGAGGACCTATGTAGTAACGTATCGGACAGCCGGGAGGCATTCAAACCCGTCGAGTGGTCCACTCCAGTGGTCCATCCATTCCCATCCATTCCCGTTCATTCCCGTTCATTCCCGTTCATTCCCGTTCATTCCCGTTCATTCCACGATCCTGCTCATATCGTTCCTCTCCGTTCCAAGAGGCACGGATGATTCTGATTCTCTCGCCAGAAACTGGCCAGATAGTGGAAATACGTGCCTTTGCTGAAATTCCCGCATCGTCCAGCGATGCGATCCTGAGGATCGATATGGTTCTTGAATTCCATACCAGGATAACGTCAAGTGTCTGTAATTGAAAATCCTGCGGGACGCTGGGATACAGATCGTTGTATAGAATAGTTCAAGAGATAGAAGGATCCTTTATCACGCAAAGGAAATTAAGAGAAAGGCAGAAGTCATTTGAGTCATGGACCAAGATCTCCATTATATTTTTGTCCGATCTTTCTTGAGCCCCAAAATATATTCACCGGGTCGCAGACGATGCGAAATCCAATGACACTGTACATAAAAAGTTCTCAGCCATCTTTTTTTATTCGTAATATCAAATAAATCTCAGAGAAGCGGATGCTGTGCGCCATCAGTTTTTCCTTTGCCAACCATGCATTTAAGTTTTTTATCCATTCCTGCCTTTCCGAACCCTCGAATTCCTTGAGGTTTCCCATTCTCTCGTATTCCACCCTCTTCTATAAAAGTCCCTGCCAGTCAATTCATCACAAGAAAATCTCTATCAAGTGTTGAGAGACCGCTGAGGGTTGTTCTTCGTCGGAGTATTTCCACTACAGAGCTCCGCGTTTTACCTCACTGTACCGTAAAACCGATCGCGTCCGTACAACTTTGAGAAAGAGAGTTCAAAAGATTGAAATTATCAAGTGATAACAGTGAAATTTAATGCAAGGGAAACGATAAGGAGACAATAACGAAATACATTCGCGTAATCCCAGCACGTAACTAGCACTTGTTGGAGGAAGCAAATTCGCTCGGCTGACGAGGATAAAAGAGAGGATTCTGTTTAGGGGTTGGTTACGCCCCTTAAATATCTGACCTGAGGACGGGAAGCACGTTGATCCTCAGCATCCCCAGACGGAATCGTTGGAATTCAACCCTTCGTCGGTTCTTCTTTTTTCAAAAGGATCCCCTTTTGTCAAGGCTAGGACCAAGTCTGGAGGAAAGAGGACATTCAGGGGGAATTCTCGTGGTGGCCTCGAGTCCTGGGAGACCCAAAAAGTCAAGTCGTGTCGAGAACAAGGGTTCGAGGCTGTTACAAAGGACGTTCGGATGCGGCGACCTTTGGTACTCGCAGGAAACTGCTTTCGGTGGATTCCGAAGGGTCAAAGGTGACGCGCACGTCCAACAAGCAATAAGGGGAATATCCACTGACGAACCCGTGGATTCAATTTCTTATTTTATTTAGCGCGGCAGCCTGACTCTCGATACTCGAGGCACAGCGAATGCCTGCCGGTGGCGCGCGCCGCGCCGCTGTACGGGTCTCCTGGAAACGAACGGAACGACCTTCGATTCCCTTGGAATTCTTGAGATTCGCCCGAGTAAAAGGTAGGTCGCCGTTACACGCATGACTGCACTTGGTCGTAGAATGGTTCGCGCATTTTTCTACAATATTTAATTTTTCTCCAAATACTAAGGTATTGCAAATAACAGGCTGCTGCTGGCTCCGAGAGTCGGCAGTGCACACAGTCACGAATATCTCGAATAAGAGACAAGTTAATAGCCATTTGTTCCACTTTATATGGCAGCCGATATTTATGCAGAAATCATTTATTATTGGCTGGCTGACGTGTCATTATGGTAGACGACTCTCTTTTCTTCTGGATGCGCAAGGGGGTGCGCGAGAGAGAGAGAGAGAGAGAGAGAGAGAGAGAGAGAGAGAGAGAGAGAGAAGGAGAAAAAGTGACTCGTTATCTGGCTATCTTGTAACTGTCATTGCCCTTGACTGTCGCTTTATGACTACACAGAGAGGAGGGGAGGCAGGGAGAAGAGAGAGTATACTATATAGAGAGAGAGAGAGGAGGAAAGACTACGCGAAGCGAATGCGTAAGAGACACCAAAGCTGTAGATAAAGCATGCGCGAGTCAGACAAGAGAATGGCGTGCCAGTCGCTCGCTTCCTATGGATGATCACAGTCATTAACTCAACGAGAGAGATGCGTACGTCACGCAATTCCTCTCCCTGTGTTTGCTACGTTTGGCACGAGAGAAAGAGAGAGATAGAGAGAGAGAGTTAATTTTGAGGAATCATGCGATACCAAGTTACCAACACACCAAGCAGTATCTATTCACTGGTTTGCCTGCCTGAGAATTTCACAAACGCCTATTCAGCCGACTGGACGGCTGTTAAGTAGATTACACCCGTAACCGGACAGACTCGCGAATGAATTTCAAGCAGAAAATCCTTACTCAACCCGTCAGCCAGTTGAAGCAACGCGTCAGCGGGTCGCAGCATCCGACCGAGCCTTCTGAATCCGTCATGTCGAGCTACGTGGTCGAGATTGAACGCCTCTCGACAGCTCAAAAGAAAAATGGCGGCCGAAATGAAAAATGGTCAATGCCCATTCTCAAGATAGAAAACGATGTTTCTCGTGTCTTAGTTTTCTGCACGGAGAGAATTTTTCTTACGAAATTTACGATAAAATTTACCGTAGAAACCAGTAATCGTGGGACATCGTTACCATTTTATTACTTATTGCTCCTAACACGATATTTTGAGTGGCTACAAGTAAATTTAACAGTGCACAAGGTAAATACTGTTATTTGCAATTTTTACCGCGTTCCCTGCTAAAAACTAACCTACCTGAAGGTAAAATCTTCTGTTGTTTTACAAAAAAAAATCTAATTGATATTTTCACACCATTGCAAAACGTTGTAACGTATTTTCTTAACTTAACACCACTACCAAAAATCCGGGAACTAACCTACGTCAAATTCGGCCGCGCATCCGCATCTTTTTCATCGGGAATCGAAGTGCAGACATAACATGGCAATTGAGGTGGAACAGTTCTGATAGAACCTATCGGAAAAGGTAGCTTAACGGATCCTCTTGATTTTTGATAATTCGCAAAATCGAGAAATGTCACCATAGGCGTTGATCATTGGGGTCGCGTAAAATCAGCAAAAGCAACCGGATGCACGAACGGGAGCGAAGGATCACGAAGGAAATGCACGGCCGCTCAGACTGCCAAGTCGAAGTAAAGAGGGTCGCGGAGAAAACGTCAAGTAAATAGTGCGGGATGCAGAGAGCAGTTGGTCGAGAACGTAGCAGAACGAATCGGAGCTGTAAAATCGAAATCCCTCCACCAATTAATACATTGGAAGCACTCACCGGAGCTGGTCCAGCTGATCCGTCGAGGCCGAGAACTGCATCCAGGAGACATTCGAGTGGGCACTGAACTATAGCACAACACTGCACTTCTGAAACACGGACAGAAAATCTATAAGATTTTCTGGATATTGCAAGAGCAACGCGAGAACTTCCTCTACCGTATAGGAAGCAGCTAGAAAAACTTTGAAGAAATAGCCCGGGAGCGCCAGGCAGCTCGAGGCACCACGACCGGCGTCCCAAGACAGACTAATTTAAGGCAGTCAATTAACAATAGCAATATTTGAGAACTAATCATTCTGATTGGTCGGGATCGTTATGGCCGATAACTCTTATCCTTCCCCTCGCGTTGTCTCTTTGAACTAAATCGAAAAAAGTTCCTTAGCGAATCGGTACGTAACTTCTTGGAGATCTTCCACGGCCGCTTCCTCAGGGCATCGGGCGACAGTTGGGCACCAGATTCTTACTCCGGTCAAAGGATTCCTCCCCTGCCCTTAGCTACATAAAAAAAACCTCGACCTCAACTAAACAATAGAAATTCTTTTCGAGAAGATAGGCGTAAACTTTACTGTGTAACTGGCGAATCGATCCGAGAGCGCAGCTTCCGAACAGAGTGGCGACTCAAAGGGAACCAGAAAGCGAAAACGTTATCTGACTCGGTAGCCGGAATCGCTTTCTGAGCCTGAGTCGAAAAATCACGTCACGACGTATAGTATTATTTAGGAGCATCGCATCGGCTAAAGTTAACCTAAATTTAAGATAAAGATAAACCTACATTTAAGATTCTGAATTATTTTTTTTTTCTAATACTTATTTCTCATTCTCTAAGGATATATGGATTCTCTAGGACTCTCTATAAGAACAATCGAGGCAAATAAATATAAATTAAAGAACAATTTATCAAGCCAACTTGAAATGAAAATAAAATGACAAAAACTGGTATTTTTAATGAAAAATTCTCTCCTTGTAGTGCAGAATAGAGTAAGGAGGAGGGGGCTGGAAGAGGGAGCGAGGAGCGAAGGCTTAAAAAAGAAAAAAGCACCGACTGCCGTGTAAAAAGAGAAGAGGACGAAAGGAGGAATACGTGAATGAATGAATTAGTCAGGTTAGGTGAGACTTAACGTAGGGAATGAGAGTAAAGAGGAGTAAATGCGAGTAAGTGGTACAAAGGGGTTGGAAGTAAGAGAAATAAAGAGGATTCCTGGACAAGAGGATTCTCCAACGACCCTCCAGGGCAGAGCCGCACCCCCAGCCAGCCCCATTAAATTTTAACGCTGCTTTTAAGAAAATTGAGTTAGCAGCCTGCGTCTTTGTTGCGTTATTAAATCCGTACGAGCATCACAAATGTCCAGGAGGGGAAACCTCATCGCCTCATCGCGTCGTCCCCCTAGTCGACCTTAAAATCCCTGGCCGGATCTTCTCACCGCCCGACGGTCCTTCGCCACCCTCCTCTCATTACCTCTTACAAGATGTCTTCAAGATGTGCTCCTGGGCCAGCATCTCTAACGTGACGTACAGAAGACGTGGACCTTTATGCAAGCGACCCTTAGAATATAAGAGACGAGAAGCGCCACCCCCTCGCGAGGATGGTCCAACACTCTTGGTGCACGGGGATGCTGATCGTTATCACATTACGGAACATCCAAGCCAGCCGCTTCCTAGTCGGACTTGGGACCTTTGGATCCCTTTGGGCCCCTTTCGACCCCCTTGGGCCCCGGTTCCCTCGGAAAGTTTCATCGCGGAAAACTTACGTCGCACTTTACTGAACAAATATGCAAAAGCACTAACCCCTTTGAAAGCGCCCCCATCCCCCGGCGTAAAGGAGCATCCGCAACTGCTCGTTGTGCGATCCTCGAAAACTCCTTCTCGACCTGCCCAAACTTTCCAGTCGTCTCGCCGCAGACATTTTTACCCTCATGCTCCCATCTTCAATCTCTTTCCAGACACATTCGCTCTGATCGCCTCCTTTCTCTTAACGACGTCATATTGCCGAGTGCAACGTCCCAGCATCACCGAGTCGCGAAGTAATTGAGCTGTACCCACTGGACCACAATGTGTATTCCCCTGAGATAATAAGAAATGGCAATAAGGAGCTTTTCTGCGAATCTATCTACGTATTGTTACAAGTAGCACGCAGGGACCTAATTGCCGACACTCCCATTCACCTCATTCTCGTTATTCTAGTTATTCTCGTTAATCTTATTAGCGTCTCTATTCTCATCAGCATACACGCACGCACGCACACACGCACAGCCGTGCGTCCTTCGGGGCAACTGGCAATCAGTAAATTCCGCGCTGGAGATTGTGATTCAGGCGGCCGAGAAAAGGAAGGAAGAAAAAAAAAGGTAAGAAACAAGAACGACAAGACGGGAGAAGAAAAGAAGGAAAAAAAGGTTGGCCAATAAGAAGTCCAAGCCGACTAATTACAGGTGGTTTCCCAGCTTTTCCCCGGCACGGGACCCTCTTTTTTTCTTTCTTTCTTTCTTTTTCTCCATCCTCTAGCTCTCTCGTCCTCCTGCGACCGGCGCACTTGGCCCACTGCCAAATTGATGTCCTTGGTCAGTGACGACTTCCGGATGGCGCCCTGAGGAACTTCCTGAAAGGTGGGCTAGTCGCTCCCGTATATTACGAGAGCAACCCAACCAGCGAGAAGATACATGGAGGCACCGTGTATCCTGCTCAGGAAGTCCTTTAGGGGTCGAAAAATTGCAGGACAAACCGTGGGAGGAGGCGCTCCAGGAGATAAAGAGGGCTGAGGGAAGGAGAAAATTGTGCACAGGAAAATGAGGAGTTAGTTTCGAAGGTGAAGGGAGGAAGAGGAGGTGGAGGAGGAGGTAGAGCAATAGTCGTCAGCCGTAGAAAAAAGAAAAGAAAGAGAAAGAAGAAAAGTGGAAGTAACGAGAGACGCGGAAGTCGGCAATCACGGAGGCGGAGAAACCCGAGTGCAGAGTAGCAACGTTAATAAGAAGCTCCTGAATCGACCGAGTCGAAGGTTTCGCCAGCAACAGCAGCAACACGAGTCTAGCTACACCCACCGTTCGACGCCTTAGGCATTAACTATATCGATAAAGTACACCTAAGGTACATGCCCATACACATAGTACACCTGTCTACCTCTATACCTGTATATCCACCTAACTATCTACAGGAACATCGGCAATTATTAGCTTCAAACTATGTAAGCAGCGAACGCTCATTTTTTGTTTCTAAGAATATACAGGAGATATGCCTCTGTGCTATCCTGGCAAAAAAAAGTCATAAAAATGAAGGACGGATGGGTCGAAGAAAATTCCTTCCATAAATTCCTCCAGCAATTGCAAAACGGTCCTGTGCTGTGTAGTTAAGTCTATACATTTCTAAATAATGAAGCAAAGTAAATTCTGCATGAAAAGACTCTTTGAGAAACTCAACTTACATTGTAGGACTGTCAGTGGTTAATGGCGGCACTGGGGGATAATAAAAAGGATCATTCAAAATAAGGAATAAATATAATGAAAAAATTGGCAAGACGATGTTCAGGAAATTTTCTTCAAGAAATTCCAAAGGAGAGTGGAAAATATTTAACAGGAATTTCAAAGGGAGCACGTTTCGATGAACATTCTTTATTTTCGTTCTATTTTCTATCTCTCTCCACCCCCATCATCTTCCGTTCAAATACTGTAATTTAAGGAATTCTTCCAAAACGGCGTGTCATCCATACTTTCGATCGCAAAATAATATCGCGAGCACAAAAACCAATTGAAGACCATCCCTGATATGAAATCTAAAGTAGGACATTCCAATAATCAGGTTGTCATAATTTTTTCTTACAATTCCGAGGCTCATCTGTGCGATTCTCAAAATTCTTCTGCTCTTCAATCTGAATAGAGTAACGGATATCGATCCTATGGCCATTAGGGTATAAAAAGAAGAAACACGTGAGAACACTATTGACCTCGGAAAAGAAAAGCGTGACGAATGTATTTATATCCGTTCTCGTTGATGCTTTTCCTTACAGTGAGGAAGCTACAAGGGAATATCTCAAGTGCACGAATGTATGGATGCATATGCATATGCAGCTGGCTGATCTCGGCAGCCATTCTGAAACCAGATTACGGTAGAGAGAGGGAGAGCAGAAAATGGATGCAGCATAGTAATAGAAGCGTAGAGGCGCGGATGCAAGAAGAAGAGGAGTTGCAACTGCAACTGACCCTGAGGCGAAGCAGGTGCACAGCCAGCATCCATCCATCCTGTTTCCTAACGTGTAAGACCCCACAAGACACCCCCCCCCCCCTACCGGCTTCCCAGAACGATCGGCGCAACCTGCGCGCCATGAGATCTTCGAAGATGCAGCAAAGATCGGCACGAGGATTCTCAATGGCCCGTTAACAATTATCATCCACTGGCGGCCACGTGTGTTGTGAGGCGACGGCAGGAAAGAATCTTCGACTGCAGTCAACAGTTTCGATTGCACTTTGAAGTGACGTCGATTCCATTTTCATAAATGGATTTCTTCACCTTCGCTTTGACGAGAGAAAAGGAGCAAGAACCTTGGAGATTAAATAGAGTGGAGTTGCATCGACAACTGCAGCGACTTGCAAAAAAAAATTGTTCTCTGTAAGACAGGAAATATCAGGGAATTGCGCAATTGCTCGAGGAATCGCCTACCGATTCGTTTATAGCGCCTCGCCTAAACCTTCTTCGCCCCCCCCCCCACCTCCCACCCCTTCGGCGATATAATACTTCTATACCCATTCTGGAATTTCTTCGATTTATCGATTCCCGAGCGTTTCCTTACACGCGACTTTACGTGAGGAATTGCACTCGCTAACGGAAGTGCTTTTCTAATTACATCGCAATTGCTGGATGGACGACTCTTGCCGAAGAGACATTCCAACTGAATAAATTTGTAGGAAACGGATGCAACGTACTGGTGGTAAAGGAAGGAAAGATTGCATCGAGGAAAATGAATTTAGCAATCGATCCGAATCTAATTAGAAAGATCAGTAGAAGTCCCAGGTCTTTTTTTTTTAGTTAAACGATGACAACCACGGTAACAATAGCAAGGACAATCGCTGTTAGGTGAACCAATCGGTTTCCAGCAATTTGATTTGCCGAACGGAGAAACGGTTTGAGTTTTAACGAAAAATCGCAGCAATTTTTACCGAGTCACGACTACGAAGACGCGAGCGTCCCCACGCGCCACGACGCCGTACCGTCACAGACGCCTGTTTTACGATAGACCTTATATATTGTGGGCTACGTGAAGCAACGCTCTACGGATTCAGTGGAATTGTTTCGCTTTTTTGGGTGTTCAAAAGTGACGCTTAGACGCGTCGCGACGCTACACTACCGTACAGCCAGATACTGTACAGCAGAGGCAACGAGATACGTGAAGTAACGCTCCGAGGAACCAATGAAATTGTCTTATTTCTTTCCGCACGTGTTTTTAAAGTGAACGAAGTCACGCCAGCGCGTCTTTTTATCGACAACTTCTCTTTTCTTCTCGTTGCCTCCCACCTCCCCCTCTCCTTCGCCCAATCTTTTATTTTTCCTTCAACGGGGCCCGGCGATTCATTCTTTCATCGGATCCAGAGTGAATTAGCGTTTGACCGCGTCGACACTCGCTGCTCCACATTTCAGGAAGAAACGAACCGCCCGAGGAAGCGTTGGAACCCGCGACAAAAAAAGCACCTCCTACAAAACCACGGCGTCGCGACGGCCGACCGAACCGTCAATCAATGCGAACGCGTAGCGAGCACGCGGCACGGATTCTTGGAGGACACGGATTTTTCTGGACCACCCTGTAGGCGAGGGAAATAAATAAAAAATAAAAAGTTGGAAAACAATTGCAAGTTCCTACTTGATATCGAGGAGGAGGAGGAGAGTCGGGTCTCTTGTAAAATACAGTGGGAAATGCCTTATGCGACGGGGAAACGTCGTGGCAAAGCGTCGAGTATTTGGTCTGGACAATCTGCTTAGTTTCTTTAACTGATGTACAGAGGCGCTGTACAGTCTACGGAATGTATCGATCAATTCTGTAATTCACTTTGAATACCTTTCATAAAGAGCTTTGCTTTGTATGCATGGGTTATTGGAAATTCAGGAAAATTATAGGAGGAACTACTTAATGGGAAATATAAGGGTACGCCGCAGCTACTTGGGATATTGTTAATTTCAAAGTAAAAGCAATGCAATCTCTTACCGTAATCCATAGCAGCCACGATGTAGGAGTAATAATTTCCATAAAGTCATAAAAGACCAAATGCCGGAGGAGCATTAATGGACTGGATATTGTGAAACAGAGGAATGGATAATTCGAAACTTTTTAGCTTACCAGAAATGATAGAACTCCAGTTAACACGATATAAATTAGTCAGGCTCCATTCTGTGTATCCATTTCGTGTCCATTCTGTCTCCATTCTACGTTCCGCCTTTGTATATTCCACATTGATCGCGTGTCTATTTTGGTCAGCGAAACAATGCTTGCGAAATGACCAACCAGTACGGAGGGTTGGGATTTTTGCGCGATTCAATACAGGCTGCACGTCGCAGCGGCGGTTTCATGGAAATCGAGCCAGCAATGTCGCCGGCACAACGAGGTCGCAGAGATCTGGATGTCAGAGTAAATTGATCCAATTCAACTGGATCCCGAGCACAATAACCGTTGAAACAACGAGTTGTAAAATCCGGAGCACAAAAACTCCATAAAAGCACATGGAAAAAGAATGCATTAAATAATTTCAGTTAATGGAGTTGTTATATTTTTTAACCATGTGCACCGGTACAGTCCCTTTCGGCAGCCGGGATGCTTGCAGCTGAAAATCAGTCGAAATATTGAGAACCCGATCTAATTAGCATCGATACGGATTTTTGTGGCCCACAGCCCCCACTTGGTCTCCTCATGAATTTTAAACTCGGGCCCCACCGCGGTGATGCGGACTAATCGTAAATCTCATAAGATTTAACGTCAGTCCCTGCCTTGTCATGCGCCACGTACAGGATCCCAGGATAAATGTTATGGCAGCGCTTTAAAACGGCTCTACTTAATTTATGTGTTGCTCTAAGGGAAGAGCGAGAGAGAGAGAGAGAGAGAGAGTGGGAGGTAGCAAGAGATAGTTCAGGAAAAAGAATCCTTTTTCGGAATGCCTACCAAAGAGTCGTCTTCCACCGAATTCACGTGTCTGTCTGACTTCGGCTTGAAGGAGAGAAGGAGGAAAGAGGAGAGATAAAGGAAAAAAAGATCAACCATAGAAAAAATATGGAGCACCGACTCCCTGTATCACTTGGCAAAATGATATCCGGTATGCCTTGCAGGTTAGGTACATAAATAAGAAATAATTACGAGAAACGAGTAGTGTCGTCTTACATGAAATTTTGCTCAGTCAACCGTGAATTAATATTTCATCTTTTAGAAAGAAAAACGTAAGGTAATATGTATGCCGGAAGTACGTAGATTGCGCATGCGCATTGGTCTAACGGTAGCAACGTCACAAACCACAGTGGTAATCCAGTTGGATGAGCTGTTGGATGGCAGGTGGTAGACGGGATTCTGGATACAGCTTAGATTTAAGTTAGATACTCTTGCACTGTAGCTACTATGGAAGTTCCTTCTTTTAGAATCTAGAATTAAGCTCCGCGTTTCTGCTACGTTATCACTGCAAACGTACCGCAGGCAGGGCGGATCACGGCTTCGCTCTGCGCCACAGCTGTTTATATCTATATTGAGGTATGTACTTTGAATTCTTTGACAAAATTCCTGGGATTCTCTGCATAAGAAAGGAGAATAAAATGGAGTGCGAATTCTTTTGTATTTCCCGTCATTCACGGAGAGAGAGAGACAGAGAGAGATGGTTCAGCTGTGACATCGGCCTATCAGTAACGATGAACCATAATACGAAGCACTTCGCTACAATACCGGTGCGCTCTGTATGAAACGGATGAAATGGTTTTTTATTTTGATAAAAGATTAAAGACGTTGCGGCCGAAGAGCTTTTTGCGGAAATATGACTTTCCATTTACTTGCTTCTAAAGCGCCAGTAGCTTTTCGTTAGATGGAATAATATATGAGTTTTGTTTTTATGTCAAATTTCGCGCCGAAAGGATGACATAAGCCACGTGCCAGCATTAATTTGCTGAGAGATCGTAGCTGATTTTTACTAGGTTTAATTCAGTTGGAATTCCTGAGATTCTATAGAGAAATGAAAGGTAAGAATAAAAATTCTCTTTAACGTCCCGAAACTCATATTGCTCTTACACAATGCTAGGTACTTCCTTAGAAACTGTGGAAAAGCACGGAAGCAGATTTTTTAAGGAATTCCGCGATGCAAAATAGCTTACAAGTGATAATTAAATATAGCAGCTCTCGTAGAATGCAAATGAATGCACTAGGTACATTGCAATTGTTATGCTCTCTCGGAAAATTGATAGTCTATTGGAAATCGATACGTCAACCAATCCTGCCAATTACGGCCGAAAGATGTGTCCAGAATCGAGCTATAAAGTGCAGAGTGCACGGCCTAATCAAGTTGGCATCCCTGTCGAAATGTCTCGAATGGAAGATTGTTCGCGTAACATGCATCTTTTATCCTCTGGAAATATCCAGTACAGCCAACATGGACAGACAGATAGGTTCGCGTGGTTACTCAAGTTGGTGCCACTGAGTGTGCTTAATATGATTATAGATTTATGGCGCCGGAGATATCGTAAAGACGTCGATCTATCTTTACTTACCAGAATTCAAGGAATTACCTTTCTTCCGCACTTTCAACGTTTCTTATTGATGCACAGTCTCTCTAACTGTAACTATCATCCGTAGCACCGTTGCAGCCGTACTGGCTTAACTCACTTAGTGCATCTTCAATCTGACCCTGGTATAAGATCCCGACTGTACCTACCGATATCCAAGATGCAGCGAGATCACGATCCCAGGACGCGGCGGCTAAGTCGAACGATTTATCATGGGATCCGCTTGGGAACGCGTCGAAGGATAAAAACAGATCCATCAGAAGATTCGACGAGTCTTCGGGAACGAGATGCGAGATAGAGATGCTGGGATGCTGTAAGATAGGAGCGAGTATGAGAGTATAAGAGAGAATGACGTAGATCTTGAGCGAGAGAAAATATCAGAGGGACACAGACGTATAGGGGGAGTCATGTCACTGGCAGAATCTTCCCACCGTGCGAGTTTCCAGTTTCCAGTATTGAAAGACGCTTCTTAAAAGGGCAGGCACGTACCTAGTCCCCCAGGGCCCCCGAGCTTGGATTTTTATCGGATTACACTTTTCCCCAGGATTATCGTAATCGTTGAGCTTTCTTTTTTTTCAGTAGCGGCTCTATCCGCCACACCTGACACCCCCCTCCACCCTCTCATCACGAGCCGATCCTCCCCATTCCTTCGTTTTCCTTGCGCCACTTCCTCTTCCTTTTTTCTTTCTCTTATTTACCCCCAGGGATAACTTATGGCTTGGATTATTTGTCCTGGAATCGATATCTGTTTGTATCCCCTGTGTACTTTCACACCCCGGCGCGTCCCATCTATTTCTATATTTCTCTTGGATCCTCCTCTTCTCCTCCTTTTATTTTTTTTTTCTTGCTCTGCGCCGAACCACTTTCTCTCCGGGAACGATAAAAATCTCGGCTTTGCACTGATTAATGCCGTCACTTTACTTGCACGTAAAGGCTGAATTTCCGCGACGCTTCCTTCTCTTTCCTCCTCCATTCTCTTTCCACACTTTCCATTTGTTTCCCTTCTTTTTCCACTCTCTGCAGTCTCTTTCTTCGCGTCCAACCACGTGTGTCTTACCGCATTCCCTTTGCTTGCTCTCACGGACCAATCCGCTTCCAGAAATCCCTATGCATTTCCCGCCCGATGCATTTCATTAAGGATAATGTCTTCTCAGCTGATTTCGCGAATTGGATGAACGTGAAATATACCTTAATTTGTCTTTCCTTTAGCCAGTAACCGTACAGGTATTGATATACCTATCATCCTTACATAATGCAAAGTACATAGAGATGTGTTTACTCGTATATTTTAACGATCCATGGGGGGGGGGGGGGGGTAAACCCTTACTTCACTTAACCCTTTTTAAAAAAAAAATCCCTGTCCTTGATTACTCGATAATTCCTTTGTACCTCTCGTAAACCGTGTAGCTGAGAAAATAACAGGAATTTCTTCTCCTAAAATTTCCTGTACAGTCCTTAGATAACTCACAGCGACATCTAGAAGGATCACAAAAATTATGAGAAATTGAATCTTCTTCGATATATTTAAATTTAAATTGAATAAATTATTTAAACACCCTCTGACAGCGACGTTTGAGACAACAATTGCGAAATCATCTGGATCATCTATCCTGACAAAGGATCTACCTATAACACGGCAATAGACAACAGTATCCGACCTCAGAGACTGCTAATCAAGACGCCGGCGAGGATCAATCAGAATTACAATCAGCGTTCTGAATAGCGCAGAATCCAAAATCAGTATTGGGAACAGACATTAAAAAGTCAAGTGTACAAATTCAGCTATTTTGAATAGATGTAATGGGATCTAATTTTGTACCTACGGCATTAATTTTATCGAGCCGCCCAGTGCATGAACTTCCAGAATTCACGATCTTCTGAGAATCCTATCTCACGAAGGGTTTCAATATATATATATAGTGCAATCCATTATACCACCTCATCATTTCATCCCCGAAATACTCTAAATGGATATAATATCTAGGTAAACGATAAATTGAGTAGATACGAATAGAGGGTAACCCAATTTAATTTAATTTAATTATCTGCGCGTAATTGCATAGTGCCTTATTGAATTTTTCTCATCCAAAATGAGACACTCCACTAAAATCATATTCTGAAACCCGCTCGAGGGCTGCTTCTTGGGAAATAACGCTTGCGAATTTCACGATTTCGCAAAAAACCAGGCAAAGGGACATCACAGTCGGTCATAGTTGAAATGTATTGGATTTCACGTGTCTACGGCTCTACGGCTCTAAGGCTCTACGGCTTGTACGCATCCAAACACACACACACACACTCACACATGCCACCATCTAACCATCTATCCATCCAGCCATCCAGCCAGCTGAGCTATGCAAGTGCTTCGGGATATGGAATTGGAAGCAGCGAGTAAACTTCGCGGTAGAGTTAATCGTTTCATGCGCTACGTAATTCCTTGGATAGCTACAAGGCATCCGCATTAAGCACCGCCTGATCCAGATAACTGATAACGGTTAACATACTATTCGATAGGAATACGTTAATATAAGCCATGCTGCACGAAATGCATATCCAGCGTGCCACTGGGCTGGATTAAATATTCCTGAGCTACCCTCATTTTTCATGCGGCCGAGTATCGACGAGCATCGATATTAGTAATACTGGTTCGGTAAGATTAGACGATGGTATAAAATATGATGGTGACACGCAGGTCCAGTGCATCCTCCTACCTAGGAAGTCATTTCTTTTTCTTTCCTTTTTCTGTGGGTACGTGAGATGGGAAAAAAATATAAGGATGTTTTGGTAACTCGACACGTTCCGGCTAATCTTCAGGGGTTGCGGCTACAGGGTAGATTCCCTCGATACCACTAATTCGCAATTCCGGCAACAGACCAGAAGAAAGCATACTCCTTCATCCTCCCAGGGCAACCCGGCCGGCTGTTAGGGTGGCTGGCTGAATGGCTGCTGTGGGCTGGCTGCCTAGTTACACACTCTGCCTACTCTCCACGGATTAACGAGTGTCTAGTAGATGTGGCATTTGGCGGATCAGACCCAAAGGATAACTACCACTGGTAGGAAGCTGCCCGACTGCCTGGCTGCCCTGACGGTTCCAGCTCACCCGTGAAAAAGCAACTGCAGAAAAGCTTTGGGTTTTTCTATTTATCTTTTTCTTTTTTCCTTTGTTTTTTCTCTCTTCCTCTCTCCCCCGTCACCCTCGTTCGCAAAAAACCCTTCTATCATCCGGAGACACCAGAAGCTCCCTTCCTCCCCTGTGTGCTACGTCATCTCTCCGAACTGGCACTGTGTGTGCGGCGCTGACTTTCGGAGAAAGACACACGCAGCCAGAGCGGCTTACTTCTGTTTCTCCCTTTTCTCATGTTTGCGGAAGCCACCAGCCAAACAGGGGCCGGAGTCGGCACCACTTAAAATGCTTTTAGGCCGATTAGTCTCTACTTGGATACAGGCCGTTTCATGTGGATATTCGCCTGTTAAAAAAAAGGGGAAGCGTAACCAACAACCATCTACATATATACAAACAAGAATATCTACCTGTGTCTATACTGAATTATGCACCGACAGACTCTACCGGTCCTTCCGATTTCAACTATTTTCTTATGACGCATCTACTGAAGCGTACAATGATTGGGCTGAAAATTGAATTCACTGTCCCATAGTCAAAATCAATAAGTAATGAAAACTTAACGTTCGTTTTTTATACGCCCCTCTTCGCGTCTATTGCATCACCACAATTTTCATTTAACTCTTTTTCACCGATATACGTTACTTTGATGAATGTGGTGAAAATAAAAGAAGAATTCCAGCAGCCCAACAATTTACCATAAATTCAAGCGTATCTGGCATTTTTGTCAGAAACCAATGTTCAACAAATAATATCCCGGCAGCTCGCGGCGCTTGGTCAATAATGATTTGATGCAAAAGCAAGCAGAGTAAATACAAACAAACGAACCAGCCACCCAATCAGTCAGCTAGTCACCATTTGACACGAGTACTGTTAATGTACTCTATATCCATGATCCAAATGGATTCCAAAGTCGGGTGAGATCATTGTGATTGCCAGTAGTTTTCCGAGAGTGGTATAATAATTCCAGGGGATTTATATTGGAATGCCTGTCCATCACGTAGAGAGATTGCACAGTATATTGACGGCGGTTAACACCAATCCTGCACTGGCGAAACTTTGCATGCACAGACCAATTTTTAAATTAAAAAAGCGCAACAAAATATACAAGAGTAAAAACGTTGGCAGCCTCCCTATACGTGTAAAGGCACACAGTCGAAAAATTTCGTCGAGATATCACACCTCGCCAACTGCAGTTGCATACGTTATTTATCCGTCTAGTCTGTATGTGTCTAGCTATCTGTCCATCTACCCATCTACCCATCTACCCATCTATCGAGCAGCTCAATAACGTTCAATCGTGCAGTGCGGATCTGATGCTCGATGCAGCTTGCAGTTGCCGCGTATCCATTTACGCGGCGTGTGCGTCGACGATACGCGATCGACGCCAATCTCTAATCCTTCCTTTTTCCTCATTTTCGCCACCTTCGGTCTCGGCTTTCTTCCCCGTGTCTCTTTTGCTTTTTATTATATCTTCATCACCGCGCCATAGTCATTGACTCCTGTGCGCATCCAACGCACCTACACGTGCCCATCTCTCGCTCCTCTTGATGGATTCTCTTCTGCATCCTTATCCGTTCGTTCCTCTATCTTCTCCCTCTGCTGCTTCCACGTTTCCAATTTACATACTAATATTCTAACTCCCTGGTAAAAGCCTCGACACGCCTTTGCCATTCCTAGGTTCGTGATATCGCAAAAAGCACATCAGTACAATTTATTGGCTCGTGCGCCATTGGACTAAACTATCGTCAGCGTCTGAACTTCTGCGCAGCCCAAGGGACTGTCTGACCGAGGCTCAATTTTAAAAATTGAGCAATCTCGTTGACTTTCAAAATAGTAAAAAATAAATAAAGAGAGAAGCACAGGGAGCCGCGTTCGACCATTCTCACCACACACTTTCGGGATCATAAACAAGTTTTTTTTCCTCTCCCATGCGTCTTAATCATATCTTACTCCTTTATATTCTTTCTGTGCAAAATAAAACAAATCAAAATGATATGCAGTCACAAGTAATTCTCGCTATAGAATACACGGCTCCGATCTTGACCGATTATCCAGCCTCTTCTTCTCAGATTCTCTTTAAGGACCATTATATTGGCTTGTGTTACAGGGGCGCCCTCGGGACCCCTAAGGGGCCCCCACTCATGTAACCTCGTAGAATAACAATAATAACAGCATAATACCTGAGCCGACTTCAACCTGTAAAACCGGCCCTGCCTTCAACAGGAGCATAACAGCAGGTTGCGCAGCCAAGAAACTGGTCCGTCCTTCGTTCAGAGACTCCGTTTCACGCGGAATTCCTTATGCACTCCAGAGACTGCAGTACACGAAGGAACTATCCACTTCCAGATGTGCATATCCACGTACACCTAAAATCCATAAAACATGTGTTTAATGTTTACGCGTGGTACGACACATTTGCTATGGGCCCATTTCTATGCTGCCCGCAGAGAGAAACTCGCTGGCGCCATTGTGTTACAGAAGTTACTTTGAACCTTTGAAAAATCTAATATTTACATAACGTGCGGTGAGACGGGTCAATCTTTCCTCCTCCTTTTCTCCCTTTCGTTCCTTCGTTTTATGGAAACTTTAGGCATTTGTCGGTCCCCGCGCGGACTCCAGTCCTGGAACAAAGGATGAATATAATAAGAGACAGACAGGAGGGAGAGAGCATGCGGAGAAAAGAAAAAGAAAATGAAATATAAGTAGAAAAAGAGTGAAGACATTGGCGAGAAAAGTTTTGTTAAGAATATTCCACAGAGACAACCTGGACCGTTAAGGTAGATGCTGCGGATATTGTACCTTTGACCGTCTCATGTATCTCATTAAATAGTGATAAAGCGTTCAGTCTCGAGGAAAGAAAAGAAACGGGCAAACTCGTGCAAGAAGCATTTCCGTGCAAACCCATGCAAATTGAAAATTGGCACAAGGGCGAACGAGGAAACGATAAATCCGAGCCAAGGCCGAACCGCAAAATCTTGTAACCCAGCAGCCTTATGGGGACCATAGGAACCGTCCGAGAGAAAGAAAAAGAAATGGTGAAGAAGATAAAAGTAATGCATTGCCGAGGCCAGAAAGGGAGAAGACGAAAGGAAGGGAGAACAGAGGATGGCGTCGTTCCCACAAAATAACCTTAAGGTATTTTCAAAGCAGCGCACCTGCGCGCATCCACCAAGAAGATGCTAATTCGATCCACCTGTGGGACGGAACGGTCCATCCCGTCATGCGGCAGCCTGGTTTGATCTGCTGGTCCGAAGGAGTATTCGAGGGACCCAACAACTCAAATATATTTAATTGACTAGTAGGGGCCCTTGGACGAAACCCCCTTTACTTTCGTCACCGTTAACGCTCCTGGTTAAACTGCTTCGGTATCTCATCCAAACGTGACTGTCCGTTTCCAGGACCGATCAAAATTCTCCAGATATCGTATTTATAGCGATTCCCCTATTGGTACATATTCGATTATTAATACGATCTACGGGCTAGAAAACTCCAGCCACAATAAGAATATTCGCGTGAATGGATGTTAAAAAATGCACTAAAAATTTCGTAATTAATCAATGGTCGACTTAAAATACCGAATTACTGGAAGAATTGAGTCGACTTGATATTTAAATGCAAAGTATAAATAACAGCAGATATTTTCGCGTAGAATTGGCAAATATCAATAATTTCTGCTCGCCTGATATAGCAAGTGAAGTGACAAGTTGACACGAATGACTAAAAGTTCTAATAATGTTCCAGAACTAGATGCAATTCTATGAAATATCAATTTATCATTAGAGATCCGTTTCCGAATGATTCAATTATCCGATCCGAACTTCGTTCATCGAATTTCTACTAGACAAAAGGCAAATTAGGAAATTCTCTAGCTGTGACAGTAAAGTCGTAGATTATCCAGTTAGGAGTGCCGTTGTCATATATAGAGATTGTAATTAACGGAAGGAGTGCCTCGAGAGTGGAGATCAGAGATAAAGAGTGTCGTCAAGATTTCGACTAAAAATACATGCACGAAAACGACAATCGACGAAGAAAAATGTCAGCTGGTTCTGCCTTCTTCGTTCCATATCTAACTGACTAAACTATAAATAAGACCCCATTAATGCCAACCGTAGACGTTGATTCCAGTCCGTAGATTTCTCGAATATCCGTATCTTACGTGGAACGATAATTCCCTATGAATATAAGAATGTCGTGATATAGTAATGGAGGATTCTGGAGCGCTGCGACTACTCCCATAAGCGATATTATTATGGCCGCCTATGGTACTATGGGAGATGGTAAGGTAAATTAGTCCCTGGCGCAGCAGGACGAGCAGATGCGAGATTTCTACTGGGGTCAAGTCTCCAGCCTCCAGCCTCGAAGCAGAGACCGTCTCCTGTATCCTACCTCTCTCTCTCTCCCTCTCCTCCAGATACTCCCATTTGTCTCTTTTTCTCCCTCACGTTATTCCTCCTCCCGTGGAGAGCAGTAAAAGATGAAGAGAGGCTGCGGAGGCAGTCGAGATACAGATGGAGCCTAAGAAAAAGTGTTGGGGGGCCTCCGGTCGCGGGAGCCGAGGCCTGCCGAACCGGTCCGACGGGTAGACGATCGCGTGTTGCTCGCGTGGCCGAACTCAGCCGAACCCTCACGGAGACGGCCGAGCGCTGCCATTACGTAAATTGCACCATTACGAGTAATGACGTTTAAAAACTAGGAAAGAACTCACAAAGGACGTGAAGACTATGAAACTCATAGATGCTTTATATACGTATATACATACATCCCATTTGGGTCAATGAACCCTCGGTGCAATTATTTGTTTCTTCAAATATCTCATGTTTTTCCAAAGCGTCGAAAAATAGTTTTACTCTTCAATTAGCGTAATTTGCGCCGCCCCATGCCACAGCCGTTAAATATTTATTTGTATAAAGCACAAGTGTTTCCTGTGAGTGAAGTCACATTATTTTTAATAATATAAAAGCATTGCTTATTCGGCTACGTATGCGGCCATTTAGCACATAGATACAAATTCTTATTCACAGAAATGTGTAGTCTTTTACGAAAATGTATGTGACTTTTATCATTGAAAGCTAGCAGAGAATTATGTCATTCGAAAATAAACACACGTATTAGCTAAATATATGTATATACATACAAAGCCGACATTTTTATCCCGTGTAATTGTAGGGGCTCCCAGGCGCAATTTCTACCTGGTGAATCTCTTTGTTAACACGCTCCTTGATACTACTGCTGCTGTTGCTGTTGCTACTATTGCTACTATTGCTACTATTGCTGCTGTGCCCGAGACTACCTCGTTGACTGAGTGCATCGCGAGTGCGTGAGTGCGTGAAGAGATGAAGCGCGAAATTCACTCGTCAAATAGCCCAGAGTGCCGACAAAGAGTCTAACATTACTTCTATCACTTCGTTAAAGCGAAATACGGCAGCAATTTATATTATGAGACAAGCATTAATTCGAATGCCTGCAGAGATATTATATGCTAGAGAATACACGTCCCACTCACAATATATTCCCAGCCATTATTCTCTATTTTTATCATGCACAATGATAATAATCGCAGCAACGTACGGAGATGCAAAGTAGCTTTCCTCCCGCAAACATCTCCCAATAGCAATTACGCACGCGCACAATGTACGAGTATTCATAGCTTAAGAAATATACAGGCACGTAGGAAATATGGTTGACGAGTCGAAAATAGTCTCAAAGATAACCTGACAATGATTAAATATATTCTCAGCATGAAAATAATAGAAAGCAGAACCCTACGCTTGGAAATTCTCATCCGTGATGTTTCCGACTATTTCTGTAGTATATTTATATTCTCAAAGGCGTTTCCTCTGATTATTTACGAAAATGAAGGCGCCGCCCCCTTGCTGCTATCTACCCCAGTTCCGAAGTAAAGCCTCTTTTACTCTATGAACCCCTGCTCCAAAACCTAGCCTCCAAAAAATAATCTTTAAGGTACCCTCAACGTTCTACCCTTATTCAGATGGTTAAAATCTCGTTTCACTTACGTTTGCAGAGCAAGCAGCCACGTTTGCGTTAAAGGAGGGAGGCAAGTAGAAAAACAGGCAGGACTCACTCAACTCCTATCCTCTTGTGTAAAGTTTCCTTCATAGTTGATTCTTTCATGGGCAAGTTAAACTATTATTTTCAGGAACGTTACCCAGCATGCTGGAGAAGTAGCGCTCACTTCATCAGTGAGCTTAACGAGCAACACGATAACAGAGAAGAGAGGTTACCGTACTATTTTCCAAGGCTCCCATTGCACGGAGCGTAAATAGGTTAGATTCTCCATTATTATAGTCCTCACTCTGTAGAATATGCCACACGAGGAATTAGCTCTTAGATAAAGGGGTAGAGCAATCAGAACTATTCACGATTCCAATTTTGATTTCTTGTTAAATGCCGAGTGACATGGAAAAGTACGGACGAATGGAAAATTTTACCACTTCCCAGTAATTTCCCCTGACGTCCCGGCCGACGCGAGCACAACCTACTGGCGAGCGAAACTTATTAAACTACCATTACGTGTCACGAAGATGGCTCTGCAGTAGTTATTCCTAACAATTTCGTCGCAAGCAAAACTCTGTGGAGCTGTTTACAAATTTGTTTCGAGCGTTATCAAAATTTTCTGCCTTCTCTTGCGTTAAAAAACAACTTAAAAGGCAACAAAGAATAGTATATAGTGCAGCTATATCAGAAGGGAAGCAGTACTGATTTGAAAGGAAAAGGTTAAGAATCCGTCAAGGTATGTGCCGACATATGTACAGTCAGTTCAAGGTAAGAGATTTTCTCTTGAATGCCGATAATTAAAATCGATGCCAGGAATCCTTTCCTCGCTTGAGGACATCTGCCACTCGATGTAGTCGAGATGCATTCCTTCGGCCAAGTTCTTCATGCTCGAGATCAAGAGTCTCAGTTTCCATGGATTTGTCTCTTGGTTTCGATCGCGTGTCCTGAGGACATTAACATCCACGAGGGTCCCCGTTCTTTACTCAAAAGGACCTGTGTGGTTTAGAGAGATAGAGAGAGAGAGAGAGATTTAGTAAAGGATTTCTCGTGAATACAAATAAACGAACTCTTGGACATAAGGAAAGAGACTTCTTTAGTTTCATCTGAATCCTCTATCTTCTAACAAAACTCTGTAAAAGGAAAACGTTTAATTCCCGATAAAAGGGCTATCTCCAAAGTGAGGAATATAAATTCAAGCAGAGACATTAAATAATTGCGGCTAAACGATTCTAGCAGCGCCAGAGGGTCCTCCTACTGTCAGAGCTATACGATTAGAAACGTGATAGTTAGATAAGAAGAGACTTTCTAGTCTGGATAGGATCATTTGATACTAGCTATAGGGCATGCCCCTTATGTTATCTAGCAGTTCCTCCCAATTAAATTGAGCATTAATGAATTTCCCATTAATTTTTGAAATTTCTTCCGAGACTTTCGACGCTCCTACACTTCATTCTATTTTTCGTTATTGATATCTTCTCTGCAAGAGAAGCATGCTTTATTGAAACTCCGATATCTTACGCTACACCCCTAAGAATTCCAGTCGTCGATAGGAGGGTGCACGTTCTATACCTTACATGCCACAGAATATAGTATAAAGTATATGGTACATGATACATGGTACATGGTATGACTCACCCTGAGCGTCGACAACCAATAAGAGTAATGTATGATTCTCAAGGATTGCCTGTCGATATCAGACGTCTCTTCTCGAGTATTTCCTGGGAATCGAAGATATCTAGGAAATTCACGTAAGGACATCCTTTCCTGGGAGGATGACACTCCGACCTGATATCCTGTGTTATTCGAAGGTGGGTTTGAGCACCGCTGAACCGGTCGCCATCATCGCAGCTCGGTAGACTTGAAATACCGGCTTCGATCGTGCTTCTTCCTTTTTCCATTTTACTTTTTTCTCTCCCCCCTTTTAGAAAAATACTCCCCGCTACGAACCAGGAGTACATCGTCCTATCCGGCACCATCTACCTCAGTGCCTGCTCTGTTGCAACCTATCTAACTCAACTGGTATGGTTCAAGTAGAGGCGAGTAATAAGCGTCCAAGTAGGGTTGAGAGCCCCTTCCTTTTTTGTAAGCCACTGTGAGATACTTCGTAAGGGTTCGGTTAAGATCGGAAGGGTTCGGGCACGCGAGAACCACGCGCATCAAGGTCGGGGCCGTCCACCTTTCTCCATGGTGCACAAGTGCACGTATTGTGTTCCATACGGTCGCTACCATCTCTTCCTCTGCCTTTTTCGCTTCCTTTTTTTTTTATTTTCTCTCTGTCTCTCTCTCTCTCTCTCACACGCACACACTACCTCTGCCTTCTCTTACGCTATTTTTCTTTTTACAACTTGTTCAATCTCTTTACCTGCTCGCACCAGCGTGCACCAGCGTGCATCGTCATGGACGCCCATGGACTATCCAACTGACTACCGCCTCTCTTATTCGGGCTTCCAGAACTAATCGTTGAAATATATCGACCCTCGTCCTCTCTTCTTTTTTTTTCCTTAGTTCGTCCTTCCTTCTCCAACCCTCCGTCCACTATTTTCTTCTGCCACCTGCTGGACCGCTTCATCCGGATGTGAACCTGCGCGCAGGTATCGAACAGGCTCGTCTCTGATTTTTGTTCTTTCAATTCCGAATCTTCCACCCATCCATCATAATTATATGATCAAAACTGCATGAACCATTCTGAATATTTACATTCCGATCGTAACTGCAGTTCGGCGTAGATGCACTTGGTGCCAACGCAAAATTCTGGTCCAAATGCACTCGTCAACGACATCCATTTCGGACCATCGGCTAAATTCAGTACATCTCATCGAACCGGAAATACCACAGTTATTCCTATTTCAATGAACATTTGCACAACCAACGCGGTTCCGAATTATTCATTCTCTGGGCGCCGTGAAAATTATCACACGTTCCTTTATATCGGCATATTTACCTATAACTAAATTCAAATAGAAATTCATAGACACATATGATGGTTTTGATATGTCTCCCTCGCATCACACATCCCGTGTCTCGTTTCATCTACTCGAGGAAATTGCTCCTAGAAATTCCAGCACGTTTCCACCGCGCACCGAACTATTATGCTCGTAGACTCCTGTCTCCGACTCCTGCGTACTCTCGATATTTCTCATTGGCTCACCATTAAACATCCAACCACCATAGCTGGGTTATGGTTGCCGCACGTTCCCAACTGGCGAATTCTAATGGAATTAAACGCGAGCGGCTGCAACAGCTTGCCCATAGTTCAGAGCGCGGAAACCTTGCTGTGAATTTCAATGGGGAGTTTACGAGGTGGTCACGAACAGAGAGAAGGAAGACAGAGAGAGAGAGAGAGAGAGAGAGAGAAGAATTCTTACTTGCAATTTCCTATGACGCGAATGCCGGCTCACCATTACGATTCCGTGTGATTAACCATGAATCAGTACTCGACACGCTGGATACGATAATTCGAAGGGAATTAGAAGCCGCTCGATAACCTCTTATGGGGTTTAATTGGGCCTTGATCACTCCAGGGAATTACATCTTATGTTATACTCACATTTGAACGATTATGAACTGATCCTCGGGGCAGTTACTATGGAAACTAATGTTGAATCTGGATCCAAGTATTCAATTAGAGCCCAGAAAGAAAAGAAAGAAAAGAAAGAAAAACGTGCTATCCCATGAGGTCTCTTGTCCCGTCTTCCTATCTATAGTCGGGACGGTTGTAGCGGATACCTCGCTATAAGTACACTAGATACTTTATTATGGCGGATTATCATCTATATAATGGCTTCCTCTTCCGTGTAGAGTTTTTATCTTACAGCGTAACGTCCATGGCGTAATACTGACTTTGTGGAAATTGAATACGACGGTCGCCCGGTGTGGGCGCACCTTTAGTTGGCTTCTATCGTGTAAGACGAGTAGACTTTAAAATCGGATGAATCTCTCAAGACTAAGAGTCCTCTCCTCTTTCTCACTCCTCTTTGAGGGGACTCGGAGAACGAGTAGGGGTGGGAGGGAGTGGGAGAAAAGGCTCGAGCGATCCTTCCTCAAACCGTAGGTTTCTCACTGAAAGTCGTTGAGAATCCTAAGGGTCGTGACGTCACGCGCCCTCTCTGCATATTCACACGTAAAAACTCAATTTCTTATCGGATATCAAAGTTCAAATGGATCTGCATATCACTTTCACGAAATTCTTCGGCACCGAAGACCGACGCCTTTCGTCGCGCCACCAAATACGTTTTCAGTCTTGAGAGAAGTGATTCAAGACGACTCTCTCTTTAAGAGAGTGGAAAGACAAGTGACTCGAGAGAAGAAGCCACGTGAGATGGGTTTGTGCTCCGTTGACGGAAAAATCTAAGATCCCCGGCAAGGCTGGATACTGGCGAGTGAGAGTCTGTCGAATAATGGGGAATTCTACCGGATGTAGCAGGAAGAACTTGTAAGAGGAGCTGCCTGAGCTGCCTGAGCTGCCCAAGGTGCCCGAGGTGCCCGAGGTGCCTGATAAGCGCCTCTGAGCCTCCACCGACAGTATCGACATCCGGCGACTCGGTCACAGTCGGACCGACCTCCAACATCTGTATCGTCGCTCCAGACAATTTCTCACTAATCCTGTGTCATTTAGCCGGAGACTCGACTAGAGGCGCTCTCGAGGCTACAGTCGGCCTTGCTCGAGATGAGAGGACTGGCTGCACGACGAAGGATGGAGAGATGGAGAGAGACAGAGAGAGAGAGAGAGAGAGAGAGAGAGAGAGAGAGAGAGAAACGAAGAGACTCGCTACCGCAGGAAAAGAGAAACACAGCCGGAGGCAGAACAGGTTGCGGTGTTTGATGCCTTCCACTGGTCCCGCTGACTCTCGCAACAGTGGTGGCAGGTTGCCACGGAAAAGGGATTGAAAGAAGGAAAGAAAGGTAAAAAAGGAGGAGAGAGGTCCAAAGGGAGGTGAGCCAGAGATGAAATAAAGGAAAAAAGAAAGGAATGGCCTGACGCAGGTAGGCCCTTTGTTCGCTGTGTTTCGAAATTAATGGCTGGGGCCCCTCGCAGAAGGGGCCCCTTGTTCGGTGCTCCATCTTCCTCCTTATCGTCCTTTTCTCTCTGTCTCTCTCTTTCCCTCGTACTTTGCCTCTCTTTTTACCTAAGTTCCTCTCTCCAAAGAGAAGATGATCATTTAATTGAGCGGCTGCTCCTGCCGCTGCTATTTGCTCGCTCGCCAAGAGCCTCTTTTCTTTTGTTCTTCGGATTAGACACCGAGACTGGTTACATTATAATGCCAAATGGCTGCGGCCTGCCTGCTCGGCTCGTTACGCCCTCCCAAGACTATCAAACTTTCATGGATTTCTTTCCGCCTGTCGTTTCCCTAACATGTTGCGATACCCACTACTTATCCCCATCCATTCGATGAAATTGAACGTAATGGAATGTTGTCAAAGAATTTTCTTAATTCCTGAGAAACCCGTTATAACGAGCGCATACGTCAGAGTGGGAATTGAGACGAGAACACACTCAGCCACGTGCAGGCTCTGCTGATAAAAAATTCAAAATGTACAAATTCAAGGAAAAATCTGCTGAATCAGCTAAATTGGACATCCAAGATACGCTAAGAAATTTCCTTTTTTTTTGCCTTTTAATAATCTCAAGTCACGCTAGGTAAAGGTATACCGGGTTAGTCAAAAAGGCCTCGAGGTCTCTTTGTGTTGGTCCGTATTCGTACGTGTGCACTCTGGTAAAATGAGGAAAGGGGACCGAGAGCGAAGCAGGGAAAGCTTGAATGAGGTAAATTAGGGCCCGACGTTCAGTGAGACTAGGTACCAAGTTAGCAGAGTCGGCCAGGGTTGGCTAAGTCGCTGCCGTAGAGTCAACATTTATTCAGAAGATATCATCGCGGTCCTTTCGCCCCAGAGTGGCCCCTTCGCTCGGGGCTTCCTCTCGGGGTCCCTCCTATCAAATGGTCAAAGTGTTTACTCCCGGAAACGCGATCGAAGATTGCATTTAATTTCAGGATAAATTCACGTGCAACCTTCTCTAGAAGAAATCTCTCCCTGCAGACCGGGATGGCCACGTTCTGCGCGCACTGATGGTCCTTCCGTTGATCGAAGATTTTCTTGAATTTCCCACGCAGCGAATAACTAATGCTATTCCGAAGTGGAAGTATCCATGTTCGTTAAGGCGAACCCTCAATCGGAATACCTCAACGTGCCTTGATGTACCTTGCCAGATGTTCTTAGCTACACATTGTATACTAATGCTTCTTTAATGGATCGAGACTATTTCTGTATACGCCGATCGGTAGGCGCTCAAGCGATTCTCTTCTCTTCCGTACTGAATTTCCATGAAATCGTAGAACCCGTTGAGTTCGCTGCGTTTCTCCGGCGACGCATTGTCGAATGACAGACGCCTGTGTGGCAACATCACGTAACGCGGAGTGGGATCGAGCAACAATGGCAAGCTCAGATTGGCGCAGCTGCTTTAGAACCCGTCTTTAATTAAATCTTTGACTCCAGAAATTACGATATCTGCAGTCACGAATAGCTCAGTCAGATCGAATAAATTATTAGTCCCAAGGAAACGGAGACCCGGACGTCTAGCGCAGTCTGGTAATAGGATACAAATTCTTGAATAATTAACAAAAACCCAACAGCACGGTCGAAAGGGCTGAACTGGGTAGAAGTTTAAATCCGTGGTACAAAAAAAACAACCTTAGGGCTACAGAAATATCAGTGTTCATTAGAAACAAAAAAAAAAGCAGGAAACCAAAAGGTCTGAATCAAATATTAATCTGACTGAAAAGTAATTGCACTGACGTAGAATCCCTCCCAGCAATGAAGCAACTATTAAGAACTCCTTTCAGATGTATCTTGACAAATTTACGAGAAGAAAGGATCCCTTCAACGCTTTAAGAATTTATCCTTCTCTTACCTTCATTATTTTTTTTTTTTCGTCCTTGACTTTTCTCTCTCTCTTTCTCGGTTTCTCTGCCAATGATCGTACAAGGGCTATATACCTATAGATGTGGAGAAATGTGTAGAGGCGTGCGCCTTCTCAGTCTCCTCTGGCAACGCTACAGGTCGTTTCGGGTTACTACTCCAACGTTCTATAAATATCGGCGGTCATTATTTCGCCGCGTACGCCGCTGGCACCTGTCGTGTGGCTTCCCAGGTAGAGCTCAGGTACTGATAGTATAGCCTCCATAATTGTATTAGTGCTAGTAATACTAGTAGTAGTAATAGTAGTGGTGGTGGTGGTAGTAGTAGTAGTAGTAGTAGTAGTAGAGTCGAAGGTAGGGCCACGAATCCCTGGAGAGCAGAGAGAGAGAGAGAGAGAATAAGGTGGCTGACTGGCTGGTTGGCTGGTTGGATGGCTGGATGGCTGGATGGCAGGCTGTGTGGTGGCTGCTTACCTAACCGGTCCAGGAATCCGGGGCCACGCTTACAGATCAGTGATTCTCAACAAGTTTAAAATTTTCAACGAGAAACATTTATCAAGATAAAATATTTTGCCGAAGATGCAGATTGATTTAAAAAGGCTTCGGCAGCGTCACGGCACAAAGGTCAATCGTTACGCGTGAAGCACAAGCTGCATCTTGCATTTGCAAATATTTTTAGCGCCGCTACAGATGCTCCAGCAGAGAATGAAGGATTAATCAGATATTCCGTTGAGTAATTAAACCAACCGTCGCTTGGTCCTCATAGTTGTCCGCGGCTTCCCTAACGTTTACCTGGGCATTAATAATCGGTAATTGGTTGCTGGACTATAATTGCATCCAGCTACACGCAGCCCCACATGTATATTGTACATACATAAGCAGGCGTGTAATGTGGACCTGCGCGTGTCACACGATGCGAACGGTAATGCGTTTTCGGTACAGCAGCCCCGGATCGGCTTAGAGGCCCCCTACGGCCTTAACCCTTTGATATCGGATCATTCGGTTTCATCAGATGTTTCGTCTGCCGTGTGAAATTCTCCAGCTTTGGCATTCGGGTGTCTTCTGGTTCGGTGGACGGACGATTGGATAGACGATTCCTGCGATTGGATGATGTACATATAGATAGGAAATAGATCGTTTCCCTGCATGTGAATTTGATATGCTGGATGGATGCTACAAGTTTTGAAACGACCAGCAGTCGCGATAGTATATCATTGATATCCACATTTGATATCAATAGGATTGTTGCGGTCATTCGTGTGACAGATGATGGAGGCCTGTCTCGTGTGTTTTCCATTTTCCTTTCGTTTCACTAAAATATTCATGAACTAGCACACTTACCGTTGCTCGGCGTTATCTCTTTAGCAGTTCCAGAAAATAACCTTTGGAGAACGAGGGTTTACAGTTTCGAGACTCACCGGAAGCGTGACTGAAAACCCTCTTTCCGGCTTGGAATTTATCCCGGTAAATTTACTGGAGTTCAACCACACTCGAAAAAAGAAAGTAAAAATAGATGAAATTCTCAGGAAGAATTCACGAGTTTCGCTGACACCTAAAGAGAAGGAAGAACGTGATAAAGAAATGTAAAAAAGAGAAGAAGCGATCCGATCGATTCGCACGTCAATTACCGACGCGTTTTCCTTCCGATTGGACGTTTCCCAATAAGCTAATGTTTCCTCAATCTCCCACTTTTTCAGCCGAAAAGCCAAATTTCTACCGTTCTAAAGAAATCTTAGGTCGTCCGTTAAATCTTTCTTTTTTCCTCACCGCCTTTCAGCGAGTAAATCTGTTATCGTTTATTCTCAGGAATCTGCAAACGGTCCCCTACTTTTCAACGTTTCTCGAGAGCGCTCGAGGGAGTCGACGCGCCCACCCGACTCGAGTAGACGTCGCGACGCCCAGCGTCCCGAAAACAAGCCGCAGAAGATTCGACGTTCCGTGTAAACGATTCCGCAAGGAAAGCGCGGCCGGGGGGGCGTGGGAGGGAGGCTGAAAGCAAACGCAATAAGCCGGCCTGAACTTTTCGAAATGAATTTTCTTCCCGCCTCTATTCGTCGCCGACGCCGGCGCCGGCGCCGAACTTCCACGAAAACGCTCTACTATAAAGTTACCTGGAGGCTACGGCATCCCGTTATTGCATTCCCCGAAGCAATCCGGAGAAGAAAGTGCTCGTCGGCTTTCCAGTGCTCTCTCTTATTCTCTCTTATTCTTCGAAATGATTCGAGAGGCCTTAGGAAAAGGTGCGTTTGCAAGTGAACTACAGGAACAGGGGAGCCAGCGAAGTACCATGCCCGATCCGACAGGGATGGCACCGTTGGACAGACCGAGCACCTACTTGATCGGTCATCCTAATCCTCCTCGTGCTACATCCGATACACAATGCTTCGTCATACATGGTATTAGATACGTACTGGAGGTTCGACATGGAGAATTGGTAGTATACACAGTAGGTAGGTAGGTAGGTAGGTAGCTGGGTAGGTAGGCAAGCAAGCAAGTCTCGGTGCGCAGCCATTGGCAGTAACCTCTCTATCTATACCTGTGAATAGTACCGAACCGCTGGCACGTATTCGCCGTGTTAAAATGAACCCCGACATACGTTCGGGATAGGTGCTACGTGCATCTACCTTGCACACGTGGAATTCACTATACCGCATGGCTATTCTATCTTACTATAGCTATATATTTGAAGAGTCGGGGTGGCCAGAGTGAATGGGATAATTCACGATTAGCACCGACTGGCTGTAATCGAGCATTCCAACTAGTCGGCATAAATTTAAGCCCCGCCATGCATATGCATGAAGCGACCGGGTTGCCCTAGCCGGCCAAAAATACTGCCTTGATTTTGCTGGACTTTATCTTTCTATTTCTTCATTTTTTTTATTACGACCAGTCTCGTTCCGTCTAAGATCAAGCGAACGAATACATGAAATTGCTTTTTCCGTGTTGGATTCCGTAATTGGAATTTTTTAATTTTTATTTCTTAGTAGTTATAAATTTTATGGCAACTCTTGTGTCGTATTTGCCTTAACCATATTGAGTGGGAATTTGGTTTAACCGCCGTGACCAAAAGATCTATCTAAAAGTATCTACCTGCCTGTATTCGACACTTGTCTATCTACTTATCTTCTTATCTACCTTCTGCTCGGGCACTTACCTAGTGTAAAGATGAAGTCAGGACAAAATCTTGTCTTATAAAAGTTTAACGACCCACTATATTGCCGTACAGTGGAGTTTCATTATCCAGTGAAAATTGCCTACAGGACGGAACAGTGCCTGTGCGGTGTTCGTTATAAAAATGACATAATGAAAAAAAAAGACGGAACAAAAATTACAAAAATATTTGGTTAACAAAAATTACCAATAAAATGAACTCCGTCCTTCCTGTTTTTCCACTCGAAATAGAAAAAGAAAAAAAATTGCAAATTGAAGAAAAAACGGAGTCCTAACTCCAGGTTTGCCAAGAAAAATAATTTAAAAGTTTAATCAGTGTGAGTGAAAAGCAGAGAGAGAGCGAGAGAGAGAGAGAGAGAGAGAGAGAGAGAGAGAGAGAGGGAGAGAGGGAAAAGAATGAAGGGAGAGATCCTGTCATCTCTTCTTCCGCTATATTTATCTTTGTCTTTCTCATCCTTGGCTCCGCCCTGCAAATTTCAGGTAAGAAAAATCCAGTGAAAAAAAATGAAAATCCATTTATCCAAGCGGCTGTTGAACTTTGCGAAGGAAAGGCGGCGAGGAGGGGTGGGGCAGGGGAGGATTAAGAGAAAAATCGAAATTCCCATTTTTGCCAGTGTTTTGTTAGTCCCTGCCGTCGTGTGACGTGACCCCAACGCCCGTAGTCCGTCGCGACGCCTAGCCGACGTCTAGCCGACGTCCATCCGACGTCCAACGCCACTACGACCACCTATTTCGCCGGTGATTTTCCTTCTTTTATTTTTCCATTACTGCCCGATAACGGCCGAGCAAATATTTGCCTTGCGTTACCTTTAGATCAGACTCGTAATTATTAAGCGACAGAATTTTCTCAGCCTTGGAAAAAACATCAGACGTACCAACCGATTAACCAACGAACGAATTGCGACAGGAGACGATAACATCCGTCAATAAAAATTCACCCTAGAGTTTGCCCTTGTTCTTTCTTCTTCGATTTCACAGATGTCCATTCAAACTTCAATATCGATTTCGTTCGATTCCAAGATTCACGCATGCACAATGATCCTCCCCTTAATTGACTACTCTATTGGGATCTCAAAATAGACCTCCCATAGCCTCCTTTGTATTTTGAACCACTTCGAGATTGCCCAATACATCTGACGTCGCTTACCAGTGTCGGCTGATCTGCCAAATAAGAGAATAAGAGTGAAAAAAGAGGGAGAAAGGATAAAGAAAAAAAGAGGGGGGGAGGAGGAGAAAAGGGAAAGCCTAAAGAAAAAGCAATGACACGGAGTGGAGCCAAGTTGAGCAGGAGTAAAGCCTGTTAAATCGCTTTTGATAAAAAGGTAGAGGCTTTCTCTGTCTCTCTCTCTCTCTCTCTCTCGTGCGAACTTGGCCGTCTCTCTCGTTCTCTGGGGAGCAGCGAAAAGTCGTTGGGTTCTATTGTGGACGGGGCTTTAGAGGAGTCGGGAAGCGACGAGGGTGCGGGAGGTGCCACACACCTGTCTGAATCTCGGATAACGAGCCAACAAAAACAGAGGCGGAGGTGACTGGGATGCTGCGGCGTCGCCGCTCTTCCCATTGCCCAGTCCTGATGCTGATTCTCTCCGAGCGGCGAAACCCACGAATAAACATTGACGCGACACACCGACACCGGCACGAGTAACCGCGACCACCAGGCCCAATGCTGCTTCGCTCATGGAAACACGCCTCTACTGTCTTGCTCTTATTTGCACCTGTGTTTGTGTCCGAATGCCCGAGTATTGCCAACTGTTCGTTAAGTAGATTTGCACTTTATCAGGCTGTCCTTGTGTTGGATCTTTTCCGATATCCGATAAGAGTCCACACACTTATCTACGGGACGGATAGAAAATGGCTAACCGACTGATCGATTCCAAAGTTCAAGATTATTTGTAACTCTTAGGGGGAACTTGCTCTGGTTACAGATTTTTCAACTTGTACGACTCGATCCGATTGGTCCACTGGAAACTCTGACAAATCTTTAATGGACTGCGTTATTTGTATTTCGTGTAAATATGTAAGGTTTGTCAGTGCATCAAATATGTATGCATGAAATAAGATAAAAAGATGAAAAATGAAAAGTGACAAGACAATGATGCTCCCTCAAAAAGATTGTTATACTCGTTTCACTGAGCGCATAAAAGCAGCCTAATGGCGGTAAGCGAGATAAATACCAAAGCCAAGAAAAAAAGAAAAAAGAAAATTAAAGAAGATAAAAGGCTCGTCGATGGATAATAAGGGGGATGAGAATAAGTTATAAAAAGAAAAAGAAATAAAATTAAATAGAAGAAAACGAGGCGAATAAACATACCTTTGTGGCGCAGGGGTGAGGATTCCTCCCTTCGGTTGAGGTGGGAGGTGGCGGTGGTCGCGGGGCTGACTGAATTTTTTGAGGATCTCGTTTTAATTATAAGTCGACTTTCGTCGGGGTATTCCACGGGAAATTGCCATCCTTTCTGTTTTCCGCTTTTCGCAGATAGTAAAGCCTCCAGCTATTGCGAAGTAGCTGATGTCCTCTAGGTACGATTTATATAGACAACTGGGAACTGAGAGCGCAGTTACCTCTGTACACTGTATTACATATACATATTCATATATCGTATGCATCATACATTATGTATGGACGGAGTGGAGGAATTAAAAAAAAAAGTGTCCAGCCGTGTCACACTCCCTGCTCGGGGAATGAAAAAGAGAAGAATCAGAGTGAAGTTTAAAAATAAAGAAGGAAGAAGAAAATGTCGGAAAAAGAGAATGAAAAAAATGTGAATCCCAGAGTGGCGGAGCCCTGGTCGCCCAACTCGGTTAAAGCATTAAGTGGAATGTTATTCGCTCCGTTAAGTGAGCCGAGTTGACAAGTTACGTAAAAGCCAAGCGAGAAAAGTCCCTATCGGCTGGCCATGTATTGTGTAAGCGTGAGAGCGAAAAAGACATAGATCGAGAGTAAAATGAAAAGGGAGAAAATATAAAAAAGACGCAGTCCAGGAACAATGGTAAAAGGGAAGGTGAAATAGAAGAAAAAAGAAAATAAATGAATATAAGTAGCCAGCTCGTACTGCAGCAACAGAGTAGGGTATCTACAATTCCATGTTACTTTATGTAAGCCGAATGTCCTCTCAAGCCCAACATGGAATCCCAGGTATTTGCCAGAGAATTGAATTTTACTCGAGCCCTTAATCGTCCAATTCCCTCGTTAGTCACGCTCACTTGCTGCTACACGTACCGCCGTAAATTCTTCCAAGATACTACTGCACTTTGCACTTGTAATGCACAGGCCATTTATGCAATTGCATCTGAGGCGCCGAGATAAAACAAAGACAATAAATGCATTATTCACCGTTTTATCGATGCTTCGTTTCTCACGCGTCATAACGGCGCAGCAGAAATGTTACTTGAGCTGTTTAACGGTTTCTCGAAGTGAACATTTTAACAGGCAGATGGCGCTAGTTGACGGCCCATCGATTCCCGTGGACGTTAGCACGTTTGAGGTTTGACGTTCCTTCATCGTTCGACGACCTTTCCTTCGAGTTCTTGGGTTATGTAAGTACTTTTATAGATATTTTGATGTGGGTGTAGCGAGTCGTTACTATCCTTATGAATATTCTAAGCATTTCTTAAATGGAACGCTAGGAATTCGTTTACCGTATATCCGTGAAAAATAGGAGCGTAGTATAATCCGAATAAACAAGAGGATTTTGCAAATTTATATTAACGATATTAGCTATTTAGGCTGCAGTACCATTAATATAAATCAGGGATAGAGTAGGGTCCTGAGTTACGTTACGTTTTCGAGGCTTCCTTGTATAACCAGTCCCAGTCCTGTCGTCATTATTAATATCGCCATTACGCCAAAATGTAATGTTGACCTGTCATCCTTTTGCACGATAGAGGATAATTTATATCGCCGAATAAATACCGGAACGGTTCGGTAATTTGATTCTTTCCTTATTTGTAATTTCCTCCATACAATTACACCCGGCGCTATTTCTAAAGCTACATTTCATTTGTGCTTTCCAAACTGGGATTTCACCATCTTAACTGAGCATCTTGAAATACTTGGTGAATTCATTGAGCATATTTTACGTGCGACTGTGAAACGGCATAATAGACGCTGCAGGATGTTTTTTTGTTTATTCGACGGTTTCACTTCTTTTTCTTGAATTCTTCGGAGTCGATGCTAATTAAAAATGCAAAACAGCCAGAAACACGTTTCACGAAATTTCATAAAGTGTATAAAAAATTTTAACCTCGCTGGATAATGATTTAACGGGGGCTCATTTACATTTCTTTGACGCGTCCTTCTACGAGTCGCTCATTATTTTATTCCCCGTTTCCACCATCCTGGCTGAGTGACGTCTCATCGATTTCCCGTTAAACAGGAATTACGCTAAATTCAGGCAAATCATCTGTCGCTCATTTCTCCACTGTGAACGATACACTAACGACTATTAATGGTGCAGCAACCAGCAACCACCAATTATTAACTGGATAGTTCTCCCACTAAAGAAATTGACCAATTTACTACAATTAGCCTACCATTCCTCATGTATTATCTCTCTCTATCTATCTCGTTCTCTAGTTTTTATTCTCTGTCACTCCTTCAACTCCAATCCAACAAATGCACTTTCCTGTGAACTGAATGTCACAAATTCCTAGTAGGCGTAGCATTTCACTTTTCCAAATGAAACGCGGCCGCCACAACTCTAATCATGCGCATCAACGTTGCTCATTTTGACTTCCGGAAAGGGTAGTCCGATTACTGGATTACCAGGAAACGGAAGTCCTCTTTTCTGGGCATTCACTCAACTTCCTATCCTTAAGTGATTCCTCGTAACCTAATCGGATATCCAGATGGTAGATTATCAATATCGATATAGATATAGGTAAGCAAGAAGACACGGAGGCGCGTGTCAAGCAGAGAGAGGGGCAGGCAGGCAACGCTCACATTTTTCCTTGAAATAGAAAACATCCCTAGTATGTCTAAGGCTTTACCTAACGTTCCCCTAATTCTCATCCTCTTTTTTCCTCCTTCCTCCGACCCCGCCCTCCGACGCTGGAGCTTCCTCGCATGCTTGTGCGTGCGTAGGCGACCACGCAAATGTGAAATTGTCCGCGGATCGTTCTTATTCGTGGCGGCTTTTTTGAGGCAGAAAAATGACGATGGTTGCTCCTCGTTGACGGGAAATGATGAGTCTCACCCCGAAGAAAACAAATAACGAGTCTAAGACCAGGGTTCCTTCGTGCCAAGATGAAAGATAGTGAAAGAGGAGACGACGGAAAGGGACGAGAAAGACAAGATAAATAGAAGGAGGGGGAAAAAAGACGCCAGCCAACCATTGTGATAACGCACTCAAGAAGATTACAGTTGTGTGAGAGACACGGCGCGGGGACAATGTGGGTTTGTATAAAAATACATTTTTACAGGAGTGACGCTGAAGAGCGATAGAGATGGCGGGGATGAGAATGTGCTGAGGGTGGCATAGTTGCCAACCCCCCAAGAAGCCCACTGAAAAAGCTTATACTCTTCCCAATTCATGCAAAGTATTCTTATGGATTTTCCATTGTGAGGATGAAATTACTTTTTTTTTTCACCCTCTTTTCTGTCTATGCCACTATCTCTTTTTCAGTCACTCTTTATCCAGGAACCCCTACGTCCTGTTAACAAATGCAATTTCATCCGGTTCCGGGGCACCCACGCGAAATTACCCGGGAAATTACGTTTTCATAGGAAATTTTCCGTTTCCCGCGACGCACGCGTAGCCACTGCTTCCTATTGTCGATTCACCGGGAATAACATCTAAAAATTGGTAATAACTCGGCTGACAGTGTTCGTGAAAGTGCGGTTAATTTTTAAAACGTAGTTTGCCGCAGTTGAGTTCAGCATCCTCGGCTATTGCGGCGGTTAACAACGGTTGGCAAAGCAGATCTCATAGGCTGAGTTAACCGAGACTCTCTACTTCAGCATCAGCAGACCACATTTATCCTGAAAACGGCGGACTACCGTAGATCAGTAATGTAACGATAGGGAGAAGGAACGTAAATAAGAATTGCTGCTTTTGTAGTTTATTTTTTGGTACTTGGAAAGTAAGCTATTAATCATCAGAATCAAAATCGTCATTATCAGAATCGCTGTCGAAGTCGTTATCAAGTTCATCTTTAATAATCAGAGAATTTAACTTATCTAATAAATCTTGTCTTGTAACTGGTTCGTGCACTGACTCCTCTTTACTATCTTGTTCTTGTTTTTCAGGAGATAAGTCATTTTTGTTTTCGTTAGTCTTAGATTTACTTTTTGCAGCTTTATCTGTAAGCACATCCAAAATTGTCATGAAAAATTATAATATCCAGCAAAAATATCTAAAAATCTCGATACATTGTATAGGAACCTAATCCACTTACTGTTTTTATTCACGTAACGTAGGAAAGTCCTTTTTTTCCGTTCAGGCAGTGATTTTAACAATGACTGGAGTTCAGAATCAAGTTTAATTTGTTCCTGCGGTGTAGGTTGACCAATAACAATCTCTCCTTTAGTTCCACACTTTGGACACACTTGATCTTTTCCAGCGCAAGGACCACACATTATATGGTATGCATGTTTTACACACTTCTGATCACATTTTGTACATTTTGTTGGAGCTTTTAACGGTTTATACTTCTTATATTTGATCTTCCACTCTAAAATTCTTTTACACCGATCACAAACATTAGCAATGTGCAAGCTATTGATAAATTTAGTCTTGTGGCTCTTATCGTGTAAATCATTTTTGAAGACATGACGATTTTGATATTTCTGAGGTCTCGAACGACTCGTATTACCTTTCTGGCTGCTCATTTCTGAAAATAAGAGATAAAAACTCTTGTTAATAAAATTAAAGAGGTTATGATATATCATCAACACGTGTTTATTTTGACAGCAGCGTAAAATGAGTCTATCAATAAAAATAAAAAATAAAATAACTTATCACAGCATACAATAAGCTCAATGTAGAAAAATAATTCTATTTATACCAGCAATATTTTCCTTGACACAAGTATTCTCCAGTAATTTCCCCACGTTGCATCGAAAGACAACTATGCACAACCGACAGCATAATACAGATTATTAGAATATGATCAGTAGGTACATAACATACATTTATCCTCATGAGATGAAAGGCGACAGTAACCGTGGCTCCATCTTCTAGATAATTCCAAACATTACGTTCCGCCATCGGCTAGAAGTTTCATGGGAGTTCAAGAAGATAGCGCCACAAATACTGTTCAAAATATACAGCTGATTTATAACAGAGATGAGTAGGGAGATGCACAACGCTACGGTTTTAGGCGATACCAAAAACAGGTGCTAAATCGTAGCAGGCGAGTCCGGGAGTAGAATTTTGTGATCATTGCCTCCGACGACTATGCATATCCTGTCGTAGCCGAGCTGAACGTGATCAAGAACGTGTAGCCTGGCCGGCAGAAGTTCCTAGCAACTTACCGCTGGTTACCAGAGCAACCCTTAGAACGGGGCCACTCATCAGATATTGACTAAATATGTTTTTTTGTAATCTTAATTTCGAGTGCACAGTGTAAGCTCGATAACATTTACTAAGAGAAAAGCCAGCACCTCGTGCCTGCCTGCGTTAAGGAGGGCAGCGATGCGGTGCTAGATTTCAGCATTATTTAACAACAGTTCCAAGCGGAACTATGGTCCCAACATTGAGTACTAGAGAGAACTATCCCGGAACTGTTCGAAACACAATCTGAAAGCAACACTGAAAGCCAGCTCCTTATGCGTACCTGCACTGAAGCGTATGGTGCGACTGTAATATCCTTAATAGGTATTTTAGCGATGTTACGTAGCAGAACTATTGTTAAGTTAATAAGCGTTTTCAACAGTTCTAGAGGAGTCCTACAGTTCCTGATAGCTTTTAACGATAGTTCTGCTACGTAACACCATTAAGATAAGTATTTTCCAAAAATTGAGGTGGTCAGTCATGGTCGATTTTTATTAACTAAAACACCATCCGGGTCACTGGGAAGTTAATTAAGCTCATAGCAGTCCCCTGCACTTATCCCTACCTTTATCTGTCTTCTCCTTATCAATTATTATGGTTACCTTTAGTGGTAACATTTATCTAAAATACTGAGCGCAATACACTCCATACAATTATTCTAGATGTACTTATACGCTGGTACATGGGTAAGCTTTGTGACGTCATTTTTCGATTCACGGTCACAAGGGGACTCCGATTACCGATACAGATAACGTTCTCGCTTTCTGGTTCCCTTCGAGTCGCCACCCTGCTCAGAAGCTGCGCTCTCAGGTTGATTCGTATAGTTAAGCCAATGCTCTCGCAAGATTTCCTTATTGTTTAGTTGAAGTCGAGGTGCTCGAATCTGCCGTGGAGAGATAGTCTCGACGTACCGAGTTGCCCGGCAGAAGAGACTACCCCGACGGAGACGTCTCCAAGGACCGGTAGAAGCCCGGGTGAGATACCGGCTCCTTGCTGGAGATGGGCAAAGGGCTGTAGAGCGGGCGAAGATAGAGTTTTGATATGCTTATGGGCAGAGGAGGAATCTCCCGACCCGAGGTAAGAGAGTGGTGCCCAGCTGTCGCCCGATGACCTGGGGAAGCGGCTGCGAAGGATCTGTAAAAGTTACGTACCGATTCGCTAAAGAACACTCTCGATTTGCCTTAAAGGGACGACTCGAGGGAGATGGAAGAGTTATCGGCTATAAGGATCTCGACCAATCGGATCATCAGAATGATTGGTTCCCGAATTTGGCTATTTTGTCAAAGCAGTCTGTCTCGGGGCACCGATCGAGATGTCACGAGCTGCGTCGCGCTCACGTGCTATTTGTTGATAGTTTTTTCTAGCCGTGCTTCGGTACGGTATACCAAGTTCTCGCTAGTGTACTTCTCGCGTTGTTCTCGCGACATCCAAGCAATTCCGTGGATTTTCTGTGAGTGTTCCGGAAGTGCAGTGCTGTGCCCTAGTGAAGTGCCCACCTGAGTGTCTCCTGGATGCAGTTCTCGGCCTTCACGGATCAGCTGCACCAGCTCCGGTGAGTGCTTCCAATTTATTAATTGGTGGAGGGATTTCGATTTTACAGCTCCGATTCGTTCCGTCACAGTTTTTCTGAGTATTTAGCAAGTGCAGCGTGTAAACGACGTTTTTTTGAGTTTTTAAAAAAAGTATCTAAAAAAGATCATTCTGCCCGCTTGCTTGTCGGGGGAATTTGTGAGGGGTGGCAAGTTTTTCCCCACCACCATCCGTGTCACGCTGACTGCAATATCGGCGGAACGATGAACGGGCGGTTACGCGGAATCTGTAACATCGACAGATGCGATGATCACGAAATCTTACTCCCGAACTCGCCGCTACGATTTACCGCCATGCTCTTGGTATCGCCTAAAACCGGAGCGTTGTGCGTCTTCCCACTTATCTCTGTCTATAAACCGCGTTGCAGCAGCAGGTACATCAGAAGCACGAATATTAGACTCACTTTGCTCGAAGTAGTGGCCAATTTCAGACCAAAGATGGCAAACCAGTTTACTCTTGAATGTAGGACGGCACTGCAAATTTTCCTTACGATTAAAACCGTAATAGATATTTTGAAGTATAGATGGCAAAACTTTCTCTTGTTCTTCGATCCAAGTTATTAATAAGTTGAAATATGATTACAGCATAAATCGAGTTTTCACTTAAAATTTGGTTGTAAATGAAAATTACAGTTGCATCCTAGAAGTAGAGCCTGTACATTATGCCAAATACAACCGCATTGTTACAGTTCACAGTAATCATATTTCAGATAGAAATCTTATGCGCAAATATCTCTAAATATTCTCTCCTGATCTTCTATTAATGCGAATCGAGTTAATGAGTACAGCAACACCATTAACGAATTTTTCTAAAAGCCTCTCAGTGCTAATCCTGACAAGATAGGTGTATCGAGTACAGAGAGCTTATGAACGTTGCAAGACAAGCGACTCACGTGCAGCAGCACAGATCTCCCCATTATTACATCAAACACGAAACCTAAAGATTCATCTACTCTGGGCAATCTGTTCTTCTTGATAATGCAGCCAGCCGCAGCTCGGCGGAGCAACCTCAGCGCATCCAGGTGTCTCAAAAGAGTACACAGAGGTCGATCTCAGGAAGGATTATCAGGATTTCCAAAGCAGGCAGCGGGGATGAGCCCTGCGGGGTCAGCCGGGGTCGAAAGTTCGCCAGGGCAACTATACATAGTTGAGTCTCGCCTGGGCTGACAGGTGAGATGCTGAAATATTCAAGAGGATACCGAGCGACTGGATGTCAATCTGTCAACTATTACCGCGCGCCATAGCCGCCCCTTTCACGAAATCGCAGGTCCTGCTGCAGGAGTATAAAATGCTGATGGGGTTGCGGAGGACGAGGGTGGAGAACCTGAGCCAATGGCAGCAGGATATAACGCATCGGGCCAGACGGCGAATTAGCTGAACTTTGAAACGCTTTTAAAATTTCAATAATACATGTCTGACCCATATCTAACTCATCCTACTGGTTCGGCTAAGTTCGACGAACCTTCAACCCTTCGAGTCCCTTTGGTCGCTTGTCTAAAATAGTCCCAGGCACGGAGAACAGAGGAGATAAAAGAAAAATGAAAAACTGATCTGTCGGATGGGAGCAGCTGGTCGTATTGGCTGCTGCAGTCTCGACTTCACTTATGAGCATGTAGGATCCGAACCTGGAGGAGGGGACTGTGGGTAATTTACGGAAATTCCACGAACAATTATTATTTCACTAGATTTCTCCTACTAGCAGCAAAGCAAACTTTATTTGTTATCCTAAAATATCTTAAACCTGAACCGATTTTTGTTTAGCGAAGAAATTAATTTTAAAAAATTTATAATTTAATATAAAAAAAGGAATAAAGTCCAGGCGAACAGACAGGGATTTCAGAGCGTGGCGGCTGATTCCCTTTTACTTCTATTTGCGGAAGCCAATCGATGAGACCTCCAACAATAAACGACATCGCGGATTTCCCGAGGAACCTGATAGAATAACGTGAGAATTACCTGAAGGAACTCTTACAGGGGCGACTATAGGTAACGGCCGTTCGCGCCTCTCTGTATAATTTTTCATGACCCCGTAGATTCGCTTCGTAATATTTCTAACAATCCTCGATACTCCCCCTGCACCCCCTACATTCCCTACATCCCCCCCGCACCCGAAGGATCTTATGTCGCAAGACTGGATGCCCTGATAACAAGGATCCCCTGGTTATACTACCGATAACAGCACTCTGCGATTGTACCGTATCCCTACATTAAAAATACGCTTGAAATTGGCTATAGTCGGTTACCTGAAAGCTTTTGTGATCTTATAAGGTCAATGCATACCTGGCAGAGCTGTATCCTTTGTGAAGAGCTTTTAATCGCCGCCACGTAACTAAAGAGGAAGCGAGAGAGAGTGAGAGAGAGAGAGAGAGAGAGAGTAGCAGAGAGGAAGGAAGAGGCTTCGGAAAGGTTCGTTGTTGGAAAACTTATTTGAAATTGAAATTTCTTGGTGCGGGGTTTGGCTGGGGGTGGATTGACCAAGGGGGTGATAGGTGCGTTCCTAAACGCTTTTATCTATAATAAAATGAGAGTAACAAAGTTGTCAGATAACGAGACGCTTTTCAGTTGACTGTGAAGCCGGCAGGGGGTGCCGAAGTAATGTCAGTATGGAAATGAGAGAGAGCGAGAGAGACAGAGAATCAGATGCAGCAGGGCGGTACTATAAACAGAAACTTGATTTTCTTCCACAGAAAATCCTTCTCTTTTATTAATTACATTGTCAGCGCAGTCAGCGACTATCAAAAAGGCAGAGAGCGCCGAATCCACGTTGTAACGGTAAACACACACTCGCACACGCTTTCCCCTACGTCAGTTGAGTAGTGATATTACGTAATCCTCAGCTCACACGCATGACTTTATACTCCAGTACTTTATTACTTAATAGACTTGGCCGATGCAGCATATTAACCATACAAAACGGTACATTGTATTACATTGACCTATAGTACGGTATAGTGTAGTATATTATAGTATATAACGATTACAATATACACGATGGCTATTTACTCTCCTGTGATTATGATTATTGCCCGAAAGCCAATATCAATTGAAGGCTTTCTGAGCAACAATCAAAAGCATGAAGAGTATGCGTGGAAATATCTTTTCTCTTTATCTTCTCCTCTTCCGTCCCGGCTGATCTCAGCCATGCGAGCTGGGAGATCCTGTAAACAGAAAGCAATAACAATGCATTAGTAAAGGGCCAATTGCAAAGCATAAGATTCTCAGTTCACCCACCTGAAGTCAAGGAAGCTGAAGATTCTTCTCTGGGTCCCTTCGCCTCCCGAAAAATCTCCTTAAATTCCTCTCAGTGATCTCTACCGACCGCGTGTGTCTCTATTAGAAACTCTTCTTGTTGTTATATACGTGTCTTTGTGTTCCTTCTTTTTTTTTATTTTTTCCTTCTCCACCACCGACACGATACGTCTTTTTCGAAGCTGACAGCCGATTCGAAACGATCCAATCACCAAGATTTATTACAGCCAGTCTCCGTTTTGTAGTGGACCACGCGAGGAAACCATGCTGATACGGGACCTATTACATCTCTATGGGGTCCCGTATAACCAGCCCCTAATATACCAAAGCCGTTCATTTTTTTAAATCGCACCAAGGATAAATGTTCTCGCGCTGATAAAGATCCCACAGAGTCAACCGACGATCCTTGTATATAAATAAATAGCAGGAAACTCATGCTCGAGCGTTCACGACGTAAGTTTTAAAAAGTGGCTGCGATGCTCTCGAACGTCACTGGCAGAGGCAAGACTGGTCCTAGTCCCAGGTAGGGTTGGCTGGACCGGCTACTGTGGACTGGAAAAAAATAAAATTCTAGACCAAGTGGTCAAGACGCGACAGTTCAAAATCGAAAGTGCAGCGTGAGTAGAATCAAAGTTAGTTTCCAACTTGAAAACCGGAAGGAAGAGAAGCGATCGGGTGGGTGAACGAACGAAAGCGATAGCGACTACCGGAAGAAATGTTTAGAATGTTACCTGGTCAGAGCCACGAGCTCGAATGAGCAGTTCAGCTGGTCGGCTGAAAGGGGTAGCCTACCGAGCGGGTAGGCGGTCATGCAAGGGTGGTTATGTAGCAAACCACAATTTCGGTGGTGGTGGCAACGGAGCTGAGGCTACCAGCAGGGAAGTGGGGGTTGTGGATTTTGCGCAGAATAAGAATTCTGCACCCTCTGGAAAAGACATAAGCCAGTCCTGCCGAGTGGCGGCCACCTGTGGCGAGTCGAGGGGGTCGGAGGGAACGGGGGCTGCTGCCAGGGGATGATAAGAGGAACTAGGGGTGGCGGCGTGGCTGCCAGTCAGGAAGTCCCATACCAAGATTCCACTTCCGTCCAATAATATCAGCCACGCGACTGTGTATACACCTGCTGACGTGCATCAGGCCCACGCAGTGCAGACAACCCGGAGAACCTGAAAGCACGAGCGAGCGTGTGTGCGTCAATTGCATAAGTGCACTCAGAGTGGATGCACAAAGGAATTTCCTCGGAGCACTATGGCGTCCTGGGGAATAATCTTCCCAGACTAAGAAGTACAAATTTGAGGCTCGCGTGTTTCCACCTTCAAAGAGGCAGTCATTAGCCTGGGATGCGCTTAATGACGTTTATCTTGGCTTCTTTGAGTTGACCTACTCCGGACCGAAGTTGGGAGAAGGCGAGTTTCAAAAAAGAAATTCTTTTTTTTTTTTAATAAAACAAAGTACAAAGTACGCGGTGAGATGATGGGTAGGGTAAGGGAATATGGAGATTGGACCGGAGTTTCTCTTGGCTCCTCGGGTTGGCACTCCTGGCTTCCTGGCGCACGTACCGTTCACTCGGATAAAAGTTTAATCGAGATCCAAGGTCGTCCCGGAGCCATCACCAGGTACAGCACGAGAGTATGAGTAATCGCGATCCACGTGGCAACGCCACATAGGATCGTTATGCAAGAGACCCACGAGATTAACGTGGGGGTCCGACACGTTTCACGGGCCCCTTTTTTACTGGGCCCCTTCACCGCACATACGTCCCTACACAACACACTGGACGATACAGCACGAAGCTACAGGCTATTTCAAATACGAGGCACCTCTTACAGAAATCGATAGTGAATATTATTCAAAATTTCAGATCAATTTTCAACTCGCCTTTTCTCTGTTTATAACAAATGAATTTGTTTCACGTTACCCAACCGGCGATACAGGGTGTCTCAAAAGCAACGAGAGGAATCCCCTGGTACGAAGCCCAGAGACTTTCACCACGTTGTGCCTCGTTAGAAGGTCAGTGACAGGCCTGCCTGTAGGTACCGGGTGTTTCATAATACACTGCACGCATTAGACAGAATACGTGTATCCGATTACCTCACGACTGTGATCAATCAGCATCTCCTCGCAGCCTCCAAAATTCACCCACCCACCATACATACGTCCTGCAGCTCTTTTACTTTGGAAAATTGAATATGAGTCATGCGCTCGTCGCCACAGGATAATGCAGCGTGTAAGTGCTGCACCGAAAGTGCACAAGTGCACAAGTGCACGTGAGTGCGTTTTAACGTACTTCGCCTAATCCTATGTGACACGCACTCCTGTCACTCCTGTCACTCCTGTCACCGTCGTCGCTACTGTTCCTTTCAGACTTATTCCAGTAGGTGCTACTGCTCCTCTCTATCTCCCCCTCCCCCTTTGTCTTTTTACTTTTTTTCCTTTTTTTGCCTCTTTGCACTGGAGCGCAGAAGTACCAACACACGTAATACACTCTGAGAACCACAACACGTGCTACCCCGGGAACGAAAAAGAGAGAGAGAGAAAGGAAGAAAAAAGTAATATGGTTCCCGGTGAAAGTTTCGGCCCCGAGATTTTATTCTCTACGCTCCGAAGAATTCGTGTATTGAGCAGGTCCGACCTGCTGGCGAATTCATCGGGACAGCTAATTCTTTTTTGTTCGACTTCTCTCGATTCCATCGTAAATTGGAAAAATCTCCGTGCGCCTGAGACACCAATGAATTTGCTCCTTCGGTTGGCCAAGGAAACTCCATAGTCTTGTAGGCCAAGTAGCAAGCAGGCAGCAGCCTCTTGGTTCTCGTCCTACGGAACGTAAATCTAATAGTTGAGCTACCTGGTGCCTTGTATTCGATTTACCTCCAAGTTCAACTTAGTCAGCCTAATGGAACCTTTAGCGAAGGCGCAGAGACGCACACGTGTGCGAGTGTCTTCGGGTATGTGCGTGCTCCTTGCTCTCTGGTAATTTTGACCCTTCGCTGCCTAATTGCGATCAGCGAGCAGCATTGCGTTGGCTACAGTGCAGCATCACCGTGCGACTGCACCACCGTAGGAGACGAGACCGGTTTTCTCGGTGGCTCGAGGTTTTTTTCAAAACAAAAGAGATCTTCCGCGCTGTTCCCTCCGGAGGATCCCCCTGCCCTTCTGGACCACAGTTCACGCAAGAGTTTGGCTCGAAACCGGAAATCTAATGTTTCCTTGGATCGCGTTCAATTTTATCATGACTGTCCTTCGTCTACATGTGTGGATGTGTGTGTTATATCTGGACCCGCAGATATAACCACAAGGACAGGTACGCGATGCAATTGGGGATGCATTTTTGTATGCAGCTACTTTCCGTGCATTCTCCTACTGCTTTTTTCTCAGGGGGCCCAATTTTTTTATTTTTTTTAACGTCCGTTTGCCGTGTTAAACCTGAAAATTAATTTTAAACTTCCACGTACATTGCGGCCCTGAAATCTAACCCGGATGTACTGCACACGAGCACTGCGAGAACCAATGTGTGTATTGCTTACATTCACGATTTTTGTATTGTGTCCTTTATTTTCAAACGGTACTTTTTATACTCGGTCTATACTTATATATGTACAGTCCGAACCGTCTATGCTGGACATCCATACGTGAAATCATACGAAAGGAATCGCCACATGACACACATGCCACACATGCCACGAGGAAGGACGATACTTGTATCATTGAAATTTTTCAAATTTTCCCTAAAATTACATATTTTCCGAATATTTCAAGAAAATGGCATTTTTGCTTATGGGCTACCCAAGGAGTTATAATATAGGCTAGTAGGTCGTCCAGTCTCCTAGAGAAATTCTAAAAAATTCTCGCTCTAATTGATTTCACAAAAGCATTCAATGAGTCGAGCACTTGGAATAATCCCGGCTGAAAGGCAAAAGTGGGGAACCAATGGAAATCCATCACGAGGCACATACAATTTTCCCGAGATTCATAAACGTCCAGTATACCAGTCAGTCCTGTATAACAGTGCCTTTCACCCAGTATTTCCCAAAGGGAATACGATTTACACTGTGCTCTCCTCTGACTTCCCAGCATCTCAGTTCAACCTATCCGTCTGCCTATCTACCTAACCCAACCTCATCTCCGATATCTCGACTGAACTCCCAACACAAACGACTCGCCGATTCCGAGCATCTTCAAGGATTTTCTCACACCGAGCCAGTCGCTCCTCTTTTACTTAGGACGATAAAGTCTAAAAAGAGTCGCCGGCATAAGTGAGTGATGATAAAGAAAAGAGGCAGAAGCAGGGGGAGGAGGAGGAGGAGAAGGAGGAGGTAAAATAGAAGGGGTTCATCCTGGCAAGACCTTTCATCTTTACACCGTGGACCTCTGATCGCATTTACTATAGTCGGAGCAAAGATGATCGACTTCAGGTCCTTTGAAGATCCTTGAAGAAGGAAAGATTTCTTAAGATTCCATAAAACTTAAATTGTCGTGAGACACTGAGAAATGGTGATAAAATATATAATTTTGAATTTTCTACTGGGCTGATAAGTGAGAAAAAAAATTCATTTTTTCACTCGTCAAATCCTATCGAGACTCCTGACGATATCCACGTATCCGTGTGTACCTGGTCCAGTATCCATGGATGCTGCGGTGGGTTCCCCTCAGTTATTCCGCGTGACACAGCGTAAATCCACTACCAGATTTTATTATCTAACCGAAACGATCGGCAGGATCGAGTCCTGGTGGATCCACGCTTTGCTCTTTTTTTCATTTTCTTATTCGTTTTATTTACCGGAACGCTAGGAACTTTCTAGGAATTTCGAGAACCACCACGTGCGACGTACAATGACATCAAGCCTGACATCTGTTAAATCTCAAATTTTTTCCAGGACCATTAAAAATATCAAAGACCTCCAACAAGTCGTGCTAATTCGCACGTTCCGGTGTCACAATCCACAGCGTCTCTCATTTGCCCTGCAAACTAATTGGCGAATTATCATGCCCTTGGAAACCCAATGCCTGATCCTTTGATAGCCTGACGATCCTTCTACGCAGAAATCCCTGTGATTCCTGAGTAGGGCAATAGTGCAACTATTTCTAATCAGATTATCGGAGCTCTGGATCAACGTGAAATCCGCCAGGATATCCCGGAAACGTTCTGCCGAGCCAATTATGTTTTTAATCTGTAGATGTTCACGTAATAATCAGCAGTTGGAGATTGCATCGTGTACAGGTAATAATCGGTTGTAAGCAAAGCCGATTAATTAAAACGCTTATCTACCAACTGATTAGTCCTTGCTAATCGTGACTGCAATAGGTTTTATTTTTCATTGATAACTACAGCCAATCCCTGCGACGTTCAGCTACAGTGGTAAGTAGCACGAAGCTTCCTTTGAAACGTCCTGTACAGCCAGTCACGTTTTTAAAGCCATCGGTATGTATCCCATATACATATGAATGCATAGAACCCAGATGGGACAGACAATGATACGCCTAATCTGAGCCGCCTCTATAACCAAGACGCTGTGCCGAACAAACCAATAAGAGAATGAGATCATTTTGATCAACTGGCGCCGCCTGTGTCGTCGATCGGGGTCACTGACCCAAAATGGATCGAGACCTTTGGTAATAAAAAGTCATCCTACCAATGAGAAAAAAAATGTTTCCGATCATCTCCAAATCATTAGATTTCAATTATGTAAAAGACGAAGCTGAACAAATATTCCGGACGGCCCATCGAATTCTGTGTTATCGTCGCGCGATATCAACGCGTCTGGCTCCGTGCGCGTTCGATCTTGACGCGATCCAGGAATTCTCTAGGAAATGAATTCCAGGCCATCCCGCGGCAATCAGCTGCAACGCGGTTGCTGCGCGCAACGACTTTTCCACGAAATAGAGAATTTCCAGCAGGCCGGATCGGCGAACCTTGAGAATCGCAAGTTGCAAATGAGAGCCTCGCTCAAGCAATACCAGGAACTCGACCTCGCCGTAAACGTAACGCAAGTATAAAATACACCGTGGAGTAATGCGAATACCAAGGTTCCCCTTGGCGCCCGTCGCCCTCCCTCCCTCCTCCCCCCCTCGCTCGCCCCCTAGCCGGCCCCTGAGAAAACCCATAAAACCGTGGAGTTCAGGAATTTCATAGCTATTATGGAAAATCGCCAGACTCTGTTTTTTTTTTCAAGAAAAAAAATATTCCCACGCTGACGCAAATAAATCAATGCCCAATCTCAGCGCTGCACACCGGGGAGACTGATTGAGTTCAGCGTCATCGGAACCGCACAGGTACGCGCACCCCCATGGGTTATAAATATTTTTAATCAACCCCCTTAATTCCTTATTCTTTAAATAGATTTTGCTCCCAGCTCCTTTCCTTCCCTTACAAACAGCTTTGCCGTTGGGCAATAAGGCCCAGAGATCGTTTCTGCTCCTGGGTCCCTCTCGAGGCTGATCTGCCCTTCGGGGCCTTGCGTCCGTAGAAGAGAGTCCAAGGCCCCGCGGAGCCGAGAAGCTACGTCGGGATCGTACACGGGTAAATACAAGTCATGCTCGAAGCGTGCATTCTTCGCACAGAGGTTCTCCTCCAGAGGGAATAAAATGCGAGAAGAGTTAATGCCCTGTAATGCCCAGACTAGGCCCAACCGGAAGGCCCGACTGTACCCGACTACGGTCAGGACGCGCGAGACGTGCCTGAAATTCTTTGACTCGAGTGTCACCAATGGAAAATGGCCAAACTGAGAACCACTGGCTTGTCTCTCTATTGTATTATTCTATTTAGAATATAGCGTGTCTTTTATTTGCTCCTGCGCCACTCTTTGGACTGTTCAACCTATTCTGGGACCCTAGGGAATATGGGCCCTGGTCCTTGGGCTCTGCCTCAGGATCTGTCCTGATAAGAAATAAGAAAATCTCATTTCACTAAATTCGAAATACGTTCAAATGATAATGATTAAACTCGGCCGGAAGTGACGTACGTCTGTCTTCGATATACGTATCTGCATGTGTATATACGTACAATCTAGATTGAGGATTAGCAGAGGAAAATTGAATTTTATCTTTTCATTCACTGCACACGTACGCGCTACGTAGACACGTGTGATACGGTATAGCTCTCTGCGATATATCTATATATGCATGTAGCGTTTTAATTGACAATTTCGGCACAGCCATGTTATTTCCTGTTGCAATATCAGAATAGTTCCCTTTGCACTTGGGAGATCAATATCGTCTCCCCTGATATTATGCATGTATGGATTACACCTATCATTCGATTGGCTATACATACGTTCAATCATAGCAAATTGAGTCAGGTCCAAAGCTTCCCAGATCGGAATTCCGAGTTCTTAATGAAGAGTCCAAACTGTATCGCGCACCTGTGCATATAAACTCACAAACTATTTCAATGGAGAAATTCAGTTTGTAATATCAGCCCGTTGTGCTCTTCACGTGGAAAGATACCGGTTAATATACTGTTCTCCGTACATAATAATACCGTGCATAGCTGCCACAAAGTTTTACATAGAAAAAGGATCCATAGAAAAAGCCCGATGCAATTTCACAAAGCCCACACGTTATGGACACGTGGTTTAAGCCCATAAAAAAATCGTATAAAAAAACTTCATATTTCAAAAATTCATCGATTCGCCATACCTACGACTCCTCATTGATAATCATAAGAGCCCATACACGTTGCCGGTAATAGCGCCCATTCATTTTGAAAGTATCAATACGGCGGACCAGTTTAAATCACAACCGATAAATTTGAACATGAGCGTAAAGAAGGGTGGAAATTGCAGATATATAGCTAAAATCAAAGTTAAGTGACGGGGGGGTGGAAGTGGAAAGGGTGGATGAGTGGAGGATTAAAAATAGCAAAAAAAAGAAGGGAGACGGGTGTCCACAGAGAGAAAAAGATCGAATTTAGTGCCGGACGAAGGCGTCCGCGTGGGCGTCGAAAAGATGGGGATGCTGTGTATCTAGGATCCGAAGAGTTTAAAATTCAATTACATCCCGTAGGCGAAGCATAATCCGATACTTCGTGCCAGCCATTTTCCATCCATCCAGCCGCGTATTGCTCGAGGAGTTCAGAACCGCCGGAACAGGACGGGACCCCTTTCGCCTGTAAAACAGCCCTCGCGACCAGCCCTAACTCCCGCGTCATCCCCCAATCTCCCATTCACCCTTATTTTAATCCAGCACTCGCTTCGATCAGCTCCCATCCCTTAGGATCTATGTGTATATATATAGACACATACACACAGTACCAGCATTAAAACCTATCCATGGTACAATCAGTAGCAGAAGTACCAAGGTTGCCTTCGCGATTCCATCTTCCCGGTGCCGCAGCCTCTCGTCTCGGTGGGTCTTAAGTGCGCGAGATGAAATCTTTGATTGTGACTCTTGCCAATTAAAGCACGCCATTAATATTCAATTAAAGAAGCGCCTCTCTTGCTTGCAACTTGGTTTACATCGATATAACAATATCGGGCATCTCCGGCCATGCGGAATCTCGATGATTCCTCGAGTGCTCGGGGAACTTCAGGAAGATGCTGCGTTCGCTCGAGCAAATGCACATTTAGGAACGTGTAAGGCTATGTAGGTGGCGATACGGTATAGACACACCATTAGCAGGTAATATCTATTAGGGGATGCAAAAGACTTGGTTACGCGTCAGGCGCAGGAAACTGGGGCAAGACGATATTGTGGTGGCTGGAGGAGGGGGGGAGGCCGGGGGTGAAGGGGGAGTCAATAAGTTTGTGAATCCTTGCAGAGGCCTCGACTACGTTAATTAGAAAGTTCAAACGCGTCAGAGACGAATCCAAGGGGAAGGGATGCTGTAACGAGAAGGGTGCCTCTGGTCTTTCGCAACTTTTGCATTATTATTCCTAAGGTTTTTTTTTTCGACAATTAGCAAATTCTCAGGGTGCGACAACTATTTTCTCGCAGGCAGGTCGGATGCGCGATTCGGGAGAAAGTCGTACGTTACTTTCGACACGTGTGAGCGAGAAACGCAGAATCGATTGTTTTTGCTCGTAGAAAGAAATGGGTGGGAAAATCGAGAGAATTTGAGGACAAATCGGCTACATGAATTCGCCATTCGCTCCTGTGGAAACGTCGGAGCCTCGTTGGATTTTTGGTACAAGTAAAGTCGTATGGTCCAAGTCAGACGGAGGGAGAAATAGCGAGAGGGAGATTCGGGCTGAGTCAGAGAAGGAGAAAAGGTGAGAGATAGAGAGAAAATAGATAGAGGGAAGAAAAAAGTCGAAACGAGGGTAGAAAAGCGGTCCGAATTTCCTACGTGGAAAACCAAGCGGCGGGTGGGTCGTCCTATAACCGTTGTCATGGCAACGGCAGAACTGACAGACAGGAATAAGGGACAGGGTAGCACCGAGCCCATCCCTCAGGAACCATCTTGGTCCAGTAAATGATTATACGGTGCAATTATATCAGCCCCAGTAACGCTTCGGCAAATTATATTCCGCCAATTCAAATGATAACGATGGAACGGATAAGTAGCCACCCAATAAAGAGACACTCGGATCATCTTATTGAGCAATTTCTTCGTCATCATCGGACTATCCGATCTGAACCAGAAATTCCTTGTTGATCGCGCATCAAATATTTCCCTATGCGTCTTTGGTCCAGATATGCTTTGGGGTTAGAAATTTCTCTTCTAATCTTCTAATGGCTTCGACTCCTGCTCTTCCTCTCTCTCTCTCTCTCTCCCCCTGGTTTAGCGGTTTAAAATCTTCCCGCGGTGGGCAGCAGCCACGAGGCGGCTACGTGGAAGCCACGGCGGAGGTCTTCGGTCGCTCATAAAAACGGGCCCTAATTTTTTCGATCGCCTAAACGAAAAAGAATCCTGCTCGACAAAAAGTGGTTCCGTTACGCGGTAGGCGCTCTGTACGTGATGCAAGTGAAGCATAACGCTCTCTCCTCTTCTCTCTCTCTCTCCTCTCTCGCCCCGTTCTTCAACTCAACCTCCACAGCCGCCGCTCTTTACCTTCTCTACCTTCTCTCTATCTCTGCCGACTACTTTGCTCTACTCCTCCTCTTCTCTTCTCTTGCCCCGTTGGCTCCTCTTATTCTTGCTGCGATTCACGCGGATAGAACCGACTTCACTCGCTGTAACTAACCGTGATTTCACCGAGGTCTCTTTGCCGCTTCGCTTAAGGTTGACACCGTCTCGGTAGCCGCGTTGGGAATTGCCCGTAAGCCATGTGCCTCTCGCTCCTTTCATCTCTTTTTCTATCATTCGCTTCATCCATTTTTATGTGCACCCCCCACCCCCTCAATTGGCTAACCTGTCTACCGAATACATTCTCACTATTTTTCACGGATATATTTTCTATGCAAGAATGCACAAGAAATCAAAATGTCTTATTGAATTCTGCGGCTTTGATACTTTCTTCGGTCTTACAATTTCCCTCTCTCCTCCTGCCTCCTTGCAGAAACCAATATCTTAAAGCGTTACGTCACTTCCCGTCTGTCGATCCTTTGAAACCAGGCGAAGCCAGAACCAGCCGCAGCCAAGGAGCCAACCCAACGAATTTCAACACCCGTGAGGGTTCGCCTCTCTCCAAGCCGGCAACCTTATAGAGGGTGGCTCTCGCAGTATCCCGATCCTCTCGCGTTTTTAAAAGACTCGCGACAAAATGCACCGAGCGTCGCAGTTCGCAGGGAAGATGACCTTGAGGTGTGGGAGATCCTGACTAATTGCTCATGTGAATAATCGGAATCCAGGAAGGCAAATTGGAGAGCGACGAGCGACGAGCGCGGGATGTGCGGGTCGATCAAGAACGAAGGGATGAGGCGGTAGTAAAGTGGTCTTCAAAATACGAAAATAAAGATAAAGGAGAAAAATAAAATAAAATTTCGTACCCATAATCCAAAGCAAACGTCCGAATGGGCCGATGAAAGCCCGTCTGATCCATAACGGGATATCGCTACTGAAATGAAAAGGACTGGCTGACCCGATGGGCACGTACCTACTTACTTTGGAAATTCCCAGCGGCAAGAGTGGGCGGCTTTGCTACGTAGAGCAAATAATAAAAGCAGAGAGAGAGAGAGAGAGAGAAAAAAAGACAAAAATAAAACAGAGATCAAACGGAGCGAATCGTGACGGAGAGACGCGAAACGTTCGGACCGAAGGCCGTGGAAACCAGCAGTCCGAGAGGGGAAAAAATCAAGTAAAAAAAAAGGTGCAACGTACTGGAAAAGAAAAACGCGAGAAATCAGACTAAAAAGAACAGCCGTGTCTAATTCGAGAACACCGAGATCGGTTTACCGATTAACCACGACGACACCCGAATCTATTTTTTTATCGGCTCATGCACGAATTATTCAAAGCCAAATTTTTTCAACGGATCCTGCCAACCTGACGGACTGCCCGACAGTTCGGAAGGACTGGAACCACTGCCGCGTAAATTTGTCCATCGATTCATCGTTCCCTCAAGTATTTATAATTCCCGCGGAACACTCGAACCGGAATCCTTAATTATTGTTCATGCGCAATCGGCCTGCCAGTCGCAGCTTTCTTCTCTCTCATTAATAACGCGTTCCCCGTGTCAATTAGCACGAGCGTAGCGGTGGATAATTAAAATAAAAAATAAAAAAATAAAAAGCAAACTCACCTACTCCGCACACAGCACAAGATAACAAAAACTCATTCGAAATTCCGCGAGTAAACCAAAGTCGTATAACTTCGAAGCAATTGGCGCGATGGAATTAAAAAGTTCGAATTATTTCGATGAACCCGATAGAAGCCAGCGAATGATTTCGTTAAATGATAATAAAACCGAGTAGGTAAATATTCCGATGAAAATTCGACCAAGTTATTAAATCTGAATGCTGATAATATCCATCCGTGGGTATCAGGGATGCTGGCATTACCCACTATCATCTATCGCACTTTACCGTCGCTCAAACTTATCAGCTACGTATGACGTTACCCGATAATTTTAGTATCGATTAATCCAATTACCGATCGACCTATGCTATTAATTACCTTCGGTACGGAGGCGTAGCGCAGCGGTGGGTGGTGAGGATTCCTCCTGGCTGGCCCGATCGAAGGGTCTCACACTTATGTTAGCGAATACTTATAGAGAAACGTTGAGAGTCCCGGGAAACCGGTAGCTACCCCAGCGCGTGCACTGCCTTCGGGCTTCCACCCCTCCAGTTTTCAATAGGCTCGACGGAGGGGAGGACGGGAGGGGAAATTGACAAGGAGTGGGGGATATACAACTTATTGTTAGACCAGAGATCACTGGCCTAGGAGAGACTGTTAAGAACGGATCCGCAATACCAAAAACCATTAATTTTACGAATTAGGAAAAATTTTGGATTTTTTAAATATATTTGACAAATTATTCATTTTTTATGAAATTGAGAACACGCCTTTAAAAATAACCCGTGTAACGTGTATATATATATAGCTTTATGGGATGACGTGCCAAGTTGTTTGCCGCTCGAAAGATTAATAATGGTTTTTGATACTTTATGAAAATATTTGGAAAATATTAAAAATATCGCGCCCCGTTAAAAGTGACTACGTCTACCGTGCCAGAAACACAATAGAAAAGTGACTTATTCTTCGGTTTCTTTCGTCCTCCAATAAGGCGGTCTCCCACCTTTCGATTTTTTAGCATCCCCACCACCGTAGGCTACCACCTACAAACAGTCCCTTCCCGAGCTACGTTTCTCCTTTTCCACCCCCACCAGTCACGCCATTCAGAATAAAATGCTGTGTAGCCCGTTACGTCATCCATACTTGAGTGGCCAATGGGGAGCAGCCCTCTCATCCCCACCACCAGAACTTCTGCTACTCCCCCCCTCCCCACAACCAGTGTAGATTCCTTTCCCTCCCACGTCAAAGAATCTACGTCGAGCGTTGCCTGTATATCTATAGCTAAGGGACTACCAGTCGCACACGCGAGTGTTTGTGCGAAAAAAAACACTCTTAACACTCCTCGTATCACGGACCCACGTACAAAATGGCGATCTCTAACCGCTATTAGCATTATGCCATGTAATTAGCCATCTTGCCGACGCGCAGGACTATATCACTCGTTTACCACTTTTGGTACTTTTCAGATTTTTCTTATAAATTATGTCAAAGCGTTACGCTGTGGACTATCTTGAGAATCTTTTATTCTCCTATTTTTAACCAGCTATTTTTTTATTGAAAATAAAATATTTTTCCAACGACGAAAGGGATATTCGGTACAGGTGTCAGTATTTTTTCAGCTTATCAGAATTCCGTTGATGGTCTAATTTTCAGGTTTGATATATTTTGGAAACACTTAGTTCGGTATGATACGCATCTTTCGTTTAAGGGATATTCTTAAGAAGGTGAAAAATTATAGCAGCTTTTATAGCTGGAGTAATTTTCGTAGCCGGGTGAAAATTGTATATTTAGTCCGTTATTGTGAGGCAAAGCCGAAAAAAAGGTGAACGTGGCGGAAATTAATGTGAGAATCTTTTATTTAAAAAATCTTTAGTAAGACGGGTGTAAGTGAGATTCTGCGCTCAAAAAGTAGATATCCAAATTTGTTTTTTATATTTATAGCCAACCACACGTGTATAGCCTTACGTCTACATATCGTACACCTATGTATATCTCCATACTTGGCGGTTCGAGTCGAGAGGCGATAGATACCAGAGGCACTTTTTCCCAATTAATTCAGCCATGCAATTACTCCTCCCCTAATTGAAAGTCAGTCTGAATTTGCTTGCATCATTTGCGCATCGATTAAATCGATACTACCTAGATACCTATATATATATATACGTATTGAACGTGCATATAAAATAATGCAAAAAATCAATTCTCAAACGAAACGACTGCGGATGATGTATTTGAAATTAATGATACGGGGCAGACATGAGAAAGGTAGAAAATATCGATAAAAGAACAAAAACTGGATTGGATGGAAATGAAAGTGAGCAAAGGGTAATAAAATTGGCGAGCCTATCCCAAAGGTACGATTCGTAGATACATGAAAGCTGACAAAATGGACAGTATCGTTGGCCCTTGGAGTGACAGGCGATTCTGATGTACAATTTTTTTTAATTATCCTACATGTCACGAGCATAGACAATGCAATCCGTTCGTGTTTGTTGCTCCCAGACCTTCCCCTCCATCCCCTCCATCTCCTCTCTCGCCGTCGATTTCGTCTCCGTCGTATCTCCGTCCCTTCCTCTTACAGGCATTCTTGCAGTTTCGCGAGAAAGAGTCCTTATCGGTAAAACAGGGGTTGGCCAGGAGAGAGGGAGAGAAAATTCATCGAAGAGACCAGCGTGCATGAGGGTCAAAGTGCACCGGACGTAAAAGTAAAAAAAAAAAGAATATGACAAAAATTGTCGAGAGACTACAGAGAAGGGTAAAATACGATTTCCGACGTTGATGAGTTTTCCAGCCGTTTGACGCTTTGACGCCCCCCTCCCCTCACCTATAACGTCCTTACGCGTACCTAGTTAGTTCAATATCTATAGGTACAGTGCACTCCATCTGCACCCAGGTAATATCTGTTCGAAGTTTCTCGTGAGGGGTTGGTACTTCGTAAAACGCAACCCAGTGACGCATCACACGTGCTGCCGTCTATTCAGCGCAGATCGGACGACCCTGTAGAATTCTTTTTTTCAAAACTACCCTCTTTTTCAAAGAGACGCCCGGATCTACCCTGTTGCGTGTACGCAGAGTGCCAACACCCTATGACCGTCCAACCTGGATACACCTGAAGAATAAATTCCCTTGAGATTGAGACCCGAAGTAATATCAGATTTTTTTTGTTTTATAAAAAGAATAGGTCGAGAGGCACGTGTAATCCGGATTTAAAGAACAGCATGTACCACGTGTCTTTGGTAATAAAAATAATAAAAGAAATCAGTAATGAATTTCGTGTGGTTCATCGGAGATGAATTTTTTTAATTTTTAAGTATTTTGAGAAAATCAGTATCTTCGCGAATTTCCAGAATATGAATGTTAATTGGCTTCTCGTAAGAAGCAGCAGCGAAGGAGGTTAAATATGCGAATAGGGTAATTTCCATAGAGGCCATTGCAGCTAGCGTGCCTCTCTGCTATTATTACAGCAGGAAGTTAGACCACACCTCCTAGCGCGAGCTATACCACCATAGGCACAGTGATGCCAATAGAGGACAGAGAACGCCATAGAAAAGCCATAGACTTCATAGGCTTATTACAGTTTTCGAATTGACAACAAATAATCGATACCCGAACCGGGAGCTCCCGCTTCTGACCAATGGGCAGTCCCGAAGCCGACTAAGGGCGATCCCTTCGCACGCCTCGACTCCCAACCCCTGCGAATCTTTTGTCCATCCGAGAACCTCGGGCACCCTCACTGACAACCCCTCCAGAGCCCCGGAAACAGGGGCACAGTTTAGGGCTGGATGGACACGGGGGAGTAGTACTTTCCCTGCGTGCGCCTTTTTTTCCCAAAAATGGCGGCGGCGGTATTCTCAAAACTATATTGTTTTGTCTATATAATAATAATAACTAGGAATACTGGAGTTTAATTATAAACACGTTTTATGTCTACCAGCAAAAAAATCTTACTACATTTTAGTCCTGATTATTCTGCATGCATAAAGTTTCATGGGAATACAGGGAAACGCTATAAGTGGTGTCAATAAAGAATTTCCAGAAAATAGCATAATTTTCTACGGGGATATTTTTTTGTACTTTACTCTCAAGGTACGACTGGTTTTGTACGTTAACGTGCGGAGTAAGACGTTTTATAGTTCGGGTCTCGTTAAACGCTTGAGAGAGTAGTACCGTGATGTGAAACGCCGACAGCGCGCTGCTGCGACAGGCGCAAGAACTAATCGAGAAAATAACACGGCTGCTCCAGCAACTTCCGATCTTTGATTATTTGTATTTACAGCCGAGCGAAGGAGCATCGGGTTGGTGACCATTAAGCATGCGATTTCGATACGGATGGATGAATCTTCGCTTCCTTCTTGCGAGCATCAAACTTTCAACTTTACTGATCCGTCTCCTATTTTTCATTAAAGAAATACTTCGCAACGTGCTGCTCTTATTACTAACGGTATCCACGAGAAAGAGTCTCTATCGGCAAGGAAGAAAAACCTTAGCTGGGACTTTGAGGACGTTACAACAATTTTCTACTTTTCTAATAAACCAAAAAGAAATCGATATACGATTTAATTTCTGTGAGGATGAAAAATGTTGAAAATTTGAAGTGCAGGGTGAGTCAGTGCGTTGAAGAAAAAACAAATAAAAAAAAAAGAAAAGCGTCCTAGAAGAAAAGGGGGTATAAGGGTAGGTCGTGGGTTAGTCACCCTTGGTGCTTATATCGCTTAGCGAAAAAGGGAGGCTAGCAGGGAGCTCGAGGATGGTCCTGAGGGGTTGGCGAGGTCGGAGGGGTTGATGCGAACGAAGGCCAAAGCAACCCGTCTGGCGGCAAGAGAAAAGCAAAGCCGCAGAGCCGGCAGCAAGCTGGGAGCCACGAAATTGCGCAAGCGTGAGTTAACAAAACGGAAAATTAAAAAATAACGGTCAATCCGATCGGGTGAATAAGAGGGTCGGAAGACGAGGAGCAAGATCATCGGGACGGTGGCTGTTGGTTGCTTCGTTTGTTATAGACTTTCGACCAAAGTAAACTGGAACCAGATAAAGTCAGGGGGATGCTGTGTCTTCTACGCATTGTGTACTCTCGGTAAATGTAAATGGCCGAGAGATTTAAAAATGGAAAAATTCGATGACGAAGGGTAGTTAGAAGAGGTTAGGGAACGTATCAGCTTCTCTTTGTATCCAGACTCATTATCTTGCTCATCCGGAACGCTCTTGGACACGTGTTAAACCGTGTATCTTCACTTATACGGACTCGATATTAAAAGGGCTACGTTCCAGGGACTTTTATTTTACTTAGAAAATCCCTAGACTTCGAATGAAGAATTTAATACAGCAGCCTGTGTATTTTGAGTGGATTCTAAGAATTTGCGAGTTTTCAATGCAATTTTGTGTGTGTGTAGAAATTTGAATAACGCTCTTCAGCTATCATGGGAACTCCTATCGGTCTGGGTAAACTTTTCCAACGTCTAAATGGAATCCGACATTTTTCTATATTTTTTTGTTGGCTTTCTCACGGAATGACGTAGACATCCCTCCAAGAAACAGAAGGCTCGCCTGATCTACTCAGGATCACGAATTCACGCCGGCGTGGATCATCGATTTCTTCTGCTTCGCTCGAACGAGCACCCGACTCCTCAACTCTATCTATAGCTAGTATGTAGTAGTATATACTAAGAACTAGAACTATGTACTACCTGTAGATACCTGGAAAGAGATCGGTACGCATTCCTTGTTTTTTGTCTTTTTTATTTTACCACTTTGGGAAAAAGAATTAAGAATTTCATAAAGCCTAGTACAGAAGTTTGAATGAATTTTCGAAATTTTAAATTACAATAAGGAATTTTCTTTTCTTTAGTTTCTCAGAGACTACTATTTTTTCTTATTGCAGATAAAAACTGTCCTAGTGCGCTTGAAAAATATTCGGTAAGAGAGAATAGACGCTCGTTGTCTTTGACATATTTTTCAAAAAAAAAAAAGTGGCAAAGGGAATATAAAATATATTTTCCTCCCACCGGGATTTCATTTGAGCAAAATCAGATTTATACTATCCAGCAGTGAACGTGATAAAAAACTCAGATAGCAAACGATTCGATCCACATCGTGTACTGGGAGTATTTTTCGAAAATTTTTATTCGCACAGCCATACGCGTTCTCGAAAAGATTCTCACGGTTCTTTAACCCAATTTTCAATCAAATTCTTTGTGCACAATTTTCCACGTTATATCCAATAATCCTGATCGTGCGTAAGAACGGAATAAAAATATCTATATACATTCGTATACGAGCATGATTGAGGAGCTTTAAAGATTTCTCGAACAAAAAATCTCATCTCAGTTTGCATGAAAACTTATACGACAAAACGCATTAGGCAGCGACCCGCGCGGAAGGATCGAGTGCATGAAATTAAATACGCATTTCAAGAAAGAAAAAATAATAATAAAGAAAATGAAATGAGTCGAAAAAAATGGCATAAATATTCCCGACGTTGCTTTCAAGATTAAAAAAATACATAAAAAACAACATGGCTGGCGGAAATGAATTTTTGCAACAGCGAAAGGAGAGCACGCCTGTAACGTGATAAGGATAACGCCCCATGTTATTGTGCACGTTATCATCCTATGGGATTTCTATGGGATGTTTTAGGCATTTTAACAAATTTATTATGAACCGCGTTCTCTACTTTTCCGCCATTTTTTTTCCCTATTTTCTTTCATCCACTCTGCTTTACTCGTTGCACGAATTTTCTGATGAATGGGGAAAAACCGCCCCCGCAATCTGGCCTCCATAGAGGAACCAACCCCGTGTTGGTTCAAATGGCGTTCCTACCCCTGGAGAATAGCGGATTCAGTTCCACGCATCGCCGCAGGACAACAATTATAGGTTGCGCCATTACGAATTTCCTTTTTCTTTTCTTATTACCTTCTTCTTACCATTTTTGACTCCCACGTCACTTCCCCAGAGTCCCATTTGGAGGTTTTCATTTTTATAAATTTTTTTTCTTCTCCCCTTACTTTTGCCAATATTCTCCTGAAAATCACGTATGGAACCACATACTAAATAAATATTTATGAAGTTCCGGTTGCGCAGACTCGCAATTTTATTTCTCTGATAAATCGCGCTGTCTGTACGTCATAAGCTCAGCATGTCTCCATATATATAGGTCGATATGTAGTACACACATAGAACCTAAGTATTTATACAGAAAGTACACAACGCTCAGCGCACCACGTAATACGGATAAATCTCATAATGATACGAGTTCAAAAATTAAAATCCATCTACAGCAGAAATATTGTGGAAATGAATAGAGAACGAAACTCTCGTTAGAATAGAATATTATCAGCACTTGTATCTCACCGATAAGCAGTGTAACTTTGTTGGGATGCATTATCAAAATCACCATAATTTTCTGCAAAAACACTTGTCACTTTGTTTCAAAATTAAAACAAGAACAAAACCACTAAAAATCCATAGTACTTCCAAGATAGATCACTGAAATTACAAAAAAAAAGAAATTTAAAAAAATAAAAAGTAGTACTGAAAACTCAAAAAATAAAAAACGAAAAGTCTAAGATGTCGATGAGGCACGCGCCTCATCCAGCAACATACTGAGGCAGATCCGAATTGGAGGTTTTAGCCCCGATCGAGCCTTGCGTATTATTATTTAAAACAACCCTTCGAGCGATCGAGCAGGGGGTAGTAGGCCTCGGTAGAGACGGCAGCAGGGGTTGCGTACAGTCACACACATAGATATATAGGTATACGTAGAGCGTCACGTACAGGCTGGCCTGGCACATCTACAGAGAAGCAGAATGAAAGGAGAATGAGCGAGAGAGAGTGGTTACGGTAGGGGGTTAAAAAAGTTGGGGTAAATCCTGGAAGGGTGAGAAGGGTGAGAAGGGTGAACGCACAGCGAAACAGCAAGGAGCAGAGAACAGAGCAGTGGAGCAGCAGCAGCACGAGCGCGCGTCCAGGTCAGGGTCCAGGTGCCGCTAAGTTTCCAGCGGCAGCGGGGGGTGAAAATAAGGGGGTTAAAAAAGGGGGTACCGCCGAAAGGGGATCCTTTTTTTCATTCTATCTCGGGCTCCTCTAAAAGAATGAGAACTTGGCACACGCGCGCACCCTCTTTCTGTCGCACGTTTCCATGCACCAATACACCGATTACGTATGAGCCTGTAGGTGTGTATGGACGCGTGTGTACGTGTAGCATGTGTGGACGTACGGGGTAAGTAGCCAGAAGCTACCCCTATTTACTCGACGTCCCGTATGTGCTCACAGTGCCGACTGTAACACTAGTTTCTTTTTATTTTCTAATCGTACAGATTTTTTTTCGACATGATTTTCAAACATTCTTTTCAGTCTGCGTTAAAGGTTCTGATGGTGATAGCGCGCCAGTTGGCAGGATGATTGGACAGAATTTTTCTCGGGATATATCGGTTTTACCTTTTTTCATTTTTTTCTCACTCTGACTTTGCTGCTTTATAATCATTTATCAAATTATGCTTTTTTACTTGGGCAATAGGGAATTTAACGCGTGTGGTGCAACGACCGGTTCTGTCTGTTTTGTGACTTTGCAAAATATTTTTTTTATTAGGGTGCACTTTCTCTCGTTTCGGAGAATCATGCTTCGTTACTGACTATGGATAAGTTTATTTTTGGATTATTTTATGACAAGATCGGTCCTGACCATGCCGCAAAAATTATTAATATGGATATGAATATATTTCTGAATATTGCAAAGTATCCACAGTCCAGCAACTAGTTTCTATGGGTGATCAGGTAGAAATTTGCTAGCGAGAAACCCCATGGTGTGCATAGGCCTCCAGTAGAAGTCAGTGTACCCTCTATCGGCGAATGAAGAAACTAGTCGAGCTTTAGTGTCCAGCACACGAGCCACTCAAGAAGCAGCATAATAAAGAGAAAGAAAGAAGAAAATGGTCCCCAGCCAGCCGCGATCACCTCAGTTCTCTCGTGATCTACGGAACCTCAAACGATTCCCCCGCCCACCGTTGCTTTCCTTCGTTTGACGCTCGACTCTGCGTGCGTCACTCTTCAACATTTATACGAAATATTAACGCATGACTGTCTGCGAAACTCTGTTGCATTATTACATACTGCACCTGGATGCACTTTGCACTTTACCTGTGCTGCCAGATTTATTTTTGGATTAAACAAAGAAGCCTCACGAGTGCAGGGCGGCTCAAAAATTCCATATGGATATGAATGTATATTACTGAATATTGCAATCAGCATCTGCTACCCCAAGCCCTTATAACCAAGCCCCATAAGAAAACTCTTGCGAGAACCCATGGCGACCATAGGGCCACCTGTAGGCTATAGGAAGAAGCACAAGACCGACAGTCAAAACTGCACGCAGCGAGGGACGAATGCGTTTTAGGCGAGGCGTAGGGAGAGACGCATCTCTCCTTGTTCGCGAGAAGAGAGAGGGCGAGAGAGAGGGAGGCGGAGAGGAGAGAGAGTGTGAGAGTGAGAGAAGGGAAGAGAGGAAGAGAAACGCGCGAACATTCAGCGGAATGAAAAAGAGAGAATCTTCCTACACTCGTTGGCACGTATCATCCCCCCGACACCCTTGTGGGTCACGTGTTGACCTATAGAATGAAAATCCTCGAGCCACACGCGCCCACGCACGTGTAGGTGGCTTGTCGATCTTAACCTGCACAGGTGAAGCAACGCGCGTCTCTTCTTTTCTTGTGAGAATCCTGCGCTTGTGTGGCTCTCGGGTTACACACTGTTACAGGATTTTTTTACTTAAGGTGTACCGAAGATATTGTGTTTGGTATTGATTCATAAAAGCTTAGCATAGTCTTCCCAGCTTTTCCTCAAAAATTAAATATGGATATGAATGTATATTTTGAATATTGCAAAGTACCTAGTGTTCCCGACGTCCTCCTATACGCATCAAAGATGTCCTTTTCTTGCGAGAAAACCCTCTAGCAGCCCCTCTAGTGGTAACTCCTGGAAGTACCTGTCGTCGTCCAGAACCCTAAGAGTAACGGAAGCCCTTTTACAGGGGTTGCTCAAAAGAGGGAAGTTCTCTTAATCGCATCGAATGCACCACGCTGAGTCTCACTGTGGATTCCAGCTGATGCACAGGAAGGCGGTTGATAGTCGGGGGTGCGTGTGTCGCGTTACAATAGGGTTGCCGGCTCGCTAATAGGCCGCCTCGCTACCCCGAAGAAAAGCGCCTCGGAAGAATGGGGTGAAAATGCAGTTTAAAAAAATACAGGAAGAACGCGGAAGTCGAGAAAAGAAGAAAGAAGAGGAAGGGAATAAACTGAAAGAAAGATCCGATCGGGACTTTCCGTAAAAACGCAGTGGCTTGAATTTCCAATCGGACACGGAAATCAAAAATGGCGCAGACGCCGGGAAAACCGACGCACCGATGACGTATGGACGAATACAAGGCAGTGGCAGGGGATGAAAAAAATAATAAAATTGGGCCACAGCCATTGTACCTAGAGACAGATGCTCGGCGCAGAACGAAATTGAAAATGCCCCTTTACCATAAAAAAGAAGATAAAGCAAACCATACAGCGACATAGTTCACGCCAAAAATTCGTCTCATTAAAAATCCTCCTAGTAGATATTTTTTATAAATTAAAAAAACCAACAATGAAATTCCCTCACAGTCGATCGATCCTTTCCACGCGATGTGTACACACCCTATATATATATACACCATATATACTTGCGGCCCAGTTCCTATGTGAGGGAATTCTATATCGAACAGAGAAAGTTCCCCAGGAGCATCCGGCTTCCTCCTATTCCGCGTATCCCGTCCCTCCCCTCCCCCGCCCCCATTTATTGACTTATCACTAGCCAATGAGGAGAGAGACTCGCATTTTGGATCAATCAGCGGGCGCACTTTCACCAGGAACCCGAGAGTCACCTTCTTCGGCTTTATGCGGCTTTGATAGCCGCGTCCTGCGTCCATTGATTCCGCGACTCTTATAGCTCAAATAATGTGTATTGGCGTCTTAGCGAATATTAAATATAAAAAAACTTATATTCCAGAGCCCCGAGAGACATCCAGAGACATCCGGTAGAGAAACTGGAAACTTCGTAAAACTAAATGACAGCTAAATGTTTTTGTACGATAAAATTGGTGCGCACGAATAATATTCCTGTTCTTGGATAGCAGAAGGTCTGCCAGTTTTCCCAACTTCATGTTATTCTGCTTCAATTTTTAATGCGTCCCTGCCACTCGGGATGCCTCCAGTGGAATTTATGCTTTCCCTGATACCTCGTCGTGCATTGATAATAATGATAACGACGGCCACTCGATAAAACAAAGCTGAGCTTGTGTGATTTTCTCGGCATTTAACTCCCATCAATGGAATTGCCTCTTAGCGAACCTCTTGGTCCGCCATGAAAATCTGCTACCGGCTCCCTTTGCCCATTGATCCGCAGAGCAAATTCCGGGATTAGAGACCACAGGAGATAAGCTTTCGACAGATTAGGAAGCGGAAGTACGAGTAGGTACGAGTAGATACATACCCACCTATGCAATTATTTGTTACCAAAGCACGCTGATAAGGAAAATCGCACAGAGAAGGTGTGTACCTTGAATATCACGAACCTCCTATACCCGCTGCGAGTGCGAGAGAGACGGACTTATGGGAGTTCACGTGTGCCAGAGTGAGACGTAGACAGTCGATCGACCAAATGTTTGCGAAAATTTTGATTGGATCGACACTATGAAAATTTGAACTGGTGACATACTGCCGGGGAAATTTTGATTTTTGCATGGAAATACGGTCACTGCAGAATTTCAAATGTCCGAAGCAAGTAGGGTAGTTTAGACGATTGAAGTTGCGTAATATCTGTCGATCCGGAGTAACTCCTAGGCAACAGTTATATTACCAACGTTTCCTTAACAGGATAAGATACTGTTTTACAGGCCGAAATAGATTAATTAATTTTATAAAATTAGTGTCGCTTCTCTTAGTTAATTGGGAGACTCGTTTTCCGATTCCAGCTGGATGCCATAAGCGTAAATAATTGTAACTTGTAAATTATCTAGCGTAGATGACAGGAATCCCGAGTCGTCATAAGATAGTAAAATATGACTAGAACCTCCTCCCAGATTCCAAACGGTCGTCGGAGACTTCAGAGTCCATGGAGTCTGAGTAACGTAAAATGCATAAACAATTAAAATTGTACTGCGAGTGAAAATCCATCGGGCGGATAAACTATGATTTTAAACAATTACGGATTAATTTTCTACCTAAGTAAGTAAAGCAATTCGAAATTTTCCGCCTGTACGTTAAATTGTCTTCCGTGTCAAATTAGTCGATGGAGCTTTAATTGGAATAATTAATTTGGTCCACCAGCAGGTCGCCAGTTCTTCTCTTTCGCTGATATTTCTATTTTCAACTTTTATTTCGTTTTTCTTCTTTCCTTACTATCCAGCCAATTTCATTTATCAGTGAATTAGGGTAATTCAGACGTTTAGGCACATCTGGCAGATCCTTTTCTCTCCAGACCCAAATGACTCTAAAAACTGAGACCAATAACGATATCTCGAAAAAAATTATCTCAAAAATATAAAAATAAAACATTGAACCGAACGAATCATACAAATCAGCCAAGAAGTAGGGAGACTGTAGAATCAATGAGACCGGTTCAAGAGAATCAGGCAGGAATCTTACGAAAGAGGTAAAGTGAGTCGGAAGCTCATTGTTAAAATTACCTTAAGGGCACTTTAAACAATTGTCCTTCTGATATAATAAAAATTCAATCCTCCGCAATAACCTTCAATAAGGTATCCGAATAATATAAAAAATTTAGCAGTAGCAGGAAAAAGAAAGTCTCTGGACCGCAGCTAGTCAAAATAAAGCAAAGAAAATCTTGAAAAAAAAAGGACAGCTTCCAGCAACCAACATTATTCTTCAGTCCGTCAAGAAAAGATAGGATACCGTGTCCCTGAATAATTCGAGGATCCAATAACAGAACGGGCAGCTTCCCACGGAGTCTGAAGTTTTGACAGGAAGTCCTGACTAGTTCCGCTTAATCATTCCCAAACCGGAAGCCCACGGATATATAATATAAAATAGCGGCGGTAGAAACGTGCATCAAGGAAGAAAAAGTCGAAAAGCTCCCAGACAATTTCGAAGTTGTGGTCAGTAGTAACGTCTGTCGACGGTTAGACGTGAAGCCGAATTGTTTAGAAGTGTACAGAGTGGCTATCCGATAAGCGACAGGCCCATTATTATCACTTAATTATTTATCGGGCAGACGGTAGCTTCAAGCCGCGCCGATTCGGCTGGCAGCTAGACTGCGTTATAAGCCAATACAATTTCACGGAAACAGCCGGCCATTACTCCTTTCTACCTTCGTTTATCCATCTCTGTATTTTCTGTATGTCCGCTGAGTTTGCAAGCCTGGAAACCCTTGCAGACATATTGCCCTTTCAATTGGGTTAGACTTTCCAGCTGTTTCAAGTGGAGCCACGAGGTCGGACAAATCCGGAGACTGCAATGGCTGTTTTTGCAATAGACAAGAAAAAATACATTAATTACTTCTTTAACGGCTATAAAACTGTATTATGGACACATATTTACTTCTCTCTTATAAAATTCTTAATGGTATTGACCGTGAATTATAAGTATGAATATCAGATTCCTTCACACCTGTAATAAAGCCTACCAATTCCTGGGACAAAATCGTAAAAGTACAAAGGGAGGATCGGAATGCACGGTGAATTTATATGGTATATAGTATAGATACATATGTACAGGGTGTTGAAGAAAAATGGCCTCGAGGTCGATAGAGGCTGCCAGGTAAAGTACCTACAGTGTAGAATGGAACGTGGAACAGTGTATATGCTGCATATACAGTGTGGTGAGAAGTAGGTGAAAAGAAAAAAAAATAAATAAAAAAGATGAAAGTATAAGAAATCCTTTATTGTCGAAGCTAGGAGTCTGTCGAGTCATCGATACCAGGTTTTAGGTAAAAGGAGTCGAACGATAGAAAATCCTCGAGGAAAAAAAGGTCAATCGACGTTCTGCTCGATTCTCCATTGACCACCGAAAAACCCGGATTATGTTTCTAATTAGGAAATGAAATTCGTTTAGGATCCACCAGAAAACCTTTTTTCCTATTATCATTCGCATCCACTCTCTGGACCGTCGATAGATAGACGAATATATGGGAAAATGAGAATTTACCTGAAAACCAAAAAAAATACGTATAATACGTACATGTATATTTTCCGCGTAAAAGTATCCAGTTGAAAGCAGATCAATGCCAGACGAATCCTGTCAGCAGGATATTATGTCCTGAAAGGAGGTGCATCGTGTGTCGCTCTTCTATGGGATATTTATAAAAAAGGAAAAATAATAGAAAATCTCAAGATGCTCGAATACATATTCTAGATCTTACGTGACGCGTGTCGACCCGTGCAGCCACCCTAGATTTTCTCCTCCAGCGCGTCTCAGGGATACCGTAAAAAATAATATTTGAGACCAAACTGACATTTTTTCTTTTTTCTAAAAAATACCGAGTGCCAAAAAATAATGTAGACGTAACTTAGGACCAATGGCAGATCGAAGTCTGATTCCTAGAACGTTAAATAATAGAGTACGTCAGTGTCATCCGTTGTCACGGAATATGCATCGCGAGGAAGAGGAGGAGTCGGGTGGAAGGGCGGTGGGTGGAAGGGTGGTTCTAAGATCCGAAGCCCTGCGATGTCTCCCAGTAACAAGGTAACCGCCCTGCGATCCCGATTTAGAATATGCATACACCCTCCATCCTCCATATTCCCAGGTCCTCGACCCTACAGAGCGAGAGTTGCAGCAGGTGAGAGTTCAGCATCCCTTATCCGATTTGTAGTCTCAGAGATATAGATATCTTCGACAAACACCGGTGCAGCATCCGGTATCCCTGGCAACCACCTTGCGCGCCCTGGGCTGTATTTTTTAGCTGTGTTGGTAGGTACGTAGGTAACTATGCCATTTCCAGTGGCAGCCATATCCGGGCTATTATTAATTCCGGAATCACAGACCTTTCAGTCTGTCTATCAAGTTATCCGATGCAACCCGTCAGAGCCGTTTATACACGGCCGGATTCAATATAGGATTTGTTGACAGGCAACCAGTATTACGAACACATCTCTGCGCCGAAGCAAATTCGAATTCCGTTCATTACGGAATTATTCTGCGTTCGAGAAATATTTTATTTGGAAACATAAACATTTCGAATATCATTAGGTGCGCTCGTAACGATACTAATTAGAGAGAAATATAATTTTGCGAATTGTTGGTAAAAGTATTCACAATGGCTGCGACGCAAAATTTTGCAATGAGAATATCCTGCCGATTTTATTTGCTATGCCAATTTTTCATCTAGAACTTTCTTTTTTGTTGATATTCCGTAAACATTAATTGGTCGACCTACGACTCCATTTCAAAGCGAATATTCTAATTATGAGATATCAAACCGGAATTCCGTAATTAATTGTAGCCGAGAATCGAATTTCCTTTTAGCTCCCTTTTCCTGTTATAACCAAGCGACAGTAACAGTGTTGCTGCTGTTGCTACCGAAGGGTAGTACGAGTAAGTAAGGGAGGAATTCAAGATAATTCGATATGCCGAAATAAATCCATCCCCGATATGCGCATAATGAATAGGAACAAGAGGGATCTCGAGCGTGTCTAAAAATGAACGTTGCAAAATTTGAGCCGCGCCAAATTTACGCGTAATTAGTACACGAGACTATAGAAAATGCAGAACAATACAGTGTGCGGAACAATGTATAGAACATAGAATTTCTGGATTACGTAAGTGCTGACCAGTTAAGGGTAGGAATATGAAACAAGGGTTCAAAATATCGAATTTAAACACGACTTTTTTCGGTTTTTGTTTTTTTACCTTTTTTTAGGGGTTGCAAGGTGTTGAGCAGAAATTCGCGACGTTTCATGGGGATGCGGAATAATCGATGAAATTTCACCGACTGTGGCCGACTATATCGGGACACAAGACGGTTGGAAAAAGATCCGTTAAAAAAATCTGTGCACTATCGACAGCCCTTGGAGGACAGGAGGTGGTACGAGACTCACGCCCTTTTTTACGGTTCAATTGGCCCGCTTGAGCTACCTAATATTAACCCCGTTTTCGGGAAAAAGAAATGAAAGAAAAAAATAGAAAAAAGGGTCCCCACAAGCCCTATTTTTCTCTGTAGAAAAATGCGAGCACAGGATCACCTAGGTGCATAGACGAACGGCTGCACGAGGGTTGCAGCACACCCCCTTAAAAATGAAAAAGCTAAAAATCCTATTGAAGCCTCACTTCTCCCCGGGGCGAACCCCTATCGGCGTAATATCTCCCAGCGAGAGAACCAAAAACTGACAGAACGCAATGACTGGGAGGGGAGCGGGTAATATCTCCAGGGGTGGTGACGGTGGATGGTGACTATAGGGGTAGTAACGACGAGGAAGGATTTTCAATGCGTGACAAAAGTGTTCGGTACGATTTTCGCCCCTAAACTTTACCAAATGGAACTAAGCGCTAATTCTATGTTAAGGTAGGGATAGGTAGAGAAATAATACCTGGGGGATGGAAAAAATGGGGTTTTGTGTTACTAGGAAATAAAAGGAATTTTCTATCGCACCCCTTGATAAGGGAGAGGACAAAGTTGCCGTATTCCTTTACAGTCGACTTCTCTTTTTACTACATTTCATTTTGATCGGTCGGATGGGATGGAGTTGGTTACCTAGTTTGCTTGTAAAATGACAACTTCTCTAGGAGTAACTCAATTATGGATCTTGGAAACTGCACTTGGATCAGTTGGATGGGTCTAGTAATGAGACGTATTAATTAGTTGCGATTGCTAGAAATTTATTCAACGCAATGTTTACATCTTTCCTCACAACTTCGCAATCCTGCTAGACTAGAATAATGTTGGTGCGATATAATTCATTTAATTATTTCAATTAAAGTATGATTTTCTATTTGATGCAGTGCGTTTGAATATCTGAATCACAACGATGACAACAGTCAACAATGACAAGATGGAAAACAGTCATAAAAGTTGTATATAGTAAAATTTGCCTAGTTAAAATAATAAACTTTTCGCTAGTTACGGTACTCCATTCAGCCGTCAGCCAGAGCAACAAATATAATACAACAAAAATCCGTGAGAATTTGTAAGCATGAAAATTGGCACGGTAGCTGTTTTTTTAATAGAAAGCTAAAAACTGAAATACAATACAAAAATGCCCACAAATTCATATTTTGATTATCGTAACTCTTAGATTTTCAGACAGATAAAAAAGTGAAGAGGTGCCCAATGCATTTTGCTGTTATTTGCGCAGTAATACAGTATCCTGCGGGCTTTCTATAATCCGGGGTACGTCAACTTGTCCCATATATTTTTATAGAGCTTTAAAACACACATACACATAATGCCGCGGCAGTGTTTATAAGTTGTTGGATTTGAAAATGCAGCGTACGACCTCTTATCGATTAACAGTCAGGGACTCACAATAATATATGGAGGCCCGCACATCGAAATATCCTGTTTATACTTAATTTAGTGATAATGTTGATTCAATCCTTATTGACATTTAAGGAGCTGGACCTACGACATCTATGTTTGGTGAGTTGTCGTAGAGATGGACGTTGGATATCATGTATTCCGAAAGGGTTATATATATGGAAACTACAATTCCAATAGCACCTGCCATGACGATGTTGCGCTGCAAAATAATGCAGGTGGAGATGCACAGTCCTAGGTAGGTTGCATACCGCGTTACGTTTTCCTGCTTCTGACGTCCTAAAGCTTCGATATCTGATGAACAAGCATTGTTACAGTAATTGCATGAATTGATTGTAATTTGTATAAAATTTTTTTTCCTACTTACTGACACACATGGTGCCCTTTTTTTTATGTCCAACTGCACATTTAACACACATATCTGGTCCATCACCAGTGCATCCATTGCAGGCTCTATCACATTCTGTAATAAAAGGGTTGAATCAATAGCTGTATAACTGAATTACGAAATATTAAGAACAGAAACTTACTCAAACATGAATAGCCTCCTTCCTTATTCACACAGAATTGATTTCCAGGACAGTTTTTTTTACCATGAACACATTCGTTAATATCCAAGCATCCTTGTCCCTCTAACAATTGCCATCCTTTGGCACATTTCTCACAGTCTCTGGGACCAGGTCCTTTGCAAGAGCCATCGCAGGCAGAGTGACAGAATGAACATAGAACAATGTGGCCATCTCTATAGGATTCGTAATGTCCTGGAGCACACTTTGAGCAATCTTGACCGGTATAACCCTGGTCACACTGACATTGACCGTTTCCCTTTCTAGTACCAGCACCCTTACATTTACCATTTTTATTGCAGATATTATTTGGATACCCTGCACAGGGTGTACATTGTGGACCATAATGATTTTCTGGACAGCATCGCTTTGTACTATCTATACACAGGAATCTAAACAGATCTCTTCTATCCTGATGTTGAAACCACCACTCTTCTATGATTTGCTCTGATTCTGCTGCCAAAGCATGACATTGTTTCTGACCTTCCTTTACTTCCTTACAGAGACCTTCCTGAATCTCTGTCAAGCGAATTTCACTTTTAGCATAAGGGCCTAATTTCTCAGCCTCCCAAGCACTGTCACCACCTTCAAATTTGCCACGGCTGGTCCTATCGAGTCCCTAATAAAATAAAATAAATAGTCAATAGGAAAAAATTACGTAGTTAGACATCTGCTACTCCAGTATTCAAGAATATACCACAATGAGCATCACTTAAAACTAACCTATACTCACAAACAATAATCATTGAATCGTTTAAGATACTTTTACCTTCTTAAAACTGTCGACAACTATCTTGCACGCAGCACAAGGTGGAAGTTCTACAGATTTTAATTCGTCCACGTTGCCTGAATCCGTTGAGTAAACATCGCAGATACTACTAAATACTATGTAGAGGTTAAGAATTATTGCGAGTACTCTTGTCATATTGTATGACAAGTTGTAAAAGACTACTTAGATATTCTACTGGCAGTAGTTGCGGCAGATGCGACCGTTCGCAATCACGGTGTGCATTAAACTGTTATCGCTCGCGGAGCTAAATAATAAATTTGTATACTGCGAGTCGTCCTCCCTGCTCCTTCCCATGCACCGGTGCGTCATGTTTCCTGGCCAATCTAACTACTTGCATACGAGCATGCGTCGCACGTGCTCCAATCAGAAATTACCGCGTGCTGAAAAACCGGGAAGAATGCATTTATTATTCACACATGTGTTTGACATAACAGCCGAACATACAGATCTGTCAAAACTACTGATTGCTACTGATTATTAATTAAAATCAGTCCACCTGAAGCGCTTTGCACCGTTACGGTGCATCCTATTAGGGTACGCTTGCCATTTTGATAATCAATATTCGGTTCGTAATATGCGTGGAGACTTCTACTTTTCAATTAGTATTAATATATTTGGAGTTTGCAGGAGGCTATCCTGTAGTACTATTAATATAGTTATATAAAGTTATCTAGTAAAGAAATCAATAGGAAGACGATGTCTAATAAATTCGTACATACAAAAAACACATTTATTTTTTTCTCTTTATTATAATAATATATAATATATATATATATATACTTAACACTGTACCATCGAAGAGAATTTATAGTTAGAGTGAAAAGTATAGCAGTTACACACTGTAACTTAAACAAGGGAAAATGCTTCTTAACCCTTTGCGATCGGTGCCGCTCTAGCCGTGGAATTTCTCCGACTAGCTGGTAATCCCAACAGAGAAATATGACGATCGCAAAGGGTTAATCTTGACACTCCAATTTTCTTTTTTATCCAGATGTTATGGGGAGAAAAAATGACAGGAGAAAGAAGCGGACATTGAGAACGTTAAGGAAAATCAAAGAACAGATTATCACTCCCATGGGATTATTTCATTGTTGAGTGAAATCAATATTACAGGAAGTTGTTTACACAAAAATTCGTTCTAGTTCAAAACATTAGAAGATGGAACTTGTACTTTTTAAATACAAATATTGGACATAGAGAAGAGGACGTGAATAAACGAGATAAGCACCCTATGATAGTAATTAAAAAAAATCGCATAGAAGAGGGAACAAGAACAAAAAGTATATCAGAGGAACCCACCACTTGACATTGTCATTAATAAGTGTTCTTTCATTATTTCCATTAGCTTCTTGTCCTCGTCGTTACTGTTCTCACCATTGTATCTTTCCTTTCTTATTTGTTTGTAGTTACTCTCTTGCCTTAGTTATTTTCATTCTATGTTTCATATAATAATCCTGTGCTCTATTCTTAAACAAAAATAAAATATATCATAAATTTAATATTTATTCGGGATCATTTATCTCCTCCACATATCATCTTCTATCAGCCAGCCACTTATGTCCTCATCATGATCTTCGATTCCCCATTTCATCACTAACGCGGGTCTAGTATCGTGATTGAACATCCCTCAATTATATCCCATTTGAGTCTTAATACCTACACATATCTATTTAAGGAATAATTCGTAGATATACAGTACTTTGTCAGCTTTGTCTCTCTCTACAATTCTTGTTCATCTCTGGTTTACACGTACAATATCCATTCGCATATTCAAGTCTCTGAATTCGAAATTACGTGTCGTTCTTTTTACTCTTTTTGCCCTTCGTTTTTTTTGGCTTTTCTTTTATATAAAAATTCCGATAGATTTGAAAAATAATCTATCGCTCATGTTCGGACGATGAACGTGTCACACACGTTCATCTATTTACAAATTCGACGATTCAAGGAGCATGGATAAAGAAGAAACAAAAAAGAAATAGAAAGAGAAAAGCAAATATTCTGATTTTGCAATTAACAAACACTGACTGAAATAGCGGGGATACTTTTTGTTTCTTCATTTCCTTTTAATTAAAAACCGTTAGAAATGACTAACATGCGAATACCTGGATACATCCGTTTCATAGGGAACCTAAATAGTTGATCCTCTTTTGTCGTGCCATATCTGTTGGCTTCCGAAAAAGAGAAAAGTAAAACTTTTGCAATCGACGTTAACGAGAGAGAGAAATATGTTTTAAAATATGGTGTTTCAAAAGTTAGGACAGAGCTGTATCAAATACTAGTTGGTGACAGACCCGATTCCCTGGTTTTTTTAAATGAAAAATACAAGCCTTTCATTTTACTGGAATATCCTAAATAAAAGGATCATGTTTTTCAGTCTCATTACTGCCTCGAAGGCGAATTTTTCATATTGGTCTTTCGAAATTTTAAGGATTCTTTCCAACCCCAGGCACTTTTATTATCCTTCCCCTCTATTTGGATTTTAAATTCCATTGATAAGTTATTCTCGAAATAATGTAACTAAAAAGGGAAAATTAATAATAGGCAGAAACTTTTTGACTGTTTAAATTACCAAACGCATTACACTCATTATTAACGTAGGTACTGTAGCAATGCAAGATTTTATATTGTCACAAACCCTTTGTTGAAAAGAAAAAGAAACCCCGAAGAACAAGAAAAGCGCATTTCTTCCCGACAATTTGCAGTAATGAAATTTCAACCATAAATCGAGAGTAGCACCTTATCGTCTTTTATAAATATAAATAATCATCATGTCTCCCCCGGTTTAATTCTCAGAGTTAAATAATAATCGATACTGTTACTCGTTTCTTCCTCATTTTTTGTTAGGTTTTGTTTTGTTTCTTTAGTTCTTATTATTCACAATATAAATATTGTGTCGTCTACGCGTGATCAATCAAAGAAAAGAATTCTTTAGATATGTGTTTCCCACGTAATTGTCGGTGGTCGTTACGTTATTAGTATTGCTAGTAATATTATCGTAACAAGAAATAAGAGAGGGCTAAAGAAAAAAAATAGAGAAATGAAAAGTGCACAAAGTAAAATTTGAAAAATTCACTCGACACCAAGCGTATAATTAACTTTCTTAGCTGTTTTTATTAAACGACATATGAATTCTCTTATAGCTGGCTTGAGGCTCTACAGAGTAAAGAAGAAAATAATGCGCGAAACAGAGAAAAGGCGCATATGCGGTCCAATGAGACCTATGGACATCACGTGACCCCTTCTCGATTTCTTATCCCTCACAATTATTTAATAATATTCATAAAATGAAAATTTTCATATTTTCCCTTTAGACTTTTCCATTCGCTAAAAAGAACCCTCCTCGTCCCATATCATTCTCTCCTTGAATATATTTATAATTCCCACCGTGTTCATCACTCTGATATATTCGTTCTTCTCTTATTTTTTTCTCTCCCTTTGTCGCATTATTTCAACTCTCTTTCTTTAAAGTACAACTTCTTTATGAGTTACGTGGGGCTGCTCTCCCGAGGGATGACGATGACTTCTGGCCCTCGTTCGATGTTCGAGAACCACTTGACCGAACCGTTCACGAAAAATTATCTGCGGTTTCCGGCTTCACTTTCTTTTGAGGTGAATTCGCTTGCGAACGCACATCTGTTCCTGGTCTCTTAACTTGTGGGTTAGCCTTAACGGCTGTAGTGGGATCTGAAATTAAATAAGATAGAAATTAAAAACAGCTGTTATCACTGCCAGTATCTGCAGCATCGTCCTTACGTGGATTGCTGAATTTCTATAGTAATCACTTTGGGTACCCTTACCTTGCAACCACCTGACTTGAGTCGCTGGTCCATAACCTTTGTCGTTTCGTGCAGCTATTCTGAATATAATGGCTGGTTTCGTTGTAACATCCACGTGAGCAGCACTCAGTGAATTGTTTGATACCGAACAGGCATTCGTGGGACCACAGTAAACTTTAATGAAAGCCAGTTGCGTCGGCGTCGTTGCTACCGTTGTCGCCTCTCCGGCACTGTTCGACACCGCACTAGCACTACGCACTGCCAGGTATACCGAGTATTCGAGGATGGGCCCTAGATTGCTCGGTGGTGGTTCCCAGGATAATTGGGCACCTTCCGCAGACTTTGATATTTTTATGGCGCTCGGCGCACCCGGAAATCCGGGCAGACACGTCTTGAACGCTGAGAGCTACAACAGAGACGAAGAATTTATTTTAGTGTCTTATATTTCATATATTTATTAATTGAATAATGTCTTTGATTGGATGTACCTCGCTCCAGGCACTTCTACCACAACTGTTCACAGCTGCAACTCTGAATTTATAGGCGGTACCGGGTTCCAAAACTATCTTGCTCCTGCCCTTAAAGATATCAGCGGGTAAGGGCTGTGTTACGTCTAATGGCTCTTCTCCAGGAAGATAATAATGCTGTACTGTGAATGTGGTTCCTTTCGTTATTCCAACGTCATACCATTCCATGTCCTTTTTCTCTTCTTCGGTCTAGAATAAAATCAATCGAATAAATGAATTAATTATAATCAAAAAGTATCTTGTTTGATTGAAGAAATGCGCGCAATTACCTGTTCTGCTTTTATTTTAACTGGCTGTTCGGCAGATCCCAGCGCTGCTGTCGCTAATGTCGTCAAAGCAGTGGAGTCGTCGCCACCTTCCGGTCTTGTATCATTGTCCTTCTCGCGTTTTATTTCTTCATTCTCTTTTTTAATGTCCTGGGATATAATCTGCTTGACATTTTTGGAAGATTCCAGATCCTTCTCCATACTGGCGACACCATTCGTAGGTGGAAGTGTTTCCTTGTCCTGGTCCATGGGTTCATTTTGATCGTCCGTTTTGATAGATGATGTCGTAACTGATGGTAGAGCAGATATAGCGTCTTCCGATTGGTTTAACGATGCATCCAGCATTGGTTCATCGTCTTCCGGCTTTTCATCTTCTAATCCTAAAGTGTCTTTAGGGAGTTCTGGTTCCTCTAGTTCGCCGTCACTTTTTTCGTCTATTTCAGTGTCATCTTGAGATGTCTGAGATTCCTGAGACGCAGGATTTTCTATAGGATCATGTGTGCTACTGGGTGATTTTTCATCCCCCAAGGAATCCATTGTGATACCTCCTTGATCATCATGCAAATGTTCCGATTCCTCTGAAGGTTCTATCGCTTCCGGTACTGCTGCATTCTGATCTACCGTAGGTTCCTGTGCAGGTTGCGTAGATAATTCTGATTTAACGGAAGCGTCTCCTGACGAAGGAGTACTAACTATTTGCATGTCACTCTCGCTAGGAGGCTCCGGCTCGCTCGTAGCTTCTGTGTTTAATTCACTAGTTGCCAATTCTGGTTCCGCAGCTCCCTCCGATTCTACAGGAAGTTCCTCGGTCGATGTATCTACATCTGGAGCTTGTGCAACGTCATTATTATCCGACTCTTTAGATTCTTCTATGTGCATATCATCCTCCATGGTAGAGGGTCCCACGTCCCCTTCCATATCTCCAGAAACATCAACCTGAGGAGATTCGGCAGTCTCATCCAGAGGAGGATCGTCATCGAAATCCTCGTTCTCATCTCCGGACAAAAGAAAGTCTCCAGGTCCGTCAACCTGAGGAATAATGAAGTTTCCATCGCTATCGACCTGCATCGGTTCCCCTGCTCCCAACTGGGAGACTAATGCAGCTGCAGTTGTCGCTTCGTTTCCATTGCAACTATCCCCTTTAACATCAGCGGCAGAAGGATCATCCGCTGCCACCATGAAAGATAACCCTCCGGAGGATTCCTGTACAGGATCTATCAGTCCAGCCTCGGCTGCTAGGGCAGCCAGAGCAGCGTCCGTCGTTGCGGGTCCATCTGACGTCGACGCTAAGGATGCTGACGGCTGCTTCTGCGATGGTACGAATATCATTTTACTGGTGTCAATGGAATCAGACGTTCCAGCCGTCGTTACTATGGAGCTACTCGATGGCATCAAGGTCACCGTTTTGGGGCCAATTCCACCGGACATCTGTAAGGTAACCGGTTTTCCGGCTACCGTCATGGATTCAGGTGCCTTTTGCATCTGAGGTACAGTCATTATTTGACTCTTGCCAGGATTAAAGATGGCCTGTTGACTTCCTTTTGTAGCAATTGTCACTGTCTTTGGTACGCCACCCTGGCCAGGGACTGTAATCGTTATAGGTTTACCAGCAGTACCGCCAGCCATAGCACCAGAAGACACCACGATCATCTTAACTCCCTGCTGATTCGTTACATGATTTGTTGCTGATAGTGGCAACACATTAACTGGAGTCGTCAGGTTACCTCCCTGACCCGCACCAGCCTGCGAAGTCGTTACAGCCTGAACTGCTCTCAAGCCTGAGCCTGTTGTCACTACTATTATTTGATTAGTTCTACCAACCAATCCTCCATTGCCACCTGGTTTCGTTATCATTATCGTCTGTTTTCCCGTAATACTCTGCCCTTTACTCATAGCTACTATACTCGACGTCTTCATCGTGGTCAGGATTTTAGAACCTGCCACTGTGTTAGGATTCACCAGTCGCAATATCGTAGGACCTTGGTTCAAGGGTTTCGCACCTGCAGTCTGAACGGTTTTTCCTGGTATCAAGCTGACCTTAGGCACAGTTGCTACCATACCTTGACCGGTCTTCAGAAGGTGAACTATCTGAGGTTGGCCGGATATATTCTGTCCAGGTTTCTGAAGTATGATCTGCTTACTTTGTTGAGGCGAAGCTGTGCGCAGAACTGTTGCACCTGGTGGTGCAGCAAAACGTATTTGCTGTCCGGGTTGCACGTTCTTCATCCTTATAGTGTTACCCGCCGCCTGGGGTAATATGGGCACATTGTTCATACTGATCTTGGGAGTGGCCGCAGCTGCAGCTGCGAGTGCAGCTATGCCGGACATGGGTGACTGTGATTGTCCAGCTGTTGTTGTGCTAGATGGAGATGGTGTTTGGTCCGTTGTAGATGCCACTGACGTAACCAAAGGTGACCTGATTCTTATGAGATTCCCTGCTACTCTAGGAGTCATGGGACTTGCAGCTTTCGGCACAGCTGGTGTTGGTACAACAGGCTTCTGTACAGGACTCTGAACAGTTGTTTGTATCCTAACAGGAGTCTGGGCAATTGTTGCCCTCACGACAGTCGGTGTCGATGGAAGTGGTGCTAAGGTAGATAAAGGCGCCGTGGAAACTGGAACGGGAGTTGGTGTTGGTACTGCAACTGCTGGTGCTGGCGGAATTGGTGCTGGTGCTGCAGCTGCAGGGAAGGTTCCTGTTGCAGGTGCTTTATCATATTTCTGTATCTGGAGTATGTAGTACTGCGCCGATGGTGTAGCCGTCCAACTGACTTCCAGAGACTGCGTGGATGCTCGTACCAGTTGTACCCTCGAAGGTGCTGGTGGTTTGCTTACTTCGAGATACCACAAATCCTTACAGCAAACCTAATACAGAAAATAGATCGGATGTATTTAAAATTTCTTTATTGAAATTTCGTGTTAGAATTTTTAAAGAACTGTAATTAACCTGATTATTCCAAGCCTTGCGATATCCATCCCTACCGGACCATACGTAAAGTCTACTGTGCACACCTACGGCACAGTGGCCGGCTCTAGCTCGTGGTACATTTTCCTCCATAGTGTCCACAGTCAATTGTTCCCATGTTAGTGTTTCTAAATTAAAATAACAATTAAATAATAGCTCAGACACCTTACAGCTAATGGTTCTATACCTAAATTCAAGCAAGCCAAGGTACTGGTGCACTTCCACTCCTTCTCATGTGTCGCCACCTTCACCTCATCGACCACAAGAGGTACCCAGCCACCAAAGACGTACATTCTGTGGCCAATCAGAGTGGCAGTGTGCAAAGAACGTGGCAATGGTGTTGGCCCATGGACTACAGGTTTATTCCAAGTCATAGAGTCCACGTCAAGGAACCATAGGTCACCCAGTCTGCATCCACTCATCCCTCCATAGATGACTAAACAGGATTTTCCTGTGGTGCGGTCCGTGTACGCTACTCCAGTGTGGGATTCACGAGGGGGTGGTGCATGCCCATGAGTCTGTGGTACATCCCATGCTGTCACACCATTTGGTTGAAGCTCCAAGGTGTAGAGGTCATTTAGATATCTTGGTATATTATTTTTTGGGTCATCGCTGTCATTAGCCAATCCTCCAAAGAGGAATACCCTGTTGCCAATAAGTGTAAAACTGTGTCCAAGCCTTGGACATGGTGGCTGTTCATGCTTCGGTGGTTTGGGTTTCAACCTTTTCCACTCCCATCTGCTGGCCTGGAGTTCATATAACTCATTTGAATATTTGCCATATTCCACCATCCCACCAAAAACAAGGATTCTTGTTCCATCCACCACAAAGCCATAGGCAGCACATCCTGGTGGAATGTCACCTTTTGTAGAAGGGACAAACCACTGGTTGGTTGCTGAAATACCAAAGAAAAAATAAATAGGAATTAAAAATACTTTTGGTTTTGTTCAATCGATGTATGTGATTCAGAGTTTCAGTTCTAAAATCTGATTTTGCCTCATGGACATTGAATAGATTAGTTTAATGCATAGGTAAGTGCAAAATTTCCCTTATTTACAATTGAAATAAAGATAGTACTGAATAATGAATGGCCTCTACAGCTCTATATAGGAGCTATTCAGCACGAACGTATCAGCACATGTAATAGCTATCGTGTCATGAGCACTGTTTTCCAACAATTTCGAACTAAACGTAAGAGAAATCTTCCCTTTGTAATATTGCTACTGAATCACAAGTTCCAAGCCTTTGTCTAGAACTAAATCAATCGCATAATGAGAACTACCAATTGACTAGCGCATTTTAATTGGACAACCCTGTACAAAACAGGAAAAGCTCTGAGCCTTGTGTAAATATACGTTTAGCACTAATCAGAATTTAAAAAATATTATCTCTCAAAGGATCAATTGTTATCATACGTTTAAATAATAAACTAAAGTCTCCATCTATTTTCTAAAGTTTCGCGAACTCTATTTTTTTTTCGTCACAATTTCAAATCTACATCATGAGAAAGATATGGCAAAATAAAAATACTACGAAGAAAAGTTCAAAAGACTGCTATCTTCTCATATTATAATAATTAGTATAAAACCGAAAAACAGCTTGGTGTTGCTAATCGCATAGGGTTTAAAAATAATAGGCGCGGCGGCTTCGAGGGCGCGAAAAAGTCACGCATGTGTAGATAAATTATTCTTAACACGCCCCCAAACGAAAGAATATCTCTAGGGAGAAAGTGCCATACCAAATAATCCCCAGGAATTCTAGGGTATTTTAAACCGACGCGTCCTACAGATCTGGTAACATCATTCGAGATATAACCGTAAATGTTGGCGAACGTGGAGAAAAGAATGAAAGAGAAAAGGGAAGCGCGAACGTGGAACGATAGGAAAACGCGTCGCCGAAACTTCATAGTGGGGGAATGCACACAAAGATGGCTGCTCCCGCGCGTACAAACACCCAGAATGTCATAGATAGCATAGAAGAGGGGTAGCCATAGAATTTCAGAATGTATCGTAAACACCATACGAAAATGAAATCCCAGGAATGCTGACATGAGCATAATTAAGATCTAAGAAAAAATGGCGATCACACTAGTGACGTCACGAATGAAAATCGAGTCCGGCCGGTGACCGTTCTTGTCAACGTATGTCGCCATATTGGATCGCGGGAATCGCTCGCGGAACGGCGCGCATCGAAAGACGCACTCTATACAGAGAAAAAGGATGCTCAGAACGATTCTCACCAGTATTGTAGACATGGAGTTCATCGACGATTCCCTCGTTACCACCGCCGAACACGACCATCAGGTCTTTAATAGCTACCGCCCGGTGCCCATGGCGCGGTCTAGGCTGGGGCCCGGTCGGATTTGTGATCCGCTTCCACTTTAACATGGGTGCCGCCATGATGATGACCGTCGATCACATCATTTTTTCATGCCGCCTCTACATACACAACACACTGGCGTGTTACCCTTAGAGCACGAACCTCCCTCTAGATACGATAGTCCGCCTAGTCTGATCGTTCTAGTTGTTTTACTCGGCAAAACGCGATAAATAACGGAACCACGTTAGAGTCACTCTCGTTAAACTATCCTCTGGAATTCCAAGAACTATAGAAACGTTGTGATATAGCTTGAGTTGAGAAACCTTGCCGGGCAATATAATATGCGTCAACCAAGAGACTTTCCGAGGTGAATCTTCAAATTCACCAGAGGATCTAACCTAGCGAGTAAGAGGTACTCTATTCCTTGTAGTAGAGGCTGGTGATGGAAATTATTTTTGACTTCCTTTTACCAGGTTTCTATGATAATGTCTGTATTTTTTTTCGGTTCGCGCACACCAAAGCACTGGCTGTTATTTACTTCGATGATGTTTACCGCCCTGGTACTTATTCGACCAAGAGGCTAAAATTCAACTTTTTTTCGATTTACATACTTGGTGATATATTATTATAATTTATCACGTTTTTTTTACTCGGGGCGATGAACGTTTTGTTTGGAGCAGGTTAGTCGTGCCCGTGGCGGCTTTCGCGGCGACTCGTTCCCGTGTCAAATGCGCGAAATACGGGATTCGCGGCGTCCCGACGCTTCACGGCGCCTATAACACTTCGCGTAACTTGTTATTTTGATTGCTCTCACACTGGCTTCCTATGATCTCACACTGTCGCGATAATTATTGGGAAAAAGCGCGGCTTCTTGATCAGCAGTTTGACGGCACGCACAAGCGGCCTCCACAATCCGCATCCACCATTGCACACAACTTGCGTCGGTAACAACCGGACGCTGCCAACCGTCGTTGAACTCTAGGGATTTTCGTGAACAAAGAATAGTGGACAAAACCCCTAGACCAGTTGCTCTTTTCTTGAAATTACTAGATTTGAGAAAAAAAACTTACAGGTTTACCGATAGAGAAAACATTTCTGTGAAAGAGGAAAAACAAGAAATTCATGTAGAATACAGGACGATTCGTATATAGGAAATTGTATATTTGAAAATTATAACACTTATAAGGCTTTAAATACCACTTTGGAACATTAATATGGGTGATAAAAGTATTACAATTTCTATTGACTTTTTTTTTTTCTTTTCACATACTGTTATACTTGATAGAAATTGTCTATTGATATTTTCAAAATACCCTATTATCTTTAAGACAGTCAATACTGCGTAAAACATTCACTTTCGCGAACCTTGTATGTACTTTTATTCGATTTTTTTTACGCTGTAGTGTTATGGAATTACCGGAATTGCAAGGAACTTATTCTCAGTCCAATGCATTCTTTGCCGACTTGAGCCACTTCGCATACTTTACAAACTGATTCTTTAAACTGGGGCTGATAGCTGGCACCGCAGAGTGGGCACTTCACTTCTGGTTTACCTCTGTAAATTGGAGTATAAGTTCCGGCACATAATGAGAACGGATTGTGTTCGTCGTATAGCAATTGATGTTCGTCGACAGGACTCTTATCGCACGCCTATAAAAAAGATTATATGATTGAAATTCAATAACATGTGATTGTAGTATAGAGAAACAGATGTATTTTAAGACTGACCTGTAAAATCTTTCGAACCTGCTGAGCAACCTCTGCTCTAGGTCCCAACTCCAGTAATCTTCTAGCAAAGGAAGCTGCAGTTTTGTAATTTTTCAGCTTAAAGAACATGTTAACTGCTGTCCTCAATGTGAGAATTTGATGTACTGGTTGAAGATTGCAGTGTGTAAAGTATGCAGCCATTTCACATATTCGTTTTTGTTCTGCCAATGTTGTTTTAGGCAAATTTTTTCTATCGGTCTCCATCTTTAGACCTAAAATGTACTCTCTGCAAATCTGTATAAGTTGCTGGGCCTCTGCAATGTCTTGTCGAGTATCGACAACCAGTAATGGCACACTGAGAAGTATTGCTTGAAGTTTCTCAATGGCTTCCACGAATTTACCACCCGTCGTTAACTGGTAGCACACCTGGAGTCTCTGAACTAGATCGGAGAGTCTCAATCCGACAGCAGGTAGACCATTCTTTGGAGTGGCTTCCTTCCAATTTCTCTGTGGATATGCATACAGTGAAGGAATACTAGGTAAGGATGCAAAGGAAGTACGCGCCCGAGCAAAGGTTGACAAGAATAGAGCCTGATAAGCTTCAAATTCAATGACTCCGACTTGATCATTCAATAATCGGAATGCAGACTCGAATGATCCAGCGAGAATGTGATCCACAGCCAGTTGGGAATTATTCATCCAGTGTTGAGTTGGTGGGATTCCCTTAGTGGGTGGCGAGTAGTAACCATCTTCTGTTGGGGCCACCACATTTTCCAATTCCGGTGGCAAGTCCAGGTCCTCTACGTCCCATCCTGCAGTCTCTTCACCGTCCGCACTTGGTGGTCCTCCCTCATTGCCTTCCTCGTCGTCAATTCCCAGCTCGTCATCGTTACCCCAGCCTTCTACTGGACCTGTGTCCTCCTCTGGTGCCAGTGCAGCTGCTACCTGACTCTTGCCACGAGACATCATAGCTCCCTCGAAGAATCCTTTGGATACTGTCAGTAGAGGCCAGTTAATCTCTACTTGCTGAACAGGAATTGGTGGGCGCAGATGCGTGGCGCCGTCCACCATTTCTGACAGTTCTTCGCTCATTGACTCGTACAAAACATCATCATCCTCGTTGGATATTCCATGGATCTTCTCGGTTACGTAGGCTAAGGATGTCTGACCAGAGTTCTATTTTAAAATTGAAAAATTAAAGTTAAACAGTATTACATTTTATATGCATTTTTTTGAAATTAAATCTGACGAAATGTCTCACCTTGAGAATCTTGGCACGTTCATAGATATCTCCCAGAAGTAGACTTCCTTGGTACTGTCCAGATACATCCTTTCGTATCTCGGCAATCTTCGTCATCTTTTTGAGCTTATCCAAGTTTCCAGTGATAAGATAGAGGAATGCCAATTTTTCAAAGTTCTTTGTTCTCTGGTAACACATCTCCACAACTTGGTGATTTCCCTGCAGAAGAGCTGCCTGTGCCAGACTCTCCCAACAAGCTTTCTGATCCAGGGTACGCGCAGCTTCTAAAGCTACCTCGATATTACCACACTCCAGGGCGAGTCCAAATTTCGTTTTCTCATCTTTGACAAAGTGCAACGCTACCTCGGGATATCCTTTTTGCTGCAGATAAGCAATGATGGATTGCCCCACCAAGTTGGCGCTGCGCACCATGTGCAACACTTCCTCGTACTTCCGGTTGATAAGCGCCAGTTTAAATTTGTACTCGGTGGGATCAATTCTCAAAATCCTGGGTCGACACTCGCGATCAAGACAGTAAACCTGGTTGCCCTTAACTTTAGTTATGTAGATTGGCAGATCCAAGGTCCTAATGATACCATGATCACCATTATCTATAGCATACTTTATATGGTTGCTCGTGGTGTAGATGAACACACCAGAGTCATCCCAGGCACCAGACTTGACCCTAGTATTTTCGTGAATCGAGCATAGTGACTCCAAGCGACGATTACAAATATTTACTGTGTGTTTAGCTAGTAGCGCAACATGCGACATGTCATTGGCCCAAACTACATAGCGGCACTTGGAGATCTTCACTTCGGCCAAGGTTCTCTTTTGCTGAACATCAAACAATGTAACCTGGTCTGCATCCCTTAGAAGTAGCATACCAGTTCCAGCATAGAAGATTTCATCACAATTCGGAATCTGAACTTTCTTTGTGACCTCATTTTTAAGGTTCTTTATCACCAGCTGAAACAAAGGAATCAAAGGAACTAGGTTATCACAAGGTTGATCAATATGATGAAGCAGGCTTATCTACGAACTTGATAAACTCACAGAATAAGCTCTATCGAGGACGGCAAACCGGTTTCTAGCAACCCAAATGGCTGTAACACCAGAGGCTCTCTTGGTCTCTGGATCAGTATTGGAGTCACCATCCCGTGGGATCATATAGAGGTCGTAAGTACTATTCTCTATATTGGATGCTGACCTCGTGCAGATGAGTACAGCATTTTCAGCCTGATTGTAGGACATGCTGTAGGCTGGTGTCTTCCCGCCTCCTCTAATTTGCATCACTGAGGTATCCTTAGAGGTGGTGAAATCAAGCTTGCGCAGAAACCGATCCTTGACATAGTACAGTAGATTCCCATAGATCGCGTAAGCCGGTCTCTCACGTTCCAATTTGAATATAATCATTCCAGAATCGTGACCAGCCGCAAAGAGATTCAACGTAGGATGTGCGGCCAAGACCCAGAATCTCTCGTGTTCCCTGCGGAATGTGTGCAGGCAAGTCCTCTTGGTCATGTCCCAGACCCGGATGCTCTTATCTTCAGAGTTTGACAGTATAATATCTTGTCTCGGATGAAACAAGACGCAAGAGACGTTATTGTAGTGGCCACGGCAAGTGTCAACTTCCCAAGCCTTGGCGTCATTCATCCGCCACATTTTTATCTGACGATCATCGGCACCCGACACAATCAGTGGTAGCGTAGGATGGAAACAAGCCCAATTGACACCCCTATCATGACCCTCCAAGACATGCTTGACAACTGCATCTGCCTGACCAAAAAGGTCAGTGGCACCAGGGTTTTTAAGATGATCTTCGAGACCACCTGGACCTGGTGCAACGTTCTTCTTGCGCAAACCAGAAATATCCCAAACGCGTACCGTCTGGTCCAAGGACGCTGAGACTATTATATCTTCGGACGGATGAAATTGAGCGCACATGACATAATGATTGTGACCAGTCAGGACGCAGATACAGGTCCTACTCTGCCAGTTCCAAATCCTTATGGTCTGATCATCGGATGCACTCAGAATCCAGGGATATTCATGGTGGAACATGGTAGTCCTGATATAATCCAAGTGTCCCATAAGAGTAAAAATGCATCTGCGCTGCTTGTAATTCCACACTCTGATCTTGTAATCGTCTCCACCTGACACGAACAACGGCTGCTGATTGTGGAAACATATTCCACGCACTGGACCATCGTGTTCATCAAATTTATCCAACAGGGTGCACATGCGATAGTCCCACAGCTGAATGACACCATTGTGCAAGCTGAAACAGAAATTAAGAATACGGTACAATAGCTGAAATCTTAATACAAGAAATAATAGAAATTCACTCTTAGGTTGCTAAAGAGAAACGTATGAGGAAAGTCTCCATCATTGAAAATTACAAGATAATCATCTGAGCCAATGACAATAACTATCTTTAATATTGACGTATCACTTAGCATTCGATATGCGGACATGAGAATTCAAAATTGCTTTACTGCCTCACTATCTTACGTACTGCTTGGTTTTATCTCTACAATCTATTTTTGGGCAAGTACGTGAACTCGTGCGTAAATAATCTATGAAAAAGTTCAGATTATAAATACAATCATTGACTGGCTATTGTAAATTAATATTTTCTGATATAAAAAACAGGATGACAATAGCTTGTGGTTACACCTATAATAAATTAGTATCAGTACTTTCTCCGATAGTGTACTAGGAATTACTCTCTAGCATTGTAAGGCGTAACGCTCTTAATTATTAGATACGATAAGACACCATATAACTACGAGAATCATTAATCGTTAAACATTGAAACAATGATAACTTGTTTCTCCTATCGATACCTTCATAATAGGATTCCGCGCAGGTCCTTTTGTCACTATCATGACTACACAGATCATAATCCAGTTTATCCATACCCAGTATGTATTGTGTTGAGATAGTATTAATCAACTGATTCCCGGTAAAAGCAAAAGTGAGAGAAAAAATCGTTGATTAATATTGATGTAACTTTCTACACAGGTCATCAGTCCTGTAGAGACTGTTCAAAGAATTCTGCCCAATGTAAGACATTATTTATGCATAAAGCGTAAATTTTTGATAATACAGCAAGTTCTTCATGATCAAACCATAAATCTAGACACGGGAAGTTAACTTGATCTCCATCTATCACGTGAGGTACACAAGATCCTAAGCTATAGGGTAAACGCAAGTTAAAGAAAACCGATTAAAAAATCATTCTATAACTAAAGGTCAACCGTAATCGCCATAATCACGCCCATAAAATATTTTACGTGTATGTTCCGTGGTAGTAAAAGTTTGTACGTGTATTGTAGCTCGTATGCTTCTTGTAGGCGTGGTGTCCTGGTTGCTTAATTTTAATCGGGTTGACTCTGATCTCCAGAGGTTGAGACAATATTGCAGAAAATATATTTGTATAATGGAGATTGTGACATGTATCGAAAATCATACTTGATTTTATTTTATGTTTGAGCTGGCTGATCTTATGATTTTCTACGTATTCCGATTGCCCTGCGTTTACATAAGGAAAGTTGAATCTTATATTTTTTTTATTGCGGTGCATTTATTCGATTACAATGGCCTTGCACACCTACTGCTACTGCTTCTTTTTGTACTGACGAAATCTACCAAGGCCGGATGCTGCTTGGACTATTATTTTTTTGCGAATCTATCTTATTCCTTCTAGCTCAACAAGCTATTCAGCGTTCGTCTGAATCGCTACTAGCAAGAAAAAAAAAGTGCAGACAATATATTGAGAAATTCTCATTAAAAAAATAGTGGATTCCAAAATATGACAAAATCAGTATCATTATTTCAAATTGGGTTATTTCATCACAACAAAAATTATTACATTGTATAAGACTCTATACAAAGTTCCAGAAAACAAAAGGTTTCTGTACAAAAATTAAAACAGAATACAATTTTTGCAATAGACAAAAGATCACAGAGCATACAGCACTTCCTGGTCATCTTCCAGCTACACTGAATGAATCATAGAGACACATTTGTCTGACCAATTTTGACGAAACTGTTATAAGAAGTAATTTGCATGTCCAGAATCTTCCGACTAGCGGTACTAATATTAAACTGGACCACATTGTAAAGACATGATACTATACTGTGTACAGTGGGATCAAGAATTGTGAAGGCTGAACGGGAGAACATTGAGTAAACTTAAAAAGCCCGTTAAACTAGTGAACGGGTGGACACATCTTGTTATTTGTTAAAAGCCAACTAACGGAATAACAGAACGGCCGTCGGTGGCCTGGGGCCGATTACGAAAATCCAGGTCATTCCTGGCTTGGTTCAAGTATTGAAAGTTAGTGGGGTACATTAGCTATAGAGTAGCACTTTATATAGATGGTCCTGTTGTTCCTTGACAAGCAGTTCACATTGAGATTTCGTACAGTCCCGGATTTTCCTTCTGAGCCATTAATTCCTTGGCACACCTTTCATTTCTTCAGTTCATTTATAGTTAATTCACAATGATAAGAGAACTTCCGGTTCCGGTTCTTCTTGTGAGTATTCCAGAAAGTGATAGTAAAAGTTGAACTATATTAAAAAGTGATTGCTTTATGAAAAAGTGTTGTAGTGTACTGAGGATTATTTTACTTTATTATGTACAGGTGATGCTGATAGCATCTGCCCAGGCCACGTTTCCGTTTACGTATCACACCTTGCAGTTCCCGATTCCGATAACGCCGCATTTTCTTTATGGTTCTATCCAAGAGAATCCGACTCTGCAGGGATACTCATACACGACTCAAGATTTCAATGGAGGTAGCAGTGGTGTAGTTTTTGTATCAGGACCAGAGTCTGAAGTTAAAATGAAAGAGGAATTAGATGTTATGAAGGAATTAATGGCTGCTGGATCACAAAAACCGTCAAAGGATAATCAAAGCTCTTCTGAGATGGTAGAAGGTAGCAGCACGACTCCCAAATCTGAAGAGTCCAATACCACGACAGAGCAGGATACTATGACTGTGAAAATGGTTGAGAACAAAGAAGAAGATAAAGCATCTGACAAAAAGATGAATGAGAAAAAAACTCCACAAGATTCTTTCTTCCTGCCAAATCCTTATTCTCTGTTTGGATTTCAATCGCAGATCCAGCCATATCCTTTGAATTTCCAAAGATTCTATAGTCCTCCTACAGCTCCAGGATACCTGCAACCTCAAGGAATTTTCCAGGAACAATACCTACCATATAATCAGTACAATGCTTTCCAGAAAAATTACTATCCATCTTCACCCGATTACTACTATCCTTCCCCATCTGGTCTATTTAATCTTCAGGACTTTACAGGACCTGCTGTTAATTCTATCGAAGAAAGTAAACCTGCAGAGATGCAACAACCACTTCTTGGAGTACGGACTTCTCATCCTGAACAAGAAACTTTAAAGGAAACTAGTTCTACTTCAGAAAAAATCAAAGCAATGGAAGATATGAAAGATGCTTCAAAAGAACCAAAACCTGAAGCTGCAGCTTCTGCTGATGTAATGACAGATTCAGCTCCTGCAACTACAATGGAAACTATCACTGCCCAGACCGAAATCGAAACATCAACACTAACCGTAGAAGAACCAGGCTCGGAAATACCTTCTAGCCCAACTGAAAAACCTTGAGACTTTAAACAATAATATGAATACAAGACAGCAGGAGACGGTTTAGATTAGCTTTAAATATTCATCTTTTATTATTTAAGCTCATCTAATATCCCTTTCCCTGTCTTTGTTTTTATACTAGATCCTACTTACCAGTGTGATTTTACTATTATTGATATAAGTTAAATGTTTAATGAATATAAAATAAACCATGATTCAAGGAACATCTATATTACCTATCTATGTGAATGATAAAATATTAATATATCCTTTAACACTATAGCTTCAAACATATTGGCTTAATTTCCACCATGCAGAGTTTAAACAGAGTTGACCAATCACTTATAGGAGTTGAATGGAATTGACCAATGAGGCCTCTAAACTTTGTGTAAACTCTGCACAGTGGAAACTAAGCCATTCTAAGGAATATGCATCGAGAAATAATCAAGCCAAGTAAATAAGAAGTATATAGTAATTGATTCCATGAGATGTCCATGTACTTTGCAACAACAATTTCTGTACCAAGAAGTAAAAGCAACCGTTGATTTATAAATTTAATGAAATGTCTTAAATTACATAGAGGTTTCTGTAGACATTAACCAATTTGTACTCATACTGTCAAGTAATAAAGTTCCCATATTTTATATAAATAGTGGATAAAATGACAGGATTTCGGTACTATAGTCTGACTTACCTAGCAAGAACCCAGGGCCTTTTTGGGTGAAAAGAAAGGCCCTTAACGCGAGCTGATTTGGTCTCAAACTTTGTCAACATTTTCAACAGTTTAATAGAACAACTCTCACTCTAAGAAAAACATCCGTCTTTTTGAAATTTTCAATAATTTTCTTGCCAAAAGACGACACGTCACAACTTACACCACGCTACCGCAAATTGCCAACAGAGCCAATGTAAAACTACATTTTGGAACTAGATCCTTTAAATCTCTCGGAACTTTACGTGGCCATGTTGGCAATCTATAGCAGTTATCGCTTATGCACTTTTTTTTTTTTTTGGAAAATGCTAATGGAATGAAATTACAACGAATATAATGAAATAATCTTTATTCAGCCTTATATTTTTATACACAATATAATATTTTTATTTATTTCATATTCTCATTTTATTCGAAAAATTACCTGTAGGACAGAATCTACGCGCAAAAATATTAAATGTTAATATTGATTCAATAATGAGTTGAATCACACTTTTTAAATGTCATTAAATAACTATTAAATTTTAATACCTTATCAAACTATCAGATCGAACGTTAAATTGCATTTCATTATTACCGAAATCTTAGATTATTTTTAACAGCCTCGTCTTTTTTTATTTTAACAACCGTTTACAACATTTCTGTGTAGATACTTACACAGATAATGAAAAGCTTGTGTGCACAGCCAGCAAAATGTCCCACCTTAGAAGAACTTCCTTTTGTATGTACATATCATCATGAAACTATAATTATTTGCTTTTTAAATACTCTTCAGAATCTTTAATGCTAAAAGCTGCCATAATCCTCTCAAAACGTTATGCGTCCGTTACTATTAGTGTAATATAAACTTGTTCCTATATAATAAATACAAAGAAGTAGTCTTTTATAACTTTTTAAATTATATTATTAAATGATAAGTTTACCTTTTCTTTGACTAGACTTTATTACTCCCATTTCAGAAATGTTGTTTATTAATTCATTTATGGATGTACCAGTATCCTCATTAACAATGCGTAATGTAGGAATTGGTTTGTTGACCGTTTGTGTGTGCCACACTAATATCTGCAAAGTTCAATATAATTACTTAATGTTATCAACTTGCAGACTAATCAAGTGATTATCTATTAATACCTTTGTACAGTTATCGGCGAGAGGTTCTATGTCTTCGTAACGAAGACCTAAACTTTTTAAAAACACGTCTTCCTCATAACCAACTTTGAAAGGCATGATAGCACCAGGGGAAAGTTTCAAAAACTCGATGGAAACAGCAAAACCAGCCATGTCAACTGGAAATCTTCTATTTGCTGGCCAAGAATCAAAAAATCCAACAACTTTGCCCTGAGCCAAAAAATGAAGACTACTTTAACAAATGCATTAATTATATATTAACTCCATGGCTACAAAATCGGACAGTACCTCTTTGACAACAGGAGCACTAACAGCAAACTCCCCTATTAAGCCAACCGGAAACATAGATACTTTTTTCGTATTACGAATCTCTTGGAACAGATCCAGGTCAAATGTATTGTCATCATCTCCAAAGTAGAGAACGCCACTTTCAGCATTAGTTCTTATCCAGGATAAAGCGGCACGACGATTGGCTACCCCACGAGGAACTTGCTGTTTATCATGTTTCCTATAAACCTCTGGCATCGGACTGGCAAAAACAGTCAGTGGAATTTCTGTACAAAGCAATAGTAATGGTAATACAAAACCAGCTTTATGGAACTAGCATGGTTTACAAGCTCCCCAAATGGAAAAATGTTTACCAAATTTCTTTAGCAAGGATATCAAATTTGGATTGCAATTTTTATTGTCGTCAGCAACAATCCAATGTAAATTCTTTACGTGCATTAATGTCTGACCGAGTCGCATTAGCTCAGGAAACTGTTCCCGTCTAGGGTATGTTGGTGTAACAAAATATATCATAGGTAGTTTTACATTATCGGAGTTCACAGAAGACTTCATAACTATGGACTCGTAACATAATCGCGAGTTGTCATTAGACATTGCTAATACAGTATCGGCTGCCATATATCCTTGTAAATTCCATATGGTAATTACAGTGATAACCATAAGTCCCACCATGACCATAAAAGTGCACCTCAGATTTCTGATATTGTCCATTGACCACCATTCCCTTGAAAAGTAACATTTTCATCTGATATCACGCCACGTCATGATGTAAATAGTTAAATGTAAATTTCAGTCATTACACAGTTATCAAACATTATTTAAGGTACATAACGAGCATCCGATATTCTCCAAATCACTTTACTTCAACAAACTTTTAAGTAAACGAAAAACTGCTGTATAAGAAAAGAGCAACCCATTTTTACCTCTTCCGCATAATTTTGTAGCTGTTCGAATCTGGTCAGTCAAGCCAACATTGAAAATAATCTGAAAAAATGATGTTGAACCAATTGAAATTTCAAATTGCTCGCTTTCTCAATCGTTTCTATCTGTCAATTGGGCACGTGATGCCCTGATATACATTTAGCGAAGCGCACATACTAAAAAACTTTGTATCGGAAGCTGCTTACCTGTTTAACTGGCATTAAGGATTCAGTATCGTCAGAAGGACATTAATCACAATCGGATAAGATTTGACAACTTCCAAAAGCAGATTGTGGAGCTGCTGGCCTGGACAACAACCTCAAGACGGGCAGTCACACATCGAATTAAAAAAATGTTGTCTGTCCTATGTAAAATACAGTAGTCATACTATAGTGCTCACCTGTAACTCGCTCGATCCCAATGAAAAGACAACAGTTTTTAATTATTACCGATTATTACTTCAACAGAATGGACGCTAGCGAATGCTGAACTCACGAAATGAGTTTAGCATACATACTTATACTATATTTATGAATTTTCTGCAGATGTATTTCTAAAGCGTTATGCACGTTCTATCCATTCGGTCTGCGCAGACGAAATCGCTGGCGTCATGAACCTTGAACTCGAATTATACCAGTTACTTTAATAATGAGTATAGGGGCAATACATATCATTCGCGATTTCGCGAATCCTCTGGATGATTGCCAAATCATTCCGAAACAAAAAGTAACGGAATGGATGTTGACTTTATCGACGTCGATGAATACAATTTTACAAGTATAGTTGTCATCGCCATTAGATGGTACTATGGTCGACTATTACCGACGGCCTGTAACTTCAAAATGGTTATCATAGGAAAATTACCATGAAAGGATTGCAAAACTACATTCCGAAATGTACTTATTTACCGCTGTACTGACGCTTCGCATTCTAGTAGATATTTCCCGCATTCCAATAGGCAGAGGAGATTCTAAAGGACGAGGAGGGTGTTCGGAATTTGAGTTCAAATAATATACGCGTACATACTTATTAAAACTTGTGGTTGACACTAAGAGGTATGTGATAATTAATATATCTGGAGCTCAGACACAACACGGTGTACAGCAATTCCTATTATGCTCATGTCTTCCTACAATACTTTATTTAGGAAACAGATTCGTATGGAAGACACGGACTACCGGTTGACTTACATGGCGCCATTGTTATCGATAGAATACACTGAGTGCAATAGACTCACTATTTTTATGATTATCATCATTCTCTTCCTGGATGAGTCTTGCAAATATCAAAGTGTTTCCAGGGATCTGACTGCCGTGATTATAGAAATTGTATTAATAGCTTTCATTAGTGACTGTAGCAGACAGTAATATATTTCGCATTGTTCAGAATCTACCCATTTTTGAACTAATCACTATCAATCAATGCCGGACAAGAATTCTGTTTCTTTATAAAATTTTGCCAAGTCATTTAAACAATATTATATTTTTTGTCTGATCCCTATTACTCAAAGAAATTTCTAAAATTAACATGTAATACAATAGTGCTGGGACTGCTTGTTAACCTGTGAATCCTGGAAAAACCCAGGAAGCAATATATATTCCGAAATTGAAGAATCCTGCATTAATCCCGACCCCAGTAAACCCAGGTATCTAAGAAAAGGTTCGGATTTTCGGCAAGGATCAGAGCAGGTATCCATTTATGTATTTTCTACTTATAAATTATTGGCAGGTTATTTGAAATTTTCAATGATAACCATGGAAATCAGGATACATTCCTGATACTGGAACAGTACAATTTGAAACCTTTATAGTTTACAACAAATGGGAATTAAAATAATTTGCTCTACTCATTTGAATGATTAACGGTTTGCAGGACTTCACGGTTCTGTACACGTAACGGATTCTCCGGCGGTTATTGTATTTATAAACAGATATAGGAGTATGCTACGAGTTACCAATAAATTTTGGTATAGAATTTTAAAAATAACAACATCGTCAATTAATATTACTGTTAACCAGGAAAGCAGTGCTGGAGAAAGTATTTCCAATGTGAGGGAAACTCCTGGTGCTTCGTTCGAGGGTAGATTCGTATACTACACCCTCCCCACCACGCCACAGCAACACTGCGCACTCGGCATCACCCGGCATCAGTCGATCGCTGGCCTCAGCACCAGACGTACATATACATATAACAAATCAGTTGCTGGCGTGTTACGGCCACTTTTCAACGAGCAATTCAATTCTACCGTCTCCTGAAACGGAAATAGTGAAGTGCAATAGTACTTGTATCGGTGCATGTACTCTGATTAGTTTGTGAGAAATAATCTTCGACTTGAAATTCACCGACTGTCAACATGAGTACACCAGTGAAGAAGGTGCCCATTCATTTGCAGGTCAGTCATTACTACCGCTAAGTCTCAACTCTTATTTAGTTAATATACCATTTTGTCACAAGTTTACATTGAGATAACAGACAGTTTTTGAGTCTACGATGAAACGTCCACTCGATCAGACATACAGGCAATAGGTTATGTAATACGTTTATCAAAGTAAAAATGAGATAGTCCATTCAGTATATAAAAATAAGTGTCATCCTCGACTAGAGGATGATTTAATCAATTAAACTCACAAATTCTCTGAGGATGTTTATTAAGCGATACGCAGACCTTGTATATTCTGCGCTGAATAAATAATTAAAAATTCTGCAAATAGATTTCTAGTATCTTTTTCTTGTCTTTCAATTTTCAATCTCTCATGTTATACCAGACCGGTTAAGATAATATGTGTCAGTGAGTGGAATTACTGCTGATTCGGCAGTTATTTTTCTAAACGTTATATATAGACTCACTCATTCATGTCAATACGTTATATCTTTATGCAAACTCTACTCTGTTTTTCGCATGAACGGGCCTACGGGTGAGGTGTATCTTATAATTACTTGGTTCATCGTCTTTCTAATGGACTAGTGAAATGAGATACAGAGAAAGACGGGATGGGCCATTGAAATTGAAACGGACGCGGACACAATGTATCAGCACGCGCATGCACAGCCAGTACGTCGCACATATTACGCATTACGTATTGACGCAACTGCAAAGCCGTTGATCGAAATATCCGACACTGTGCGTCTTCCGGTCTTCTACGGAACCGAAGGCGAAAGTTTAATATAATCTGGTTTCGAGATCGCAGGCTTACCTACCACATACTACATTATTGATCCAAGGGGTCCTTATGCGCGGTTAGTGCTCAGACTTCTAAAAGAAACATACATGAAGTAACAAAAGATACGTGTACCTGCAGTACACTACTCTCACCTGAAGTACATAGGGCAAAAAACTGTCCTTCTTACGACTAAAATTCTTTGAAATATTTATAGTTTTACATATGAGAGTTCACTCCTTACGTGCATTATGCAAGTATTTAATTAGGAAGTACAATAGAAAAAATGTAATGGCATATGGTGTGACTTACACGAGTCTAAAAAAAAGCTAACATTTAATAGCCACTTGTGCAAAATTGTGTTAACACTCAGGCCGAGCATTCTAGTAATTCTACAAAGGGGGATGTAACGCAAAAGACAGACAACCCTTTGCGGGTTTTGATCACGCATGGCAGGCTTGTACAGAGTCGAGGTTTGGTAACACTTTTTAACAATGGGCACCGTATATAGCAGATATATAGATCGCCCGTGTAGATTTGTTTACCAGGCTGCCACGTAATACACTGTGTATAATAGTCTTTGAAACACGCAGTTTCGTCCGTTCCAATTTCAGTGGAGGCCGAGCGTTGATTTCTAGGCGTCCAATCGAATCCAATGGAAAGATTCGCCAAGGTAGATATTAATGTCTCGATGTTGGTATACCTTTGCTGCTGGTGGAACAATGGACCACCATCATCCCGTTAGGTTTTACACAGTGAATTATCTCTCCTAGAACGGAGATCACGAGATACTCTGAGGTGGAATTGAATTTATTAATTGTTAGGCAGAGAAATTAATGGATAGAAAGAAAGGAGGTGGTTCAATATACAACAGTAGATTACAGACTTAAATATAATTATGCAAGATGAATCCAGCTCGAAATATCTGTAGGATTTGACAGCTGTCATAGGAACTTTCTGCTTGTGTAATATCAGCCATATTGTATAGCTAAAAAGGGTTTCTTTTTTGGATGATAATTTACAAATTTAGTTGAAATTATTATGTCTCTTGCAGATCCTTAATCCACATTACAAATACATATCGGCACTACTCTGCTTGATTTATGAAAAATCCTGTACCAAATAGAAAGGTCGAGTATGATTAATCCACGGAATCGACTAGTGTAGATCGATAGTTCGTCGACTTTGCTCTATAATGGGTCATCGGGTGGAAAAGCGATGAGTGGAAAGATTTTATAGCTACTGGCTGTTTCAAATTCTACAATGCTTCTTTGCCCGTAGGAGCAGCTACATGTCGCTATAAGGAATTACGTATTAGGATTGATTTTTATTATATATGCATTGCCCTTAACTGGTTGATAAATCATTCTGAAATATTGTTAAACCTTGGCTAGACGCCATTGCTGGCTTCTCCGTGTCTCAACGAGTCTAGACCCTGTGGAACCGCTACTGCGAATCGATAGTACGTCGACACTGCTGGTAATGCCGTGTTGGATGAAAGCGGTGGAAAATGTAGAAGGTTTTTCACGTGAGAAGTTTAGGCAGTACCGGGAGTGTATTCTTTATTAGGAAGACTGGCTAGATCGTAGACTTGCACTAGATTTTCTAAATTTACCTTATACGCATTTAAAACTTGATATTAACCTGTTCTTAGTGGAAGTTCAAGACGGACTGAATTATCCAGAATTTGGGACTCGAGGAATGAGGACGATAAACGAGAGTGAATTTCGCAAAAGCTGAACCGAAATACACAGAAGCACCGTTTGGCAGTGTGTCAGGATTTTGTAAAAATATTTCTGAGACTCATAACAGCATTTCTTTTAGACATCAGAGTGTGCTAGTCTGTTACGAGCAGATAGACGATGGGAATTACAGTTGGTGTGTAGTAAATATATAAAAAAAAAAAGGTAAAATGGGATGGACAAGGTTACGTCATTGTACGTACGAGCGTGGCGCCGGTTTCTCCTGACTGAGAATACAGGTTGCTCATTCTAGTTGTGGGGTATTCACAAAGTGTAAAAATAGTATACGTAGCAGGCAGGTGCGTCCCGCCAATTGCTATAGGATGCCAAGCGATAGGGTACCACTAAACTATAGCAAAGGTTTCAAGGAATATATGCTACACACATGCGGCGTAAGACCTATAGTCAGTGGCTCAGACCTGGGATGAACTAACTGGACCGTAGAGGACAGTCGCGTGACCTGCTTCCTTGGTTCTTTGCACACGTGAGCCAACGTAAAACACGTAAACAATGCTGTGTGAGGTCTCGCTGAGGTCTCTGTCAGTGACCTGGCATTAATCCTAGAGAAAGAGTGGAAAGCCGCTTGACCGACTGTCGTGCTGGAAATGCTGCGAAGCCAAGCCAAGGCTTGTGGATTCGCAGTAGCCTGACTGAAACGGCCTGTAGTAGATGGAAAATATAAGGCTTATGAAAGTTGAGAGTAGAATAGAATTTTGAAGTCTCCAATCGACAATGGTTGTATTAGAAATAATTATTGTCCTATTATGAGACACCGAAAAGACCTGTAGAATTATCATGGAATAATTTTTGGTCGACGAGGTTATCCATAGGAAGTTAGAAGAAAGTATTGAAGGTCAGTTGATAAGAATCGTACTTCTTTTTACATCATTGGCATACAATGGGTATTCACTTTGTGATATTGATATTGGTCTATCTACATATGCACGCGTGAGTATATATGCGTCAGGATGACTTCGAACCGAAGGTCTTTCTAAATTTAGTTATTTTCATTTCAGTAAGTTCATTGAAAAAAAAAACGAGGCGCCAATCACGATTTTCGGATTGCAACGAAGTAATTCGAAACTCGCGAGATTCGAGGAGACGAAAAGCCGGAAGTTGGTATCGATTGGAGACCGTGCCAGCCAATCCTAGAAGAGCAGTAGGTCGCGTGTTTCGGGTTCTTGAGGTTCCTCGTCGTTTTTGCGACCTTTCCTTTGAAGCAAATGCACGCACGATTGGCTCGCATTATTCTTTTTGTTGCTTTCAATTCCATTGCTATTTTCAAGCGCAGGCCTTCCATCACACGGAATAGAGAAGTTGGCTATCCGTTCATCTGCTATTCCAGTTTTATTACATAGTCGTTCGATTCCTGAAATCATTACTATTTCCATTACATTGCCAGCACTCCATCCAGTATTCTATATCTTATGTTGGTAATAGAGAAACTCTGATGTGTAACAAGTTTCTAGAATGTCAAGGTCTACTCCAACGCCCACGTGCTGAAAACTCGTGTACCGTATGTATCGGCTGTACCATAGGAATCCCTGTAACATTATTTGTTAACAATTCGAAAGAGTAAAAGTTTATTTCCATATTTGGGGTAGCTAGGAAAAAGAAATCATAAAGTTTCTAGGCAAGACTCGAAGCTCATAGACTACTATAACTTTAACTGAAATATCGAATCCGTTTACATGTTCGAATTGATTCTTTAAGAAAACCTAATTTTGTAAATCCAGTGTATAAGTCACACCAGGATCAATCGTGTTATCTAATTCTCACTGGAAGCGCATTAGGATCAATGACAAAAATGTCCTGCGGCTGTTACAGGGTATCTAGGGAGGACCTAGGGGCTAAGAGCACTGCCCTGAAAATCCATATCCTGGTAAATACGGTGACACCACGGTGGAAGTATGCAAGGGAAGGGTAGCGACCCTCGCACAATAAATGCCAGAGGGAGCTTCACCTTATTTATATTTCACAGCAAGAGGTCCATTGCTCTTCTGACCGGCACGGCTGGATGGTGAATTAAAAATTCCCAGACCAGTTTTTCACACCCACAGTTTTTCATTAAATTCAAAATAAGTATGTAGCAAGGGGGAAAAATTGTCGGGACTAGTGATTTTGATTTAGCGTATTCCACGAGGTTTTGGAATTTATAAAATTTCCTTTGCGTCTGACAGCAAAAAATGGAGTGTACATGTATTTTTAAAGGAGGAGGAATTACTAGAGTGTTGGGTTGACTTACTCAAAGAGACAGGGGCGACACGGTGAAGTTAAAAAATTAAAAATAGAACTCAACAGCGGCGTAAAAGCTCTGAAAACAAATGTACCCCGGTGCTTTGGTGCTTGCATATTGTACAATCACTCTGATGTATCCCATATAGATGGAGGAAGACAGTCCATGAAAGCGTCAGACGTTTACTCATACGACAAATGTTGTTTTTCATGCTTCTGCCTATTTTAAAATGGCAATAAATTAATTGATTCCTTTTTTAATATTTTTCAGAGTGCCCAGAATCGGCTGCTCATAAAAAATGGAAAGGTCGTCAACGAGGATGGAATTATTGACAGCGACGTCTACATTGAGGATGGAATCATCAAGTAAATAAAGAAGGAATATTTAATAATCGCCACTAGGAAAAGAAACCTCGAAGCACATTCTGTCCAAGTGAAAATTAAAAGAATTGAAATGCGTTTCTTGATTCTAAACCGGTTTTATCGGCAGGGGAAACTCCGGTGGCCGTTGTGTGTATGTACGTGGCGTGACAATCTGCACGCCGTATCAACAGCCGGACATGGCCAGTAGAGACCCTCGTTTCTAACTTAACTCGACCTACCCGTACCCTGCTTCGGCTCCCCTATCGAATTTGATTGTAGATTAAACTCGTTGGCCACCGGGTAAACCGACGTTTAGTGAGTCAGATGCATTAGCGAATCATGGACAGGGAAAGAAGAAAAATTTATATTTACAAAAAAACTAGAAAACCAACGAGTAAAGTTGTGGATGGTGTGTAGTCTACGTTAGAGTAATAGCATTGGTTATTTTTAGGGGTTGTTTTACCTTCGAGGGTGGTACAGCACGTGTTCAGTCCAGGATCCAAAGAGAAATTCATGTGGCTTCTTTAAACGTAGATCCTAAATTTATACCATTCAACGGCGGACCTGATCTATTACACTCAGTAACCAATGAGCCAAAAAAATATTAGTAAAATTTATACTTTGATATTTTTCATATAATATAGTACTTTGATTTAACATTTAGTGACGTGTCAGATAAACGGATGACTCAATTTTTTCTTCTGTGCTTTCCTTTAACACGGACCAAATATTATCGTAACGGCCTTCCATGAAAAGTCTGTTTAGACTTACGCTTCTTGTAATTTTGCACAAGGCGTCAGAGTTTGATGAGTTTGGAAATGCGCCTAAAGCCATACGCGTTGCTCGGGTTAATTCTTTTTTTAAACCTCGTGGTGCTAACTGATATCCAGGATCTTAGCCATTAAATATACAACTTATCAAAGAGTCTCTTAAGTCCTTGTGGCAGAGAGAAATCACGTCAGGCCGTAAATCCTTTGAAAAATGGCTGTCAGTCCCAGGATATAAAGAATGTATAATATTTTTCAGACAACTGGGTCGCAATCTGATAATCCCTGGTGGCACCAGGACCATCGATGCCAGAGGAAAGTACGTGATGCCGGGTGGAATAGATCCGCACACTCATTTCGAGTTGCAACTGATGGGTGCTACGTCCGTGGATGATTTCTATCAAGGCACCAAGGCTGCCGTCGCTGGCGGTACCACGATGATAATTGATTTTGTGATTCCCACCAAAGGGGAGACACTACTGGAGGCTTACGACAGATACAGGGCGACGGCTGATGAGAAAGTTTGCTGCGACTACGCACTGCACGTTGCTGTGACATCTTGGAATTCAAAGGTGAAAAATCTGCCAAAGAGCATGTAGAGTATAGAAGGGTGTTTGAACGCATTTGGCTGAATTAGGGCCAAGTGCGTTTCTGTCATGGAAACGCGACATCCTGTTTTGCTGGATGCAATTTTACTGTGCATCACGTCCGTACGCAAATGACGCTAGATAATGACGAGAATGACGAATAATAAAGGGCTGTTAAGAGTGCAGCCTCTGTGACGTTTCATGCTTAAGTTACCTCTTGGAGACGGGGTCAATGAAATGGCGTTGGAAAATTACATTTTAATTCTTATTTATTTATTTTAATTCACAATTAATTGAAGAGGAGAGGTCATGTTGCTTCTGAATTTATGTAGTGCAGTTTGACAAGTCGCTCGTGCTCTAGTTTTGATAGTCGGCGCTTTCGGGGAGGCCCACTTGATGAAGTTCCTTACAATGTGAGACTCGCGTGAGGTCATCATCTGACATGTGTGTTACAGTTCACACGGCCCTCGTGCGCGCTTCGTTACTTTTTATAATTATCTCGGTAAAGCCATGGCTTCACTTCCCACTGAACTGAGATACTGATGGGTGATATGTGGATTAGAACTAATGAGATTTATATAATTAGCATACACTAGGATTGCCAGTGAAATCAACGCATTAATATTGAGATTTTCTTGTACAAGTATTATTTAGAAATTTTTAATGGCTAGTGCTTACTCTTCTCTTGGCAGTTAATAGCGGACAAATGATTATGGCTATAGGCTCTGGATGATGGCAGGATTTAGAGAAACGCCTGATTAGGCAATTTTTTTAGTCGTGCTTTTTTCGTCTGTCATTATTAGTAGCTTAGTCAGTCATTGAAACCAATCAAGTGTAACACCCTTTTGGCGCCTGATCAATCAATTAACTTGAATTACAGTATCGGAGGAAATCACTTGAGGATCATAGAAACTCATGTATAGTGTTGTATGACGAATGGCGTGCTAAGTTTTTTTTTCAGTGGAAACTTTCTTGTGAAATGTTTTTACATTAATTGTTGTAAACTCGAAAAACGTATCGACTTTCTCTCTTGGGTCCCATAAGAGGCTACTCGACGCAGTCTAGTACTATTCCATTAACTGGTTATTTCTCTTCTCAAGTAAACTTCTAACCCACATGCCATGAACGACATACATGCCATACATGGTTAAGCAACTAAGGAATCTGTTCTGTAAATTGTAAATACGCGCTTAGCCAATGGCATTCCTCGTAGAATAGGAGAGGCGTTAAAGAATTAAAGGGCCGTCCATAAGTATTCACTTAGTTAGGATTACGTAATGACGATGTGTACTCTTTTCAGGTGAAAGAGGAAATGGCTACGTTGGTCAAGGATCACGGTGTGAACAGTTTCAAAATGTTCATGGCTTACCGTGATCTATTCATGCTGAGGGATAATGAGCTCATCCAAGCCTTCACAGCTTGCAAGAGTCTCGGTGCTGTTGCACAAGTGCATGCAGAAAATGGAGACTTGGTAGCCGAGGTGAGTTGCATTTGTACAATAATTTCGGATTATAGTTATTCAAATAATATCTAAAATCATTCGTTTATTCGTTTTTCAGAACACCAAGAGACTTTTGGAAGCTGGTGTAACAGGACCAGAGGGTCACGAGATGTCTAGACCAGAGGAAGTGGAAGCGGAGGCTGTTAATAGGGCTTGCGTAATAGCCAATCAGGTAATTGACAGAACAGCAAAAATTAATTACAAACGTTGACACATATACACGCTCTTGCACCCGTTCTCGATATTATTGTGATTAAACTCCATCACTTTTTTCACTTTATTTTCAATGTCTTTTTGCACATTGGCTGCAAAATTATTTTTGATTAAACTTCTAGTAGAGAATCCTATGATTTTGCACGCTTAGGTTCAATGTCCACTGTACGTAGTGCATGTGATGAGTCGTAGCGCGGCTGAAAGTTTGGAAGCCGCACGAAGACGCGGTGTCGCAGTCTGGGGAGAGACTTTGGCCGCAGCATTAGGAACCGACGGTACAAACTATCGGCACAGCTGTTGGAGGCATGCAGCAGGACATATACTGAGTCCGCCGCTGAGACCAGACGAAAAGACACCGGAAGTCCTTATGACAAAACTAGCAACGTGAGTGTCCAGTTACAGAAATCTTTTTAGGGATCAACACTGGGCGTTCCTTTGGAAGTGCCGGAAGGAAAGGCAATATGAATTTCGTCTGTGCCTAGATAAATTTAGGATTCTTAGAGTACTTGGTCAAAAAATATCTTTTTTTTTAATATCTCGCTTGCATGACACAGGCTGAATGTAAATGTTTTCCTTTGCCTGACATTTAAGTTACCGTTTCTCACTTTACTATGCTACGCAGACGGCACGCTCTTATGTTCACGTTAATGCACCAGTGCACAATCTAGGCAATGTCCATTCCTTAAGGATAGTGCCAATCCTCTTAAGGACACCTTGTGTGAATATGGCTAAAGTAAATATCTTGAGTGGGCTTCTTCCGAGGTCTACCTCACAGAATATATTTGTTAATGGAACACGTGACGTGTATCATCCGTTTCAAAATTAGTATTCCGCTCGAGTAGTATCTTCTTGCCGTGGTAAGAAGTGTTAATTTTTTTGAAGCCGTCTGTTACCGGGCGGTCTAACAGTATCAATTAAATCCATCCAGTCGTATTGATTAATGAATAAAAATTGTATGGGCCATATTCACAATATTTGTATGTATCTGTTATTCGTTAGCTGTGGAAAATTGTCTTTTGGTTGGTATTACTCTTTTGAATGATCATGCCAGTATATCTAATGGCAAAGTCCCACCTCTTGGGCTCAGGTCAATTGTCCTCTGTACGTGACAGCCGTCATGAGCAAATCTGCCGCCGATGTGATAAACGGGAAGCGTGCTGACGGTGCCGTCGTCTTCGGCGAATCGTTGGCCAGCAGTCTGGCTATCGATGGTAGAGAGCAATATGGAAAAGACGCTATGAAAGGAATGAGATTCGTTACTTCGCCACCACTCAGGCCTGATCCCACTACACCTGCTTATTTGATCGAACAACTTGCTCAGTAAGTAAAAAAGGATGAAGACCCTGGCCGTGTAAAGATAGAAAAACAAAATTCCCGGAAGCTGTACGTGATGTAAAATCTTGATGTCGGTTTTGCAACGTGTAATATTAAGCTACTCAATTTTAGTGCTTGTTAAGCCAGACTCTTGGAGTACACTTATCTAGTATCTGACACACTGTATACCGGAGTACTCTAATTATTAGAAGAGATGACTAAGTTCTTAATGGACCAACATCTTTCTAGTGGTATGAAAAAGCACTTGTGATATTCATCCATGGGTTGCAGAAGTGGCTGACGTAGTGTGGACTTAAAAATAGTTGACGGGAGTAGTGAGGGAAGTGAGAGATAATTAAAAGCATATAAAAAAATGTAACGGATGACTCCTCTGGATGAGAATATATTACTGTGTATATTTAATGGTCTTGGAATAGGTAATAAATTAACTATACGGACATGCCAATTGCGCAGGAGCTATCTGTACATCACCCACGCATTGTTATGTATGTGCTCTTGTGCTAATGGCAAACCGTGGGACGTGTTAAAATAGAATATGCGTTATTGCAAAGGAAAAAAAAAATGTTTATACGAAGGCAAAGGAAAACATTTGGTTTGTGCGAAGCGGAGAACGATGATTGAATTTTTATTGTTATACAAGAGATTGTGGAAATTTTTAACAGAAGTGTTTTTGCGTGTTTGAAATATTTAATTCTTACCTCGTCGTATACAGGGACGGTTTGCAGACCACCGGAAGTGACAATTGCACTTTTAATGCTGATCAAAAAGCTATTGGCAAGGACGACTTCTCCAAGATTCCCAATGGCGTCAATGGTGTCGAGGACAGAATGTCTATCGTCTGGGAGAAAGGTGTTCACTCTGGTATAATGGATCCTACGAGATTTGTAGCTGTGACCAGCACGAATGCTGCGAAGATCTTCAATCTGTATCCCAGGAAGGGCGTCATAGCCCTAGGATCTGACGCGGACATCGTCATTTGGGATCCTAGCCGGAAACGAACGATCAGCGCTCAGACTCATCATCAGGCTGTGGATTTCAATATTTTTGAGGTAGGTTCAATGTTTTATAATATGATCGCTGCGATATTCATTTACTTTGTTTATGTAAATTTCCATTAACAAAAGACTTTCTGTTCAGGGTATGGAGGTACATGGTGTGCCCGAGTACGTTATAGTAAATGGTCGTGTCTGCTTGGACGAGGGCGATTTAAAAGCTGTTCATGGTTATGGAAGATACGTAGAGACTCCTGCATATCCTGCTTACGTTTATGATCTTGTCAACGCGCATGAGAAGGTAAGACTAATTTGATTATTAACATAGAAGCATATGATGATTTTTATTTTTTAACGATTCCAGAAACCTAGAGGAGTTCCCAGGAGCGAGGCCGAAGCCAAGAAATTTGCTGAAGAGGATGCACAGCTGGCAAGGGCTAGAGAGGCTGCAAGAGCCGCAGCTGCAGCTGCAGCAGCAGCAGCAATTTACCACGAGAACAACCACACGAACGGTATTCACGAGTCTCCAAAACCAAAATTGCCAGCAGTCTCCTGCATCCCGACACTTCCGGATTCTGCCGTTGTTACTCCGTCTGCTAAAGGACCACGTCTTGAAGGACAAAGAAATCTGCAGGACTCAACCTTCTCCATTAGCGGTACGTTTTATCCCTTTCACTTTAACGTAGCGTTGATAACGAAAGTACAACATACGGCGGTCCTCTTTAGGTTGTCCAAAGATATTAAATTGTTTGTGCTCCCTGGTGTTAAAGATAACAGAACAGATAAACTCTAGATAAGATATCGCAACGACGATGCTACGTGCCTACACCTCTCTGCCTCTGACTTTCACGTGGTTTAAATTCAGATCAATCGTGCACTGCATTTTTTACTCAAGTACAAAATTTGCATTGATTAACGCCTAACTGTAGTAAGATAACAAAATATTGTACTACAAACATAGGTTTTTATGTTACGGTATGACACTCCCTTGAGAAAAAGTATCGAATCCTCTCAATAACAATAATACAAGAGAAATCTTTATTTTCCAAACTTCTTGTACTAAAAAATTATTGTTTTCTATTTCAGAGGACGTAGACGAGGCACGACGAGCCTGCATTCGTGTGAACAATCCACCAGGTGGTCGCAGTGCCGGTGGATTCTGGTAAAAAGTAACAATGATTCGCTTTAAGCGCAACAGATGATAGTTTCAAGAGAGACTATCCTTATACCATACTCCCTAAGAAATTTCCAAAATCAATTCTTGGACCAAGAGTGTATCTCCATATGACTCTTCTCAAAATTCTTAGAATTGATTGGTCAGTGTACCATACCACTCCCTGCTCCGATGCCTCAATCCTGAAGCCAGCCGACATATCCGCTTCTGAAGTTTCGCTATCAACCAAATATTACGGAGTAAGTTTTTTTTTTTCAAACTTCAATATCCTTCCAATCCATTAAGGTCTGTCCCGATCAAGGAGGATTCGGCACCTACGGGCCAGTAAAGTTTAACGAGCACAGAACAACCGGTAATTACTGTGTTATAATTTACCAATGTTCAATCTACTTTCCGGTGATTTTCTAATATCTCTCTCAAGAGTATGAATGGAGACTAAGTATTTGACGTGAGAGAAACTAAAAAAAAAAATGTATCCGTTAAAGGCATTTAACGAACCGTATCGTTGTTTCGTTGTTTAAATTAAATTATGCTTGGTGCGAAGCTTGATATTTCTTTTTTGGAATATATAAGGTGTATAAATATAATATGCGTATAAGTATATGTTACGGCCAGGCCGCTAGATAAATGGAAATTGACCCGCAGCGGTGCTTGGGAACAATTGGAGTGAGAGGAAAGCGTAGAGCAAGAACAAAAACAAAGATGACCAGTGTCTATATTGAAGTAACAGAATAATTTTGTTGAAGTAAAATGCGCATGCGCATATACGTTAAGTTTGTTAAGTCATTAACTTGATTTTATTTAACACATCACGACACGCATATTAGAAAGTAAAGTTATATTAGACCTTAGATATAATTATTAACGCGTAAGACTCTCTTATTTTAGAGAAAGATATCTGTTTGATGGGATAAGTCTATACTCGTACAAAGGACTGTTCGTCTTGAGGTTTTATTATTTTTTATCTTTGTTTTTTTTTTCTATTACACTATGTTGTAACGAAAGTATCGCAATCATCTTTTTAAATATGTCAAGTACAAGTTTATTTTAACACTGAATATTTTTACGGTTTCTTTTTTTCTTTTTCTTTCTTTCCTTCCTTTCCTTATCATATATTTTTTTGTAGAAACACGCAATCGCTATAGGTTCGGTCGCTACGCCATGATTTTACTTAATTCATGAAATTGCTCCTGGGACATAGAGGAGCCATTTCTTTTCTTTCGTTTCAAAATTTCAATTTTTTATGAAAATTTATGAAAATAATGAAAAATAATACAACGGCTTTCTCGCTTGCAAATCAAATTTATCCGTAAAGGATGTTACATATTTCTCATGATCTTGTGTGTGAATTGAAGAAGTGCTTGTGTCGGTGGATCTTATAATATATTTCCACAACTGGTTATTAGTTGGGACTCCTGTTTTTTTATTTTCAAAATCTATGTACATGTACTTACACTTCGACTATTGTGCATTACAGAAGTTCCGAGAGCTTCTGCTTTAGAAAAAAAAGAAATTGAATTGCTATGCCTGGAGAAAAGAAAAGTATCCGTGGACTTTCCAGGTACAATAGTTTTAGGATTTTTACTCCATTTTGAAAATTTCATGCACCGTATGGCTACATACTCGAAAGACTATATATTGCTAAATGCTAGCGTACTCAGTATTGTATTGTAATTCGGGAAAATTTTCAAAAATTCAATATAGCCATTACTGCCAGTAAAAAAATCATTTTTTAACGTCGATTCGAGTTTTTTAAATACACATCACGAGATACTATTAGTATCTCTCTATGATGCCGTCATGGTTAATGATGATAATTAGCATTCATTATACTTAATGATAATGAGGGTGTATCATCATATGGGCCAATGACGATCGTGAGCTTTAGATTAATATATTTAATGGTTGGTTATTCTATTTCATAAATAACAATTTGCAAGCGCAATATGATTAGACAAGAGCCAACGATACAAATGTGTTATTGATTAAGAGTGAGTTATAGGTGACGCGATTATTTATAACTATACATATTACAACAGATGCGTCAGAATCGTTCGAAATATCAAAGGAAAAAAAATTGACAAAACAGTGAATATCTAAATTTCAAAATTCAAGCCAGCCATTTTTTTGGAATTAAAAAGTAGTAAGCGTTAAAGAAATTAGTGAATTATTTTCAAAAAGGGAGCGATCAGCCAAGAATTTTGGAAATTTACATATCGCCACTCTTGGATAGGTATATTTTTTTTTCAAAAGGGCTGGCTTAAATTTCTGAAAAAATTGTTTGAAAAAGAGACACTTCTTGACGCACACATTTTCGCTACTCGCGTCTCAAATAGCTCGGATCGACTTTGGGACTTTTTCTACTGAATTTTTTATCGGGTCTTACGATAGTGCATGGCGACTCTTAGATTTTTTCACGATGCTTCGCCCGTAGTTAAAGGGGAAGAGAATAAAGTTTCCAAAGGTCATAAGTCAAAAAATAAATGAAAATGCATCATATAACTGCTATAGTCTTACTACATATATTTGTGGATTGGTCGAAGAGAAGTATTATTATACAAGGTGCCTGAAAAGGACTCACATATATGATATAGTCGTAGGAATTTGAAAGAATACTGAATGTCAAAGACTCGAATTGAATGTACGAATCAAATTTGTATGCTCACTTGAAAGTATCTTTGAAACAATTTTACATTTCAAGTTTCACCTGATAAGTAACATGTATTTTGCAGTCTATCATAATTGTACTTTTCCTTAACTTTTTTTCGAATGGCAGTAACAAAATAATTGTGGAAACATGTTGAATTTCGAAATTTTGTTGTTCCTTTATATTTCTTATTTTTTTTCTACCGACTGAACCCAGTGCGATTATGGATGTGTTCACGTCTCCCCTCGAGCCGATATAATAATATTAATGTGAAAGGATGAAATGCATAGTTGATCGATATACCATGATATAGCTAGGGTATATCTGTTACGATGTATGTGGTTGCTTTAAATAAATATAATACAAGAACAATGACAGAGAAAATATTGAAAACATAATTAATTGGGATACATGCTCTTCGCTCACATTAGATATACATTATCCTAACTTGTTTATTATTCTATGTTAATTCACTGGTAAATTAGAGTAATATTCTTGAACTTGATATAATCTCATTCTCAATTTGCAAATATATTGTTTCTTTGCATTCTGTATGTCTGCAAATTGTGTTTGTTTGTTGCGCAGCTTTGTGAAACATGATTTCTTTTCTGTCTTTACCTATAAGATTCCAGTTTAGGGATCTAAAATATTGTCATCGCTTTCCTTTTCTGCCTTTTGCCTCGCCTTTTCCAGAATTTGTTTCAATTCAGAAGACCGTGTCGTTTTATACTGCAAATTAATTATCATATTATTGTGTATTATACGATACTTTGTTACTATATTTTCATACATACCCCTGTTACATTTCTTGACAATGTTATTTGACCATCCAATCGTCTGCCTTCTGTCATACCACAATAATGTTCCAGTTGTCTTTTTGTCAAACTAAATAGTTCTGAACCAGTCATACCTCTTAGCTGTTTGCAGACTCTGTAAAATACAGTGAACATTTCAAATATCAGTTAGCCAAAAAATGCCAGAAGATACCTTGTTCTTTGTTTTCATATACCTCTCAGTAAAACTTTTGGCTTTAAGCCAATTTTGGACTTCATGAGGACTCGAGTGCTGATCTATATAAACGTCCGGTGTCTTCACTATATCCAAATTTCTTCTCTTCTCACGAAACATAGTCAGAACGTATTTGAGCTCCTCCTGCATTTGATCTTGACTGTTCATACCTATGAGAAAAAAATTAAAATCCAAAAATTCTTCAATCGTCAAGGAAATTTTATCGTGAATTCTCACCGCCTCCTTGAGACTTGTTGCTCTTGGTGGTTCCCGTCTTACTACTTCCTGGTGAACTGTTCCGTGTCTCTGACATTGGTAGCGGTGGTGGTGGAGGTGGAGGTGGTGGTGGTGGCGGTGGCGGTGGTGGTGCAGGTGCATGTTTCGATTTACGTTCTGACTTAGAATTCGAATTAGTACTTGGACTACTGGAACTTCCGGTACTGCTATTAATATATTTTTGGGTCTTGCTGGAACGTGGACTCTCCGTCATGGAATAAGGAAAGTCGTCGCTATTCGTCTCGCTGGAGATGCTAGAATCGCCTAAAAAAATGTCGTTGCATTATTGGTATTTTTGACAAAAAATTCAAATATGTACTAGATTTCTAAATGGATGGAACAGCCTAAGAGTATTTCGAAGAATACAGCATGTTCGTTTCCATAATAAAAATTCCCATCACGTATCCACAAGTAAGCGAAGCAAAGCCAAACCCTCTTAAAAATTATTTTTCTTTGAATTATCAATTTCAATTTTCAAAATGCTGCCATCACCCATGCGTAGTAATATCCCGCCGTCGAATACTCACAGTAGAAGTAGAGATTCTTATCCTGGCGAGGATCATCGTAGAGCTCAAATCGATTACGCCTCATAATGTACGAATTCCTTCTGACCAGAAGCGGCAACAAAATTTTCAAAACCGGCAGACAGGACGCTTCGCGTATGTACGTGTACGTGTGTTTGTGTGTTTGCAGTTTTTTGTTCACAAGCAAAATCGGGACAATGCAAAAGAACATAATTAATTATCTGATGATTTTTGCAATATTATTGGATGCACGTGGAGTGGACTTGGACGACACAGACATGTTTTTCACTTTAACTTTTTTTTCATTTTTTCCCCCACTCTGCCTTCCCGCTATATAGACAAGGACAAGACGATAGAGAGACGTGATACGTGTAATTGCATTTATTAATTAGAGATTTACATTAATTACATACAGTAAATACTGGACGGATCGCATCCTTATGCCCTCCCCTCACTCCCCCAACACACGTTGATAAAAGGTAAAATTAAAATTGCACGAGTCGCGACGGGCCAATTACCAAAAAGGTCATGAGTCACCTTAATAATAATAATCTGTACAGGTACACGAAGAAGCTTTGTGCTATAATGACTGCATATGTTTCTATGCGTGCGCGAATTACTCTTGCGAATACATAAATTAACTTGAGAGATCCTATGGTGGTTCTTTGAAGGGGGGAAGACTCATGACCTTTTTTATTTTCATCATTGGTCCAGGCGCATATCGTAAATTTCCACAAGAAAGAAAATCGATGGACGTCACAGGTGTCTGAAAAAATGTTGTAAAGGTGTATAAGAACCATGGGAGACGATGAGTGGCTGAGAAAAAATGCACAGACCAAATTTTACACGCGTATATAAATACGGAATGCCACACAGAACAGAGACCCCCATATATAGTATAGTACAGTCTACGGTAAAAAATAAAAAATACAATAGACGAGTATAGACAATAGACAGATGAATAATTATTGCTATGAAGAAAGAAATGAGAGATGTTATAGTGTACTTTTATCATTTTGTAAAAATCAAAAATCAATTCCCCTCACGGTGCTCCTGTGCCAAGAACTTGTGAATATCCAAATTCGAGTATTACTTTTTCATTAACTGGACGTCCGTTGTGATGCTGCGTGTAGTGGTATTATTCAAATTTATCTTAAAGGTACGAAGATCTGGACACAGGTGAGCATTCTCTTTAAATTCCCAATTATGAAACTGGTATCTTCGTGCTATTTTCGTGTTTTTTTTTTTTCTTCAGGTTTGTTAGAAATATATATAAAACTATATATATAAATCTATCTCTATAATCGGTATACTCTAGGATTTGGTTAGTTGATAAATATGAGACATTTAATGACGATTAACTCGGTTCTTATTTATCTTAGAGGGAGAACAGGAAGAAGAGAAAAAGGAAGTAGATAGTGATAGAGGAGAAAGGAAAGGAAAAGAGAATTGAAAAATAATCGCTGGCCGGTCAATAAAATCCTCGCTAAATTCTTTTTAACGATATTTTGTACCCGGTGAGATTCTACAGGGTGTTCCACAGTTAAGGCACTTTGTTTTTTTTTTTTAAAGAAAAGGTAAAAATTAAGACTGTCTGTCTATGTAAGTTTGTTATAAGAACGAGAATCATTGTTGCATAGAAAGCAAAGCTACAATTTTTCAACTATTAGAAAAACTTAAGGAAGGAAGAATATATGAGAGAATTTTAGGGGAAAAAATTATATAAACTGGAACACCCTGTACTGCTGAGATTAACAGTAAATACTAATTATTCAGTCTAGACGATGTTAGCGCGTATCTTCTTATATACAGATAAAACATTAATAAAAATTGAATTTGCGTAACGAGCAACAGCAAAATTCTTGTCGCTGTGAAGACAAGAAACGATAAAAAATAAAATAAGATTCTGATCCCTTTCTTTCGACCTGGAGCATGTCAAAAATGTTTTTTGTTAAAGAGAAAGAAAGAATATCCTCTTTCTGCACTCTTGTTCGAATTCTCTTGGCTCTTCGAGAATTGAAAACGGCGTGCATGTACTTTCCAAATGGCGTGAAAATTATTCTCTCTCAAACGACCCTTTCAAGACTTTCCAGTTACTTGAAAAATGGTGGATGCCATCCCGAAAATCTTCCCTTAGAAATATCGGAATTCACCTTTTTTACCGAGACGCTCCTTTCGCACCCAATCAGCAGGTGCCGGAGGTGGAATAGCGTGAGGTCTGTGCGCTGCTTCCGGTCCAGGACTAGTATTGGCACCCTCGACTTCCGAGTCCTGCAAGAGAGAGTATATTTTTATTCAGGTCAAACTAATCAGCAAGAGGATAATGACGTTTGTAAAATATTTTTTTAATGTGCTATAATTTTATGGGCCATAGAAACGCTGGACCATGCCTAGGAAATTCCAGTGTAATGATAGGACCATTCTAAGAGGAAAGCTCATTGTTATCTATACTCAGAATAGAATTGCAGGTCAAGGAGTCTCATTGGTTTAGTAATTATTATCGGCAGGTGGAATTGTATGGTAGAAAGTAAAAAAAATGTCTTAAGATTCTCACCTCATAATTGTATCCGTGACCCTGTCTCTGATATCGACTGGTGTAAAGAGGATTGTTAAAGACATCATTATCGGCAGGATGCTGTCCAGTGTGTGGGGTGACGATGGTGTGTGGAACGTGAGCGACCTGGCCCCTGGAGTTCCTGGCCTTCCACCATTTTCTGGTGTCATCCAAAATCTCGAGGAACTCGCCACGGACCACAGTGAGTTCCTTGTCGTTATTGGCAGTCCTGGGATAAGTGACCTGAACGACCTTGGCGTGTCTAGCAAGTAGATCGTCCAGCCATGCTTCCTGGGCCCTTTCCATTCCCTGACCTCCTCCTCTGGGGCCTCCACCACCACCACCTCCACCACCTCCTCTCTCTATAGAATCCACAGATATATCGCTGTGTGCACGGCTCTGCTCTACGACCCTCTCTCTATCCTCACGAGAATAAATCTCGGAGGAACCGGGTCCGTAATTCCTGTCGAAGTAATCGTTACCTCCACGCTCCTCGCGGCTCTCATACTCCAGATAGTCGCTACTATAGTGGGACTCGTCCACCTCACGATGATTGTAGTAAGGATCCGGCTGCTGCTCCGGTAGATGCTCATCACGTTTCTGTTTGTCAGCATTCAGGAGGGACGCCAGATGATCGTGGTCCCTCTCTTCCGGTATTGGATACTCTGGTGACCAGCCATCCATGAATATGGGATGATAAGGTGGCACGTGACCCTTCCATTGATCTCGAGGTATCAGCCAGGTATCTCCTAGTGAATGCCAGAGCTCCGTCTCCTTGCTGGTTACACAGTTTATTAACAGGTTAACTGCTTCTCGGGTTAACAGTGGCGAGACGACTTTGCTTGGGAGATTGGGGTCATAATTGGTATCATGGGAAGCATCTACGATAAGGGCCAGAGGTGTGAACAGGAAATGGACCAATTCCGGCGCGTTGGGATCGTGAATGTGAGCTTTGAGCTTGGCCAAGAGATTAAAGGAGAGTTTGAATTTTTGAAATATATCAATGAACTCCATTTCCGGTGGCGGTTTGGCTCGCATCGTCAGCATCCCGTCACCGAGATTACGCTTCTTGGACTTGCGATTCCTTCGACGTCGCTCCAGTTCCCGGGACGCCGCTGCTGCGTGCTGTAGACGTGCTATGAACTTCTCTATGTCGTCGAAGCAGTGGTTCAGGATGGTGACGTCCCTCTCGTACTTCTCCGAGGACGTAGAGCTGACCTCGTCGTTGTTCTCGTCCCTGGACAAGTCTGCACGACCGTCGGCTATAAGAAAATCATGCTAAACTCTATTCTAAGATAACAACGCAGAATACTCAAAGAATCGTTATTTTAACACCAGGGTACCGTCTCCCTGGGGATGATCAAGGTGCGCTTTTGACTTGTACGAATATTTTGTTGCCACTAGGATTCTTACTATTTGCTGCATTAAAGGCAGACACTTGTTCCCGGACGTTGACACCGTTCAAAGGTGGCTCTGGTGGTGGTAGTGCCGGAGGCGGTGGTATCTGTCCTCTCGGACCACGCGGTGATCCTCCTCCAGGAACTAGTTTACCTATCTGCAGCATCTTGAGGTCCTCAACAAGGTCCTGCGCTGAGACACTCTGACACTGAAATATGTGCATCTCAGCTCTCTGACCGGATGAGCTATCATCGGCCACAGTGAAGACAAGAATATTATTGTACATTTCCATGGGATCCCTTGAAGTGAAGGCTGTGGGTTCCTGGATCAAGGAAGCTGGGAATCTTTCCATCACTGCCTAAAGCAAACCATACAACGTCAATTAAACATCTTCCACATAAAGTTAATCCAGCCAACACGATCCAACCTGACATCGGCACTTACTCCTGTTTCGTTGTCCATAATAAGAACCCAATTTCTTTCTAATCTCAATTGCATCTTCTGACTCCAGATGCCGTTGCTCTTCTCCAGCTGTAGCAAACGTCGCATCCCATCAGCTGGATAGACTATACCAGTTTCTTTTGTCACAGTAAAAGTAGCCAAGTGTTCCATCATGTAAGTAGGCTCGGATCCCGGTGGCCCACCACCGGAAGTGCTTGGTGGTCCGCTAGATCCGCCATCTAAAAGGTATGAAAAAATTACTTATTAAAAAATCCAATTAGTCTCAATTAATTTTATGGCACACAATTAATTAGAGCCCACTGACCTTTATTGTAAGAAGATCCATGACCACTGTTGTAGTATGGCATCTTGCACTTTGTTTGAGAACTACAAAAACAAAAAAAGATACAGGTCAAAATAAATGTGCATCCTAACATTATGTCTCTAGCAAAGTACAGAACAAAATAATTAATTGACGATGCATCGCGCGACCATAAAAAAATCACTTCCGCTATCGTACTTGGCATTCCCATAAATGGTCCTCATGAAAGCTAATCGTGATGGCGCACTACAGGAGCGCATGAAATTTCTTGACAGCCTAATTCCACATTCACAAAACTAGACTGACAAGATTTGACACCGTGTAGAATTGGACATCAAATAATATTGTTATTATGAAAAATCTAATAATTGCGTGTTATCTATAAATTTTCTTTTTTTCCGATACTCTGGAATTCTACAAGCGATATCAGCGTCTGATAAATAATATTCGTAATGTAACAATACTTGGTACATCTTACATCTGTAGTGTCGTTAAAAATTAGTGCTTGATAAAAATAGATTAAAGAATTTTTTGAAGTGTTATCGAATGCTCAGGGTAATTGCAATTAATAAGGGTAAAAGGAGGAATGGCCGAACGGTATTACTGTGGATTTCTTATATGCATCGTGGCCCCTAACGGTAAAGAGAAAATTGTATTCGTGTACTCGTTATTACCTCGTTACAACCGAATTTATTCCCAACTCGTTAAATGGTCAAACAGCCAAAACTTCAAACCACGATATCAAACTGAATCCTTATTGATTAATCAGATACATATATGTAATTCCATATAGATACAGGTGATAAGAAATATTGTCTCAGCATTACCACACGTCCCTAACAGGATGAGATTGAAAATAATTGTTGTATGATTTTTCATGTCCTAAAATTGATTTCCGAGCGCCCTGAGGTATATGAAGAAAAATGTTCAATTGCTCTTCAAAGAAATAGAATGACGCATATCCATAAAAAAAAGCAAAGCACCAATTAAAACTTAATATTCGAAATCTCATTGTCAATAATTTTCATCCATCACGCAGAGAAAATATCTTATCGATATCACGATAATAAGATTCTTAGGCGACCGTGGTAGGATGCGGCCCTGACGTATAGCATTATATCCTCACGTGGGAAACAAGTTAACGAAACAATGAAGTACTGTGAATCATTTGGCAAATACGGAGAACAAAATTCGCGATAACTTATGCGTAGTCAAATAAAGGCTTTCGGGGATATTAAGGCAGTCTGATAATTTTTATTTGAAAAAAAAAGAAAGCTGCATGTATACGTGATAGGATAATTTTGTCGTGAAATTTTAAGTATTTTTTGTTAAAAAAAATTACGAGTGGAAGAACGAAAGATAGAAAAATGAAAACGGCACCTCGCGCTGTTCATGTTGTCTAGAATCATTACGCGTTCTTGAGTATTAAAGCCGCCTGGTAAATACCAGAGTCTACTGTATAGAAAAGTAAAGAACTATGCGGCTCTATAATGAATACTATAGTCTAGAGTATATATAGTTGGAGGATTAGCTAGTACTATAGTTGCTGGTATAGTGAAAATATGTATATAGGCGTAGATAGAGAGCCGGTGAAAAGGGAAGGCACGTAATGAGAGTAGGCTGTGTAGGTTGCTTGTGCAGCCGAGTTAACGCGCTCCGTAACATATATTTCTACCTGGAATTCTTTGAATTCCAACCTGAACGTGCTAGAATTCGCATGGGAATAAAGATGCAGGTATAACTCTACTTTACCTGTTGAGGGACACCATAAAGAAATTACCATTGATTTTCTAAGGACGGGAGTCTCTTTCGAAAAAATGTCGATAAAGTAGAGTCAGCGTGGTTCAATTTTCAGGTTGTAATAACGAGAGAATTTATGTGAGAAGGTAACAAAATGGCGCCTAAGGGGGAAAATTCCAGGTGGTTGAGACCCGGTGCGAATAAACCGTAAATACGTAGGTAACTGTAAAATCCTGAGGCTGTACAGTAGGAGTCGTGTATATAACCAGCGATATATCGAAGCCCCTGTTGAAGGACTTCCTGTAATTTAATATTGCCACTTTCTTCCTATCTTTTATTTCTTATTATAACGTCTCGCTTCCACGCGGCGATTAACGGTCGCCCCGGGTCCTTTGAATTGCGAGAGCATGAAAAAATTATTTTATTCCCATTGCTTCGCGTTGAATTCTCAGTGATTACAAACTTGCCAAGATCCTTGATGATTTTGAAATGATGAAGAATTCCCTTTATCTTTTTTTACTTTATCTACGTCAAAGAAGAGATTCTATTCTTTTATATCCCACGTGCTGGGAACGCACGTTTGCATTGCCGTGTATCCGTGTGCTGGTGGATTAAATATTTATGGATGCAGACACGCCCGCTGGTAAAGGACAAAGTATGTGAAGAAAAAAATGGGAATATAAAAATGGTAATATATCTTACGAGACGTGGAGTAACAGATCTGTTACCTCGAACGTACTTGGACATCAAGTAGATATTAGCTGCATGATTTATTGGTCGTTCATACTAGATAGATAATTTAATTATCCAGTCAGATTAATACCGACCCAAATGATCTTGAGAATTATTTTCTATTGATTACTTAACAGCGGTACATGCTTTGGTGCATATTTGAGATAATTTTTCTGAAACATTGTAGCGTGTACTGTAATATTTAGACCAATCGAAGAATGACTGAAGTCCTTGAGAGATCTTTGGAACTTGTCCGATGGATACTATATAGTATATACCTAATTAATCGAATTCATATGATAGGATAATTAATGAATTCTTTTGGCCCTGTTGGCGCATTCGACTTTCTACAAATAAATTTTCTCCACTTGGTGTATATCGTTTTTGTCAGAGGGGACAAAGATGACGTGGGACACGCCCTGAGAAGAATTCACATTGGAATGTCCACTGAAGAGGCTCATGACGATCCTTCAGCACTTAGCCAATCGAACATAAAAAAAAAGAAAACACTCAGAAACATTGGCAAGCCATTATATATCTACGTTTATATCATTATATTTGGTGGATCGATATTTTACCGTGTTCCGAATAATGTGCGGTGAATTTCATGAAAGTTTAATAATATACGCATCAATGGTTAAGTTAGTGTCCACCGAAGAAGAATTCCAGTGGCTGATAAATTTCCATTGTACCGATTAAACTTTGCGATTGGGCATTTATCATGACGATCTATGTCACGAATGCTTGCAATGGTATATACAGAGAGAAACAGAGAACGAGAGAGAGAAGTATGAAGACTGGCTTTGGGAGGAAGAAACCAGGTATCTATATAAATACGTCGTCAATTCAGATGAGATTAGAGATTACACATCATACCCACTGATTAATAATGTTAGATGGCGCGCGACTTAGTCATTATTAAAATAAACGAAAAAAGGTAAAAAGAAATTTTTTCTTTAGAGTCTTTCTTACAACGACAATTTCTCGAATAAATTGCGATCTTTTGAGTGCACTGTCGATTAAATTTTATGCATGATAAATATGTAGTATTTCTTTTGAAACATCAAATGATTTGAGGGAAATATAATTTTCACTTATGATTGTTAGGTTAATCGAATGATAAAATCAGATTTTCAAACGGCAATGAACGCAACTGAGATTTATTCCATAGTTTCTTGGAAAACTGTGTAATTGATTGTCTCTTTGGGTGAAAATAATGTATGAGCTTCGGAATTGTGAAATTTAAAGAGCACATGCGTCTCTTTGATTCCAGGGTTTTGGTAAACATTCACATTCTCCCTAACTCGGATGCACTTGAACAGTAAATCACGCTTGGCTTGTTTCTTGAGTTAAATGAAATTCCAAAATGGATTGAACAAAAAAAATTGGTCACTTATAGAAATTGAATAGAAGCTAACAAGAGATAAGAAGGATATTGAAGCATGAAAATAATATTGACCAAGCGCTACGTTCTAAGGCGTTATAGAAAATATCATCAGGGTACGGTGATAAAAGCGTGAAAACACGGTATTCTCCGTGACAAAACAAGTGCGAGAGACGGCAGCGAATTTCTCTAATAGAGTAAGAAAACTCAGCACAAATGAGTAATTGATAAGAGACTTATAGAATTGTTTTGTATCTGTCCTACAGCGAGTGAAATCCTTTAATAAGGACGATTCATTTCAGCCATACGTTTCTGATTGCGACTGACAGATTCCTGAGAGACGAGGTTCAGTATCTTCGGGATGGGAGGACTTATCTAAAAATGTTTTTCTCATTTTGAATGTGACGTCACAGTGATCCCACTGGAAATCACTGGCATAAATACCTTTTTGACAGGAAGGTCCCAGGACGCTTCTTACGTTAAAGAGGAATATTCGCTGATCTATTCCGGGCGTGGGCTCTTATAGATCTCAGCAGAATCCTCGCGATACGTTATTGAAGATCAACATGGATCCTACACGTACACTGCATACACACTCACAGCAGGGATCCCGTTTATCCCTCAGGTAACTTCACTAATGTCACCACCGTTGGGACTTACCTATTTACAAGGAGAGACAAGGCGACCGGGTTTTCGGTGGACCTAGGAACCCGCTCATCATCGACTGGAAATACCTGACTACTGCACTTCAGGCCCTTCCCCGTCAGCTTACCTGTCCACTCTACCTGAATTTCTAGTACGGACTTTCTCATTGGTCGTTTTGCGTTCATGCTTGAGGCCCAACGGAATCGGGGACTGTCGCTCGGTCCCAGGGACGTGTATGTGGTGTAATTATCCGAGGCCTTAAAACAAATTTGAATATTGGTGTCCCAAAATTTATTAACAGGTATATTATAATAGGAAATATTACCCTGGGATAATTTGTATATTCATTAGTTTGATTTTGACTCTTGGAACGTTAACATCACTGATAATAATATTTTGCAGTACAGAAAATTTAATTGTATACACTTTGCTTACGATCAGTATTGAAAATTGTGTTAAACTAAATGAAATGTAATTTCAATTTTTTTATTAGGATTTTTTGTTACTTACGACTGGATGGAATATTTTAGTTTCAGTTCTCGATTTTTAAACTGTAGAATTTGAAGTACCCGTTTTCTTTGATGCGAACTTACGGAGATACACGAAGTCTAGTATCTTCGACCAATCGTTGAAGTTGTTACATACCAAAGAGATTGATGAATTTTCTTCTGATTCTTCAGGTGAGAAACACCTGTTGACCATAACTCGTTGGATTTTATGTTGGCGAGGTATTTAACATAATGCATGAACGTGCAGAAATTACGCCTACTTAAGTTTTTGATTTCACTATCTGAGAACTACTGAGAGAAACTCATAGGCATTGATAGATTTGTGTAAGAGAACTTATGAGATCTTAAGGATTTACAATGTTCATAGTCAGAGCAAAGAGCAATAAATGTGGAGTTTAAAAAGAAAATTGAATAAGTATTACTCTGCTTCATTTGAGTATGCAGCATTTATTACAAACATATTTTTGGTTTATATAATTGTAGTTAAATGTTTCATTACCATTAGCAATTTTGAATACTATGTATTTCTTATTCCGTAGCAGCAATCAATTGTCATATTTAAGGGATTTAGGATTCTTATATTAATCTGAAGTCAGTTTTAGTTTTGTAAGGATAAATTTATTACTGAGATAGAGACTTACATGACGGAAAAAAGTATATTCATACAGTAGATTATTTTACATTACTGTCATTTTCCTCCATACTGTTGAGACATATTGTAAGCTTATAACAAGATTGTACTAATGTTTTATTACAAAGGATGATTTATACATCATTTTCAAAATCTTTGGGATTCTTGCGAGTCTGTTTCTCATGTTCGTGCTTTGCCCAGTCATACAAGAAATAACTAATAATAAAGGCTGTAAGAAAAGAATATTAGTTTTGGATGACAGTTTTAAGAAATATGTTTTAATTCCAAAATACCCACGTGGAGTCACACGGAATACATTCTCACTAAACCTTCTGAACATGTTGGGCACACCATGGCTAATTACTCCAGCAAAAGCTTTTTGTTCATGTGGACTGAGACGAAATGTGACAATGCCACTGACCTTGGCAAGCTCTCCAAAGTGCTTACCCATGATTATTGCTCTCTGTAAAAATAAAAGTACTTTTATTAATAATCAATAATGTCAAATAATGAATCTAATAAGGATGTCATTCAATTGGAGACAAGTTTAATGAGCGATATTATATTTGCGAATATATTCTTTTAAAAGTTTCATGAATTACATAATGACAATGTAAGGATGTTCAAAGTTACATCTAAATTTAAACATATTTAAACTAAAAAAGTGCATGTTACAGGGTTAATAATTACGTAATTAAACAAGAAATACTTACTTCTTTCAGCAAGACGTAAAAGCAGAAGGCAAACTGCACACATCCAGCAGAGTTACCAATATGTCGTAAGATTACAGTGCTACCAGTGAACATTTCTATAAGAAATAAATACTAGAAACTGAAACCTAAATGCATATATACAAGTTCTTAAAAAGAGAACTCGCAATCATTATAACTTATATGCCAAAACCACGCATAACATAAAAGAAAAATATAATTTCCATACCAAATAATGCAATCCAAGCATTATCCTACAAGTACGAAAATCTTAGTCGGTAATGTCTATATTCCCCAGAGATCATTAATGAATTCCACGCAAATTTCAAGTCCTGCAAGAAGATCTTTTCTATGCAAATTCTCTCGAAAAGATAAGTATTCAATTCTTAAATTCAACCATATCTGTTAATCACCAATACGGGTAAAAATACCTGAAGAAAGAAAGAACGAAAGGACTTTTTCAAATTTCGGCCGATAAGTACCGCCGTGGTTTTGTAAAAGGCAAATGCTTTGGGGAATCTCGACGAGGTGTCAGGTCGATCAGACAGGGCCCAAAAAATCCAATAGAGGGAGGAAGAGTAGGGGTAAGGCATAAGCAGGACAGTTGCCCGTGCGCGAGGCTACGTGACGGATGAAGTAGCGTGGTGGCCGCATTAAAAAGCATCTGTGTTTCATTGTCAGCGACGAATAAATACACACACGGTGTTCGTAGTCATGGCTGCGCCAGGAACGCTCCTCGATGAGTTGCACCAATCTCACGTACCAGAGTAGTGTATTCAGTGCATCAGACAACGCTCGTTAACCTCCTGCAGCGGACACACAACTTCCTCCTCGGCAAAGCAGCCGGGGAGCCATGGTCTCGAAGCTCGACGTAAATATCGGGACCGAGCCTCGTCTAGGGAGCCATCAGCGAGCCAAAGACATGGGCGACAGGAGTGAATCGGATTTCGAGTTTGTCATTCCACCGGAGGCTCCAGTTTTCGAACCCTCCGCTGAGGAGTTCCTGGATCCACTTGGATATATAGCCAAGATACGACAGCACGCTGAGAAATCCGGTATCTGCAAGATCAAGCCGCCACCCGTGAGTTCCTATTCCTTGCTGCTGTTGGCCCTATACAATTTTTTATACATATGTGCTAACACTCTCTGTACGACATTTATAGGCATCTTCCTTCCTTCCTTCCCTCCCTCTTTCCCCTTCGATTGATCACAGCGTGCTCTGATTATGTCTTTACGGCATTCTGTATCTATTGAATACATTTATTCTCTCCAATAGGGAGGAGTGGAAAACATAGTGAACGCCATTAGTGCACTGCACTATCCTGGCATGAACTCACGACCTGTGACGCTTCCTGAAAAAGTCTTAATATTTTTCTTCTGAAAAGTTCTTCCGTGTTTCTTTTTGCTGGTTTTTTTTTCTGTAGAGCAGACTTTTGCCCAGGGCCAACATAAATTTTGAAAGTGGATATTCTGTCCTGTCTTTTCTTCACAGAAATTACAATGATTTCTGAGATTTTCAGACCGAATGGGAAGGGACACTTTAACGATCCGGAAGGCATATTCGTTAGAGATTTTTTGCTAACTATTGCTCTCTCTTCGCGACACTGTTAGTATACCATTTTGCATTACTTCTGGTGTCTAGGGGAATCGAATGGCTAATTTTCTTTGGCTCGTCGTCGAATCACGGATTGGCAAGTGGACGCTGAATCTTCACAAAATGTGCTTTGCCATTTCTTGTATTTTCTCTTTTCTGTTCTGTTCGCCCACCGGCTAACGGGTTTTTTGATTCTCGACTCTGTGGAAATGGCGTGCTGCGAACTTTTCCGTTTTCGTTCAATGGACGTATTAGATGTTCCCATTTGAAGGGGAAAGCATATAATATTCTAAATGCCAGGTATACTGTAAGTGGAAGAGAAAAGGAGAGATATGCTTATATATTTTTCTCTTTCTGTAGACGTAACGAGTAAGCGAAAATAGTTCCTTAGTCGTACGCGTTTGCATCATCTAATGAAAACCCATGGGATCCGCCTTGTCGCTTTTTTTTGTTTCCATCGCCATTACAGCATTATATTCGATTACCTAGTGGCGTCATCCCGATATTTATGGGTCAGTTTTTTTGTCTTCTAGACTAGACAGGAAAACGAGGTGGATAATCAGAAAGTGAAGAAGAACAAATGTACATATATACTATAACAAAGTGACAGACATTGATCAGTTCTCGTCATCGACACGTAACAATGGCCACTTCTTAGTCAGCGATAAAACGTGTGAAAGGCTTTTTCTCTTTTTAGAAAAAGGTTTTTACTTTTTCTTTTTTTTTTTCGATGTGTCGCCGCCAACCCCATTCTATTTACCGAAACACCATGGGAAAATTAAGTTCATTATGAATGACCTATTTAGTGGTGAAATATTTTTATATATGTTAAACTCTTTTACACGTGTCGTATGAAATTCTGCAAAATTGTGTTTCTTACTGGCGATGAAATTAAAATGGCCGTAAGAATATTACACCAGGAGGAAACAATGCTTTAATAATAACGCCAGTGTTTCGAGTACAGTGAACCTATGCAACTTTGTAAAAGCAGTGCCTTTATTTTTATTCAGTCAGTATTTAATTCTTCCTGTGAAATCCGCCCATGTGCACTGTACTTTTAATTCTCTATTAAAAGTTGTAAGAGAGTAAGATAGCATTACATGATATCTTCATCCAATTAAAGTCAATGAAACAAATAAAGATGTCATTCTGCGAGTAATGCTAACTCGAGGGGATATTTTTGCAATTCTACTTAGACTAGAATTCTCGTTCAAGCGGCCATCTTATTTTGATCAATTAAAATCCAAGGACTGAAGTCTCTTCGTAATTCGAGTCACTAGAAACTCACCTGCCATTGCAAGTATCAAGTGACAGTTCACTGTTAGTATCTCTTGCGCAATTTCTCTTATCTAATTTTGTTTTTCTTTTCTTTTTTCTTTCTCCGCTTTTTCCTAAATATACGCATATTCTTCGAGTTCTTCGGAATTTAAAATGACTAAGAATTGTGTAGATTTGTGATGGGTACTTCTTGGGTAATATATAAAAATTATTATGTTTCATGCGTTTCCATTTGAACGAATTCTCGTAGAAAGGACTTCGGTCGACTCCATTTATAAGCGCAACGTACGCGTCTGTCCATTTTGTTTTCGCGAGAAAACAACGACCCATAGAGTCTCTTCCTGTAGGAATTAATGCCGTTGTTGCTCTTTTGACGAAAAGTGAAGCGTCCTATATTAATCTTTTATTTTCGTAGTTCAGAAGATTCAATTATTCAGGATTTGTTGTCTTTTTGCATTTTTGCTCTTCTTTTCCGGACCCTCCGGAAATTGTTAGTTGACAGTCGATAAAAGTGCTTGTCTGATGTCGTTTCTCTCCGAGGAAAATATATAGGTATATGCACAGTAAAGGAGCTAACAGTTTTATAACGTACAGGGCGCCATTGCGCGAGTAACCGTCTATCTTTTATTTTGAAAGAATTTTTCATCGTTTCAGTAGTAGGATGGATGGTCAATTGCATACGTTTCCCACGGCATTGCGATCGATAATTTTACCATTAAATTTTCTCCCTTGGCCATCGTGAAGTTCTCCAGCGCCCATAGAAAAAGACACGATCGAATAGTACTCCTGCATGCATTTTTATGTAAACGCTAGTTCTATATCTTTTTCAACTCCCAGACGGCGATGTCTGTCGCAGCGAATAGGATGAACCTAGTGAAAATTTAAATAGTACATTTTACTTTTTTATTTTCGCATCATTATGTGCTGTGGAAAATATTTTTGATTGAGTCTTGAATCATCTTTTCTAATTTTTCTGAAGGTTTTCTATAGTAGGGCCGTAGTATTGTATATAGCTGCAAATCACTTGTCAATGACGCTATTATTGATTACACAAGTTTTCAGGTAGGATGGATAATTCTCCAGGTATAAATAAATGCCTCACATGAATATGATAGCTCGATAATATTTAACAGCCTTCTTCCTACTGTTACTTTTATTTTTCAATAGTGTTAGTTTGTTAAGTCCTATGGAATTTCGCTAATTTAGCAAGTATCATCAGTCACCCTTCTGTGTATAATGTGTTAGCACTCCATGCAATTATTGCAAATCTAAGCATTCCTGTTCATTATCATGACAATTATTCCACTGACCTAATTTACTTAACACGATGGCAATGATACAATACACTTTAGTAGCCCTGTTATTCTGCTTTGACACAATCTAAGTACAGATGTTACATTAAAACACTATTTAAGTACGTAAAAGAACATTAGACCTAAGAGAATTGATCATTAATTTGTCCAATTTCTTTAATAGTTTCTCCTTAGCTTATTGGTACTAATTTTTTCTTTTTTCATGTGACATTGAATTGTAAAATTTTATTCCACCCTCTATTATATGTCTTAAGGTTTACTTGTCTTGTTTGACTAGTGGCTATTTATGATAGTAATATGATGTAGATAAGAAATGAAAGGGTCAGGTGTAAATAGAGTCTGGATGTTATAAATGTGCCCAAGCAATATGAACAAATGTAACCATGGGAGAATGCAAAATCGTAGGAGGACTAGATATGAAAATACAGAGAGATTTCTTCGAAAGGAAGCATCGAGAACTTTATTTGACCATGAACATATTTTTTGTTTCAGAATTGGCAACCACCGTTTGCAGTAGATGTGGACAAATTTAAATTCGTTCCTCGAATTCAGAGGTTAAACGAATTAGAAGCCAAGACTAGGATTAAGTTAAATTTTCTAGATCAAATTGCTAAATTCTGGGAGCTCCAAGGATCCTCCTTGAAAATTCCACTGGTCGAACGCAAGGCACTGGATCTGTATTCCTTACACAGAATCGTTACAAGTGAAGGTTTGTAGTTCAAAAGACAAACTAATAATCTCCAGAATTCATTCAAACTGACCTGTTTTTATTTGTTAAATACTTTTTATTTTAGGAGGTATTGAGACAGTGACTAAAGAAAGAAGATGGGCCAAGATAGCGAATAAACTTGGTTACCCATCAGGCAGGAGCGTAGGGAGTATTTTGAAAAATCATTACGAAAGAATTCTATATCCATTTGACGTCTTCAAGCAAGGAAAAATATTAACCGATATTGTAAGTACACCCTTCTACTGTATACAAACAAACACAAATAATATTTTTCAAACACATCTAAATTAATTAACTTTACTTATCAGCCCTAAAAATCTAAATAATAGACAGCTGAGGCTAACTTGAACCGATTACTATTTGTCTTATCCATAATAGATATCCTGATTTATATCAATATGATATTCTTTCTTTATAATGCTTGATAAGATTGTTCTACATACTATCTTCATTCCGACGTTATCTTCATCCATTTTTCTGTTTCTCTGTGTAGAAATTTGAACCTGACTCGGAGGCTAATGAGAAGAAGGACAGAGATTATAAGCCTCATGGTATAATATCAAGACAACAAATAAAACCACCAAACGAAAAGTTCTCCAGGAGGTCGAAGCGTTTTACAGGTCAGGAGGAGAAACAGGAGTCCACGGTATCACCAATAAAACTGGAGGACTGTAAAGATGAGTGCGAGTCCGATGGTGATTACAAAGACTTTAGGGAGAGGGATAGGAACAGAGATACGAGTCAAGATGATAAAGATAATAGTAAGGAGCTCAAGAAACTACAGTTTTATGGTGCCGGGCCGAAGATGGCTGGCTTCAATACCAAAGAGCCAAAGAAATCGAATAAGACGAGGGGCGTTAAGCTGAATTACGACTTCGATCCAGTAAGGAAGATCCTTCGAGGGTTTTTCTCATTCTTCCACTCTCATGGTTCTATATCACTTTATTGTTTACCCTTTCACTTGGTTTTCAGTTGGCTAAGTATATCTGTCACAATTGCGGAAGGGGCGACACCGAAGAGAGCATGTTGCTGTGCGACGGTTGTGACGACAGTTACCACACCTTCTGCCTGATGCCGCCATTAACGGAAATCCCGAAAGGCGACTGGAGGTGTCCAAAATGTGTTGCTGAGGAAGTTTCCAAACCTATGGAGGCTTTTGGATTTGAGCAAGCACAGAGGGAATACACTCTGCAACAGTTTGGAGAAATGGCTGATCAGTTTAAGAGTGACTACTTTAATATGCCAGTCCATGTAAGTAGATCAAAGCTAATTCTAGAAGTCACCTATTACATAAATAGCAGAAGCTGATGCTAAAGAAAATATTTGATTGGTTTTCAGATGGTCCCAACACCTCTGGTGGAAAAGGAATTTTGGCGTATTGTCTCCTCCATAGATGAGGATGTAACGGTAGAATATGGCGCAGATTTACATACAATGGATCACGGCTCAGGATTCCCTACGAAAACTAGCGTCAATCTGTTCACCTGCGACCAAGAATACGCCGAGTCCTCTTGGAATTTGAATAATCTACCAGTGCTACACGGCAGCGTTCTGGGACACATAAACGCAGATATAAGTGGGATGAAGGTTCCATGGATGTACGTGGGGATGTGCTTCGCCACTTTCTGCTGGCACAACGAGGATCATTGGAGTTACTCTATTAATTACCTGCACTGGGGCGAGCCGAAAACCTGGTATGGAGTTCCTGGATCTCAGGCAGAGCGTTTCGAGCACTCCATGAAATCTGCCGCACCGGAACTCTTTCATAGTCAACCAGATCTTCTTCATCAGTTGGTCACCATCATGAATCCCAACATTCTCATGAAAGAAGGTAAACATGTTAAATATTTAAGAATATATGTATAAAACCATAATGATTGAAATACATTTGCTGTGATGTATTGATTGTATTACTTTGAAAAAAAAATTTTAGGCGTTCCAGTCTTCAGGACTGATCAACATGCTGGAGAATTTGTCATTACGTTTCCTAGGGCTTATCATGCCGGGTTTAATCAAGGGTACAACTTTGCTGAAGCAGTCAACTTCGCACCTGCTGATTGGGTAGGTTACTTTGTTTTATTTTTATTGATTATTCTAGTACCCTTTTGGTTTCATCAACTGTATTTTATTTTATACAAACTATAGTCGCTTACATCGATATTTCTGTTATCGTTTACAGTTAAAAGTTGGCAGAGATTGCATAAGCCACTACTCGAATCTCAGACGTTTTTGTGTATTCTCCCACGATGAACTGGTGTGCAAAATGTCCTTGGATCCTGATTCTCTGGACATCGGTATAGCCACGGCAACATATCACGACATGCTGCAAATGGTAGAAGATGAGAAAAAACTGCGAAAAAATCTTCTGGAATGGGTGAGTTTCACAGTTTCCTATTTCCATCAATAAAATGCACCCGCTGCTGAATTCCTAGCAGACAAAATAATTTTTGTTACGCCAGCACCACCACCAAGCAAAATCCCTCTATATATTCATATATATCATTTACCAGAGAGCAAGAAAGACGCATGAACCGAATAGTAGATACCAAAAATAATTTTGGCTGTGCTGTGTAGATATAACAGTATGTTTTTTTCCTGTACTTTGATAACTAAAGCCAATTTTATTCTGAGGATGGTTGAACCCAATTAAATACTGTTAGAGCACCATTATTTCCTTGTCGAACATAAAGAGATTGCCCCCCCTCCCCCCAAATAAGAGTTTTAGAAAAAATCTCCCTGCAAAGTTTAAAAAGATAGAAAAATTAGGGAAAGGAGGCAAACAATAAGAATCAGCGCTGCCACACGCGGTGAGACGTCGAGAGAAGGAAGAAAGTGACTCATTGGTTCGTCAGTTTGTTGAAACTCGGGAAGACATGAGTTAGCACGAAGGCAGTATAGCGCGCCGCCAGAGAGTCAGATATCTTCCAGTTAAGTAGTATGCCACATGCCAGGAGCTTTCATGGACAAGAGCACTAACACAGAGCGGGCCATGTGTGTTCGTGCATTGCCAGTCCATTGGACAACACGGCTGAACACGGCCCTGCCGTCCACGTTACATTCTCAATTAATGTCCCCGCGTTCGTGTTTCGTTCTTGTTAAATCCTTACCTACTCACCGTCTCCGGTCAGGGTGCTTTTTACGAAAAAAAGCTGCCCACTCGTACTCGGCCTTGACTACCTTCGACTGTCTGTCAAGCATGCCTCTTTGGCCTCTGTTATGTAACTCTATTCGGTGAGTAAAGGTTATGTTTTTCAAGCCATATTACACTTGCCACGATGCCTGAACGTAGTTACTTCTACTACACGCGGAATGATTTACTTGAGAATTTTACTTTCTTCGACACTCGTGAGGTTTACTTTAGAGACGCGTTGCTCGCAAATTTCAGTGGAAAATGTGAATCTCCTATATTTGCCTGAGTAGGAGTATTCTGTAGTTTGTATCTGTTGCCAGATTATCTTCGCGTCTTGAGTTCGATCTTTTTTCTTCTGGCATTTGAAAGATCTGTCTGGGTAGTGAATTGTCAAATTCTGGGGAAAGTCAGGCTTTGGGATAGAATGAATTCTTACAAGAGTTTGAAGTCAATATTTTAATTATAGGTATTTATGTGCATTTTATTATAATTCACTTTTTTTGAGTATTGTGTTACTCATGTTGGAGATTTTTAAAATTGGTTTTTGATTTCATAGTGGATTCTTTGTTATAGCCTTATTTGTGTAATTTTTGTTTTGGAGTGTAATTAATACCTGAGTATTGTGATGATGGTGTACATATGTTTTGGAAAGAGTGAAATATGCTGTAATTTTTTCATAATATGAAATGTCCATACTTAAATACTCCATTAACTGTTTGAATAGTTTTAAGCAACAGATACTTAAGTTCTTGAGGTTGTGTAGTCTACTGCGCGCAACAAGAATGAGATTAATTAATTAGAATTTTAGATTATATTAATAATCTCTGTTATTTGTGACATAACCTCTATACATAAACATTGAGTCAATAGTACACCAATACTAGGTTAACAAAGTCTATTTAAATGTCAAGTAAATTCTTACACATAACCTAAAAATCTTCAGGGTGTAACAGAGGCTGAACGAGAAGCCTTTGAGCTTCTGCCAGACGATGAGAGACAGTGCGAAGCCTGCAAGACAACCTGCTTCCTGAGTGCGGTGACCTGCTCGTGTCACAGTTCTCAACTGGTCTGTCTGCGGCACTTCACAGAACTTTGCGACTGTCTACCAGAGAAGCACACATTACGTTATCGGTACACATTGGATGAGCTTCCAATAATGCTGCAGAAACTCAAACTCAAGGCGGAGTCCTTTGACTCCTGGGTGAGCAAAGTGAAGGAGGCTATGGATCCCAAGGGTGACAAGATAGAACTAAATGAACTCAAAGATCTTCTTAATGAGGCCGAGACAAAGAAGTTTCCTGACAGTGAACTTCTGACCGCTCTGACAACGGCTGTTCAGGATGCTGAAAAGTGTGCTAGTGTTGCTCAACAATTGTTAAATAACAAACAACGCACAAGAACAAGACAATCCGTGGATACAAAGTACAAACTCACTGTCGAAGAGCTGACCCTGTTTTACAAGGAGATTACGAATCTCTGCTGTGAACTCAAGGAATCTGATGGTGTTAAATACATCTTGGATCAAGTGCTCCAGTTCCAGAAGGACGCAGAGGAGCTCGAGGCCAAGGAAGATGACTGTGACTTGGAAAAGTTAGAAAAGTGCATAGACTTTGGTGATTCCATTTGCATTGAACTACCACAATTGGTTCGTCTTAAACAGGTAAGAAACAAAAATCGATTTAATAAACAATTTGTTTGCTTTTGTGTCACCATTGACACCATAAATGTAATTTTCTCAGAGATTAACACAGATTCAGTGGCTCGAAGAAGTCAAGTCTATCCAGGAAGAACCAAAATCAGCAAGTCGTGAGGATCTCGTTAAACTCATAGAGAAGGGTATGAACATCCCACCTCATTTCAGCATTGAAAACACTCTATCAAAGTTGCAGTTATTGATGTTGAGTATTGAGAAATGGGAAGAAAAAGCGAAGTTGTACCTGGACACAAAAAACAGACATACTATAGCAGCTGTTGAAGATTTCGTCAATGAGGCGGATTCCATCGACGCTTATTTGCCTAGCTTGGACGATCTCCAAGATATATTGACAAAGGCAAAGACCTGGACAAAGACTGTGGAGGACATACAGGCGCGTGACAACTATCCTTACTACGATACGCTGGACGACTTGGTCCGCAGGGGTAGGAATATACCTCTTCACCTAGACGCTCTACCTCTGCTAGAGTCTACTCTCTCCCAGGCGAAGGCGTGGAAAGAGAGAACGGCCAGAACGTTCCTCAGGAAGAATTCTCATTACACACTGATGGAGGCTCTTTCGCCAAGGATCGGCGTCGGCGTTCAGGCGATGAAGACAAAACGAAACAAGGGTGACGAGTCCGTCGGCGCAGTTTTCGTCTGCGATACAAAGCTCGACGACAGTAACGACTCAGCCAACGTTGTCGCCGCCTTTAAACTTGCTGAACAACGCGAGATGGAGGCCATGCGGAATCTTAGAGAGAGGAACTTGATGAAGACTGACATGGAGGATTCCCGGTATTGCGTTTGCCGTAGACCCAGGTTCGGTCTTATGTTACAGTGCGAACTGTGCAAGGACTGGTTTCACTGTAAGTACATTGTTTATTCCCTGTAGTAATTTATATTAATTCCACATTTTCTTCCTCAGTGATGATTCACGTTTTTATGTTTATTGTAGCAAATTGTGTGCCTCTTCCTAAGACTACGTACAAAGGAAAGATACCCACATCGCGTGAAACAAAATTTCTCTGTCCCTGCTGCCTGCGCTCCAGGAGGCCACGTCTAGAGACTATTCTGGCACTCTTGGTGAGCTTGCAGAAGATTCCAGTACGTCTACCCGAAGGCGAAGCTCTGCAGTGCCTTACGGAGCGTGCCATGAACTGGCAGGTTAGTTAAATTCAGCAGAATTACATAGAGGATACCTTGCGGATGGGATGTTTGATAAGTTTTATATTTCAGGATCGTGCCAGACAAGCGCTCAGTACAGATGAACTATCCTCTGCCCTGGCGAAGCTTTCCGTTCTATCACAAAAACTAGTGGAAGCTGCGGCCAGGGAGAAAACGGAGAAGATCATAAGTAGTGAGCTTAAAAAGGCCGCTAATAATCCAGAATTACATCAAAGGGTTCAAGCGATTGCACCCCTCAGTGGTGTTCATTCTGATGACAGTGTACATAGCACAGCTGTAAGTATAACAAAAATAATATTATTTGAGAAAGAATTCATCAATATAATTTCTTTTCCAGGATGATGATGACGACGTCGTCACTATTGAAGACGATGAACCTACCTGCAGCACGTTCAACAGTAACGAGCATGCGTATTCCTATGGTAGTTGTTATAACATTCGTACCTTAATTTCAGATATTGTTGTGAGATTGCTATAACAATTGTTTTTTTGTCCAGTTTCCAAATTCCAACCCAAATCACAATCACCGGATTCCGAGGCAGCAGTGGTTCTCTCTGAAAGCGCTCGAACGCGTCTCGAGGAGCTCATGATGGAGGGTGATCTCTTGGAAGTCGCATTGGATGAGACACAGCACATCTGGCGAATCCTGAGCCACACAAATAGCCCAAGTAGTGTGCGGAAGTATGCAGCCTTCGAGGAAGTTCAGGCGACGTTCAAGCACGACATGAAAGATGTGAAGAAGCGGGGCCGCAAACGTAAGTCCGAGGAATTCGAGTTCTTGAAGAAGCATGGTCGACAGAAGATGGACGAGAAGAATCTTATGAAGCGTAAGGGGTTTGCCAAGGACAAGAAGATCGTCTCCACGGCAGGTCAAGTTAAACGTGGACCACGGAAGGTACGTATTGAATATTCAAGTCCTATAGAAGGAAGGTACCAGGTTATCACGGGTTCCACGTGCGTCAACCTGAAACATCGCCTAAGTAAAAATTTGACTCTTATGTCAATTACAGCTTAAGCGCAAAGAAGGCGAAGAAATCCCCAAGAAACGTGGCGTGAACAGGAAGAAGACCAAACAGGATACATCCGACGAGGAAGATGATTGTGCAGCTGTCAATTGTTTACGACCAGGCGGTAAGTTTAGTACTTTCTTCAATTTTTCTATTCCTTAACTGATCCTCTTATTCACAGTATTCAAGGTTAAGCATATAATTGTGTTTTTAAAATGTTTTCTCTTTTCTATGTTGAATGGCAAATAAAAGGTCGTGAGGTTGACTGGGTTCAGTGCGACGGCGGCTGTGAAGGTTGGTTCCACATGCACTGCGTCGGTCTGGATCGGACAGACATAGCTGAAGAGGACGACTACATATGCAGCAACTGCAAGGAGGCAGATCAGAACGCAACGGTACGGAAAAGCTAATCAATGTTAAGTGATCAAGGGAAAAAAAATGATAAAGGGCATCGAACTAGATGTCATCGTTTCCTTTTCTAAACGTCAAGAGCTTTTGCGGCAGTGTTGCATGGTAACTAAACATAAGACTATTCGTATCAGGAAGCAAGAAAAACAAAAAATTGATAACGACTTCAAGAATATTTTTCTGTCGCGTATAAGAGGATGGATCGTGAGAGAAAGAGAGTATAGAGAGATATGGATGCTGAGAGAGAATAAGCGAGAAAGAGAGAGAGAGAGAGAGAGAGATAGGGAGAGTGAGAGAAAGAGTAAGATGAATATGCACGTGTATTGCACTCATTTTATGCGCTTGGTAATTCCTATTCGCGAATCTTAACAAAAAACAATCCCTGTGAGAGAAAGTGGCGAGAATCTTTCACGAAGGACAGCAGAGCGCTTCGCCTGTGGCCGATAAAGAGAGAAAGAATGAGAAAAAAAGGCTAAACGCGTAGGACTCTTGCACGACGATTATACTTAGTGACGCTTGGTATCAGATACGAAGAAAGACAAGAAAAAAATTTGCAAGTTCTTCCTTAATATTTTTTTTTACGTACTGGGACTGCTGAATATATAATGGCTGCGTAGGGATTCTCAATTATTTTTTTGTTATTATATATACTTAGCGTAACTGGCACTGTATTGAGTATTTTTAGAGCGTTTTCCATTTTCTTCCATTCTCCCCCCTGCCTTACTTTTCTATTGTGTCTCTCGAATGAGATCGTTCACTATTGTTGTTATTACTATTATTTATGTAAATTATTGATGAATGCACTTTTTTGCAGTAATTGCTTGATACGAAGATGTACATGACATTTGTCATTGGTTCATGAAACTACTATGGTTGCGTAACGTAGATATGCATATATACACGACTATTCAGCCCAACCGCAGCACCTGTAGTTAGCGCGCCCATTTGATTCTTATAGTAAAACCATATTCGGGTGATGTCCTTGGGATGAATAATCGAGTATACACATACCAGATTAATGCATATACATACATATATATGTCTCTCCTTACAAGTATATTCATATACACTTTTCGTTAAATTGTCATTAAGCGTAATTAGTATGTGTACTAATTTTTCATTTGTTCTCTTCATTTTTTTCAATTTTCTAAAGCGTTCCATGTATGCCCTTAGTATATCGTATTTATTGTTCTTTTCGCAAGGTCCTAGCATTGTTTTTATATAACCGGTCGAACAAAAATCCGGACTGGATGCACTTGTTTCCCTTTCTCAGTCCCAGGGATACCACAGCGCGGACACCGATCCCGATATCCAGGAGGCCTCGTCCTATATCATGATCTTCTAAGGAATTACGCGTGCGCAAAGACAACGTTAAAGCAAGAAAAGCGAAACAAGAAGAACGAAGGATGTGTGAAATCGTGTGCAAGAGCGGAATGGATCCACGTGCTACGAGCTCTTCTTGAAAACCAGTCGAAGAACTTGCAGGATATACATATGACGAACATGATAACGAAAGGAAATATAAATAGAAGGAGAGCAATGGCCACAGGAACAAGCGCGATGGCGAATCCCAATAGAATTATCTTGTTTTGTGATATTCCATATATAAGGAAGTCATTATTCTATCAATGCAAAAGAATACGGATGAACCGTCTTAGTCTATGATTTAATAATTTGTTTTTGTATGTTAATCAGCATTTCGGATATCATGCGTTTTTGTTTGTTTGTTTTCCTTGTCTTTGTTTATTTAAATGCTGCCACGTGGTAAGGTCCTGTGGTGTGTCACCGAGTTTGATAACAGATTGCAGCACAGTGACAGTATTGCATTCGAGGCATCGGGCAAAAGCGAGTAGTGAATATATCTGTTTTAAAAATAATACGCAGCAAGAAGGAAAGAAAAGGAAAACTGAAAGAGGATAACAGTGCGCGATGGAATGTGTTATGAGTGATGGAAACAATTTGAATAACAGTGAGAGAACGTTATAAGGGATTAAGAGAGAGAGAGAGAAGTACAGAGCGAAGGTGAGAAAGAGAGTGTGAGAGAGGAGTGGTTTTTTTATCAGCTATTGTGTCGCCACAATCAAGGCGGCTGTGTGTAAAGTTAGACTGAAAGGATATATATACTCATATATATTGAGGAAAAAGAACCTAGGATTATTTTAGTTTGATGACCGTGGATTATAATTGAGTAAATACATATATACACACACGCGCGCGCACACACACACACAGAGATACAGACACATACACGCTATATATATGTATAAAACACAAAGATAAAAATGGATAATTTGTATAAAACAATGAAGCCGAGGCAACACACAGCCATAAGCATATCTTATCTGCCTTCCGCAATTTCCTGAATTCGACGTGGAGGCCATTTTTCCTTTCTCATCTCTCTAGTTGGATTATTATAAATATTTGTATTAGTCTTACGTTTTTCCTTTCTTTTATTACTATCATATGTAGATTATTTGATAATTTATTTACTGTCACCAATCCGATTCACATTCGGCGTGTCCACCGTTTAGATATTGTCATCCGTCATATTCCCCATTTCCAAGAATTTGGAGATTCGAGTAGGACGGACGGGGATTTATCTTTTTTTTTTCTTCTTCTAAGCTCACTCATCACTGTAAATAATGTACGACTTTAAAGATAGGCTCCACTTATAAAATCATTTATGCGAGATTTTCCGTCTGATCGCCGTTAGGCATTTCTCTCTTTTCCCGGATAACGTTCGATTGAACGAGACAGGTGCAGATAGCGAGATGCATTATGTCGTGAGATACAATTCGTGCTAGACAAAGATGATAGAAAGAGGAATCGTAAGGAGGGAAGATCGGCATTTGAAAAATAATTGTTTGACTTTTCTTGAGGGCTGGTGGGCCTCGCGAACGGCGTAACCGTGACAAACTTTGTACCGTTAGAACGAAAATAGATGTTACACGTTGTAATAAGACGAATTTTGAAGTCCTCTTCATTTTTTATAATGCGATGAGTAGGACACTCAAAGACGAAGACGTATTTTAAAATTGATCTAAGTATATATAAGTGTATACGACGACTGTGCACAGCGTGTTTTAAGATGCGTGATTTTGAATTACATAGAGATCATCTGAGTCTTGATTGTCCACAGAGAAAAAAAAGTACTGTAAATGTCATAGAACAAATGCATACTCTTGATAACAAACTTAATGGAAGGCATTGCTTTGCCATTCGGCCGTTAGGGCTCTCTCGCTTTATTAAAACAGGCTGTGAAACTAGATATTCGGAAGAGTATTTAAAGAAGAAGGAAAAAATTGTAGTACGAAACGTCAGTAGAGAAGCGGATTTCGCGTATATTTTTATAGACGGACGCCGTGTGGATTTTGGAAAAGTGACTTTTTCTCGAGGAACAATTGTTATTAACTTACCATTCTCTGGCATTTTTCTAGAAGATCCACGCGTGACGCGTTTTAGAGCTGTTGGCGAGGTCCTGCCGAATCTGTGAATCGGCTAACAGATTTTATCCTGAGCGAATGACGGACGGAGGATGTCAAATTTTATTTGGGAAATCACATTGACGATCGACAGAGAGAGAGACCGCCACGAGAGAAACCATTTCACATGTACTCTCGAATCGACTTTACATTGGATCATCAAGGTTACACGTAGTCGTATCTTCCTTCCTATAGAGAAAAGGAAAAAGATTAAATTTTACTCATTAAACGAGTAGCGCCGGATCAATTTTGTCAATCGCGCGAATTCTCACTTTAGTTTAAATCGAATGATCGATCTGGCGCGCACGAGAGAAAATGTAAAATGACTATTTTAATATACGACACGCGATTATGTATACAGTAACGTGTGATTAGAGTAAAGCAGACAGTAAGATGATAATAAAAGCCGATAAGGTAGGATTAAACGTTATGTCGAAGAGAGTACAGTATACATAGATAGATAATAAACAGATAAATACAGATATGTTCGTCGAGAGAGAGAAGCGTAATCGGCAACCTAGGATTACGATTACGTTTATTTGTATTAAGGCTATGTCTCCATCATTGATTTATCTAGATAAATATATCAAAAAATATATGAATGTCTACACACGAGAAGTTGTCTTAAAAAAAAAAATTCACTCAATCGCCAAGACAATTGTCCTGGTTAAATGATTCAAAATTTTGTTCAGTCTGTCACGAGAAAAGCTCTTCTCTGCTCTCCATGAAAAAAGAAAAGAATTTTTATACTTGACGCTTCTTCTACGCACGTGGACTCACATTTTACTGGGTGGGTCAGAACCGACGCATGGCGTAGTCATTGGTGGCATTTTAGATAAAGTACGAGGAGATGGAATAAAAAAGGCGCCGCGTTTAAAATACAAACTTATATATCCTTCCTAGTCTTACGTGGCTATACGGTGAATAACGTAGTTAAGATGAAAATCATTGGAATATATGAGAATTTTGATTGTCAAACGCCAGGTGATGACTCACGTCGCGACGCCTGATGATTCTTATTATTCAGATGAGAAAACTGAATCACCGTGTTGATTCCTTTCAATGACAGTCGATTTGCGTCGCGTTCAATTTTTTAAAGATCTTAGAGCGTGTATGATTTTTGTTTTTTTCTGCTTCTCATTTTAATCAGTCCAAGGACGCAATTTATCAATTTTTTTTTCTGTTACAACTATCACAAATGGAAGAATGCTTTATCCGTTCGAGACATATGACTGCATTATTCCTGTAACAATAATTCACTTGCATCTGCATCTGAAAAGATATGGTGATTTGATACAGTAGGTGGTAATTAATAATTACATGACAAAGTCTGGATGATTGTTGTAGACTCTTACCGACGAAGTCTCAAGAATCCAGAAGCCCTCTGGCACTTTTGTCAAAGAGGCGTTCGTGACCGTATGAATAAAACCATAATAGAGGAGACAAAAAAGACATCGTGATCTACGTGACTGCGTTCATCACGTTGGATCCTTCGGAGAGGACGAAGATGCTGACTTACGTCTTCCCGTCAAACCCCCATTTCCAATCCAGGATAAGATAAGAAGAGTTTCAGGATTATCTCAAGCTACCAACATGCATTCCGTATATCATTAAGTCCCACGTGTGCCTTAAGAGGAGCATCTTAAATACACTTCCTTTCCTCATCCTTAAGACTGTATCCTTATTAGAGAAAAGAAAGTGAACATGTACGACTATACTTGGCATCGGATTAGCATCCCAGAGCCCAGGAAGAATATAGAAAAAATCCAGTGAAGCCACTGTCAGAAATTCAAGGCATTCCTGAACCGGCTTCGCACCCACGTCGACTCACACGCTTCCAAACCACAATACGTGCCAGCGATAAAGTGTGTTGGTAATACAAGCGTAGGAGGACTGTCCGGCCTGTCCGATGATTCCAGTGGGCGCCATAATAAACAGTCGTTAATGCGCATGTGCGTTGAGCATTTAAGCAACGGCGCATGCGCAGACTGCACTGCCCACCAGTGTCTTCTCCAGTCGTCTCGCATGGCGTGGTTTGTGCTTCCAAAGCGAAAGTCTGCATACAGTGAGCTTTTTATGTGCTCTAAACTGATGTTTATATATATATACACACACATATATGTAATATATAAACCCACATAAGATTACGTTTGACTGTAAGGACGTGACACGTGTAGTGATTCTACGCGTGAGTGTGGGTCGAACAGTGACCAGAAAAGACCGGCTAGTGGAATTCCTGACTCCTTGACTTCTACTCTGAACTCTCCACTTCCAGCTACTCCTTTCTACTGGCAGTTTCTACGCTCCTTTCCACCGCTTCTTCCACCACCAACAGACCCGATCGGCACAGTCAGGCTTTACACGTTTTTAGTAAGCTAGTGCGCCGCTACATCTCAGTGCTGGCCGTGGTTCGGTGACAGTCGGTGTAGGAACTCGCGAGAACTCTTCCGCAGGAGTCTTGACGTTGTTGCGAGGACGTTTATATTTTTCTTTTTTTTTTAACAAGCCGGGTGCGTTCCCGTGTACTAGTCGACATCGTCCAATACGTACCGAGGAGTGTGACTCGTCCTGGGAATTTATCTGAGGGGTGATTTAAAAAAAACGTCACCCAAGGACTTCTAGGAGCAACATGGCCACCGCGATCGACGACCGGCAGGAACTCCTCGAGCAGTTTCAAGCGGTAAGTCCTGTTAATTTTTAGAGTGAGATAATACATAGATATTTTTCAAACTCACGTGGATCGATCTTGCATACTTGTCCCAATGGAATATGCACTGCATTATGAATTGGAGGAGGTTAGATGATGTCCTGTGAATTTTTTAACGACGCCCTTTTTATCGATCCTATCTTATTTCTGGAGCTTATGACCTCGTGCCGGCTCTGAGTATCCTGATCGAGAAATTACACATCATGAGTCGCTGTTAAACATTTTTGTACTAGTATCCAGGATCTTCCACATAGAATTTAATTAACTCGTGTACGTATGCGATACCTCGCTATAATTAACGTAGTATTTTGTACTCCGTGCACTTGACACGTATTTGGGGTTATGTTCTTTTTCTTTTGGAACACATGTGCGTCGACTGCTCGTGTACAGTAGTCACTCTAGTTGCTCTAGTCCTAGTTAAATAGCGGAGTTAAACGAAGTAGAAAATGGAGGAAGGAAAGAGACAGAAGTGAGTGGGTTCTTAAGATGCCGGCGTGGGATTTTATCATGCATCTATATACATGTATACAGCTTGACGTATTTGTTGGAGCAAAACGTTCGTGAACTGAATGAAAGAACGAAATTGGAGAGGAGGTAATACAACGAGAGGATTCTCAGTATCTGGCAGGAATCCTTAATTTTTATTCATCCAAGCGCCTAAAGTCATTTGCTACGTACACCGCGTGGGCCACGCAAATGTTTGTTTTGTTTCTAATGGCGAATTTACTTTTTTTTATTTTATGGCACTATCTTGCTCTCTCTCTTTCCTTCTGTAGTCTTTCTCAATTCAATAATTGGATTGGACTATAAAAGTGATTGTAGCTCCTTTCGTTCGTCTCTTCCCTCATTACCTGATACAAGTGAGCATCCGTTCATGCGGGAATTACAAAAAGTCACTAGGCCATTCGAATTTAATGTTGTGAACACTTTTTTTTTTACGAGTAACATAATTAGAAAAAAAGACTTCCAGAAGTATACCAGTAACATGGAACCCATAACACGATTCTTAAACCCTTTTGGGTTTACTAACGTATTAAGCACTTCGTCCCAGGTCTTTTTTTCAATTCTTTTTTCTTCCCTCACGAATATCGTCCATAGTTGGGAAAACAGGTTTTTCTGTAATGTCTCAGATATTCATGGACATTCTAATCCACGGCTCATTCTTCTTTGACACAAACATAGTAGCAGATGCTCCGCTACTACTTTTCCACGTGTCATTTCGTGACAGCGATACGCGCGATTCATTACTCACTCATGTGCATACATACGTTATTTGTCATGCGCGTAATAGCTGTTCGATAACGTATTCCTACGGAAATCCTCATATGAATCATCCAGTACGTTAGTAAAATTCAAACTACACGCACCTCCTAGTCATTTAGCTATTCGCGTCAACCTTTACCTAGAATCAATAAGACATGTCTTCCTTGTGACTGCATGACCTAAAGACTTCCAAGAGCAGTAACTGAACCTTTCAGTAACTGAATCAACACGCCCATAGATAGTATCAATAATTTTGGTCAAGCCGTCAGACATCGGCTAATGAGTAAATTTTATGTCCCTTCCGATCTGACTACTCGTTCCTGGCGAGTACGTCAAAATTTTGCTCTTTTCGCGATAGCCTCTACCCAAATACATAGACTTACAACTAGTGCCACCTCGACGTAAGCAGTAGACATAGTGGAGTCCCAAGGACTCCACAAGGGGCGTACAAGAGAGGGGGCTTGTGCCCCCGTACCCTGAGGTAATGCTTTTAGTAAGTTTATATACAATCGCAGAACGGTCTGCACTGAAACGTTCTTTTTCTCTCTCTCTCTTCTGAGGGCTTTCGAGATACCCAATCAGTCTTAGTCTTCTCTACACGCTTACCTAGGATTGCCTCGTACTCGATAACTCCTGCACGTATCTCCAAACAGACGTCTGCTAGGGACCCCTGAAGGACCTGTACATTATACAGTGTGCCAGGAGCGTACTCACTAAACAATATAAGCGTTGCCCCGTGACACAATAATAGGACAGACGGAATTAACCACTTCCGCCGCTATAGCTCAGAAAGTCTTCAATTATCTTATTGATCGTTCTCCCTTGCCGCAAAATCAAGCCCCTCCCCCCGCCCCCCCCCGTTCTTCCTGCCTGGGCGAGTCCCTGTCTCTCCCTATCTCTCTGCAGGAGACTGCACCGTTTTAGACTGTGGATCAGGCTGGGTCACACCCTGGGTTACGTACTGCCGATGTGGGCACGTCGGCTCATAGTGAAAGTCATCCAGATCATCCAGGTCATCTAGGTCTTAATGACTCCAAGTGTGCTATGATTATCGTGAGCTACTGTGGACGTGGCCTTTTTTTTCATTTTTCACGAGAACAACAGTCGACAATGTCTTCGAGGTCGTGAGATAACATTTCCATTGGTTAGCACTATAATTTTCTGAATCTTCAATAAGTGTTTTATCTATTTATGATTGTGGTTTTTATCAATTCATATTTTATCTTAATGGAGATTTGCATCGTACATTCCTTCGGTAGAATTGGCTTGAAATTCATGCAGGTTGAGTAAACATGGAATATATTGACTTTGGTTAAAAATAACTGTGTCATGTTTCTTGCATCTACATAGATTAAACTGTGGGAGAGTTATTGTAACTGTGAACTTCTTTTGGACTTGATATTCGAGACTGAATAATTTCGCATGAGGAAGTTGTCTCTCTCTCTTATACGATCACGAGGAGCAGTCTCGAACGTAACGGTACAATATGTAAAATAGGTGAATATTCCCTGCCTCAAGAGAAAACGGAAAGATCGCAAGACTCCACTCGAATCAAGTTGACGAGTACAAGCTAATGGAAATGTTCCGGAAGTCGGTAAACCGCCGATGAAATTTGATTTCCGTGTGCATAAGCATCCACGCGAACATTCGAGAAACGTTGCAAATTATTTTGCTTACTCGTCGCGCTTGGCCACTGCGACCCCCCGGGGTATCGTTTAGGCTTACAAACGCAATAATAATTTTTGAAGGCTGCAGCGCTCGTTTATCTTCGTTTATCTGTTTCATTACGCATTGATTCGTCGAATTAGGTTTCTACTCGTTCGAGACCACCAGTCGCAGCCTCCCTGCCTCTTGACTTTGCGCCGCTACGGGGTCGTCGCCCAACTGCGTTCCAGATGGAAAAACGTTTCGCAAGCGTGTCTGGCAATTTGGAAACGGCCGCTATGGTCTTTGGGGTGCTTTAGTATTCTGCTGAGGAGTCCTCGGAATTGCGCAACGCGACATGCCACTTTGTCCAATGGTTGTGCAATAATTGGAGCGACCGTTTCACTCTCTGACTCTCTTTGTGCTTTGTACTCTGTGCTGGTCGACCAGCGCGTTGACGCACTCTAAGTCGTATTACAACAAAAATCAGCATTTCAATATCCACTCTGCGTTGCGCGAGGCAATTCGCACTCTGTAATACCTGTAAGATTTATTTCGATCTTTGAACATTTTTTCGAGGCGAAAACAGCCTGGAAGTTTCCAAAAAAATGGACTGTTTTAGCATTCCTTCGTTTGACTACGCGAATTGGGTATTCGCGATAGGGTTGAAGAATAGTAGGGGATGCCTAGCTGCAGCTCGGAGGCTGCAGTGAACTCTGCCTCGGTTTCAAGGGGGTAGTTTGTTTTAGCCTTCTTTCCACCTTTCGTCGACTCGACTCTCGTGCGTTATAAAGGCTCGTTCACATTGCTATTCAGAAAGTAATCCTTTGAGCCAGCGACGCTTTTACTAATTAATTCGACTCGGCGTGCCGTTACGATTTTTCATAGCTGTCTTGATTTCTGATGGAACGCGACTAATTTCAGCGCTAATTGTTAATTGTTAGATAAGCCCTGCTCCTATTTCTCCTCTGCCTCCTCCTTCTCGATTATCTCGCACGAACTTTGCATTAAGTTGGGTTATGTTTATTCTTAGGATTTAACGCCTATTCGTCATTGGTCGTTATTTTCATATCTATTTGAGGCATTTATCGATAACCCCTTGGACCTCTTTTGATCATTGCTAAGTGATTCTAGCGTAATAATAGTTTTCTCTTTATTTTCTTCTTCCTATCTGACGTACCGGTCAACGACGACCGTGTGAATTACGTTAGACCAGTAAAATGTTGGGGGCGCATTCCCAATGCACATTTCTGCATTAATTTCACGCTCACGAGTGTGAAATGGTCTTGGCTCAATCTCACGATCGCTATCTCAGATACATACGCAGTGTGTCTGCTTCCTGTACTCTGGCTAGGCATGTCCTCCAGGTCGCTTCTGTACTCTACCAAATCATCTCCGCGAATCGAACTATCGACTCTATCTGCATATCGATATCATTGGTGACCCAATTAAATTTTTTCGTTCGTTGGATACTGACCTTATCAAAGTCAATGATACATCGACAGCTTATGACCGATTTGCTATCTCGCCCAACTCTAGAATCAATTTGAACATCTACATATTTGATCTCATCAAGACTTAACCGTGACTGTCAGGTTTTCATTTTCTTATCTGATAGACAGTCGATGAATCCTATCGATGTTGTGAAAATGCGAAAATATATTCCTTATGTAATTAGGTAATATTCGCACGGAAAGCTTTGGAGGGTTCGCTAGACTTGGGGTTGCGAATCCCAGACTGATTGGCGTTGGCCAATCGATACACCTTGTTCCGTCCAGACTTCATCGATGAGTAATAGCCAACCGAGTCTGGTCAGAAGTTGAGGTAGGGGATGTTCCATTATCTGGTAATAAACTGGTCTACCGGTTATCGGAAGTGGCGCCGAGCCAGGTGCGATTGCCCCATGGAGACTGAATCACAGTTCAAGCTAAATTGACCTGGCGTACGGAAGTTGGCTGGAAATTAATTTTCTATTGGTGTCTGGTGGTAAGAAAAAAAAAGAGTGTAGAAGTAGCTGCGGGGGGGGGAGTACTTTTGGCGGTACCGTTCGATTTCGTCATTCTGATGTATTTATGGACGTTATTAGGATACTCGAAGCTGGAGGATCTGGCTGTGGGCAGCAGCACGTGCTCTTCACTGCCTCCTGGAGCGCGAAGCGTCGCGTGGGCACGCGGCAACCTTTGCGACCTTCTGCGACCTGAGTTTCAGGGTGGTCTGTCGAGTAGGGGGGTCGTCGAGGGGAGGCGTGGGGTGGGTCGACCCGTAAAGACCAGGAATAGGAGCAAAAGTTGTTTTAGCTTTGTACAGAGTAAATAACAACGGGCTTGACAGGAGTTAGCTGAAACGTACTCTATTCAAAATTACCCATGGAACACTGGTATCTGTTGGATAACTATGGCTGCCCATTTCGTTCTCACGTGACGGCTAATTGAAAGGACGAATTCGTGGATGCAGCAGTTTACTCTCGGTGCTGTGATTATTTGATAATTGATTGTAGCTACGTAGGAGGATAATCTGAACAATTTGCAGTCAGGACCCTTAAATCGTGAACGGTCATAGGTGCGAGTTAATTGAACGAGGCTCGGGTAATCTTTAATTGTCGGATCTCGTAACAGGGTCAAGGTCACTCTGTTCGCGTATTTCTAGTTGCAAGAGAGAAAATGGAAAAAGTAAATGATCTGCTTCTGAGGCACCGGGTGTGCCTTGCGTCACAATGTAAATATTAGTACTTGTCATTCTAGTTGATTTACACGGAGATTCATCATTTTGTTTAATCTGCAAGCAATGCTCTTATTTCCGTGTACTTTTTTAATCTTCATTCTTCGCAGGAAGAAGCGATTGTACTTATTCTTTATTTTTTATTCCGCGATCGATCTCTTGTGCGGATTATTAAAATTATTTGTTTATCTTTATCTTTTTTCCCCAAAAAATTAAGATAAGAATAATTTAAAAATGAAAAAGAATTTCCGTTCTAGATAGCCTGCGTGCTTATATGGGACACGTTGTGCACGCGGCTTAAAGTGCAACTTGACTAGGGTCATTTGCTGGCTCTTATTTTGAAAATATCTTTTCACCTGTCAATTTTGGGTGATTAGTGTACTTGTACTTTTAGACTCGAAATTGAATGCTCTTTGGATTTCCGGCAGAAAAATTGCATCATCCCATTGAAGAGATGAAAGTTGACCTTCGAATTATCTTAACGTCTGCATCCAGGAAGAAGTTCAATAACGGAATCGTACCTTCCCTTTGAAACCCTACAACTTTTGTCTGAAACATTTTGTTATATCTGGTTTTGTTTCCGAAAAAATCGACCCGATAACGAGCGTGTCGTTTGTCTGCGCGGTAGAATAAATTTGAAAATGAATTTGACCCACGAGATGGTGTTTCCCTGCTTCAGGAAAAATAGCATTTACTTATTCTGTTTTTCTTCTATGTTTCGTTACTTTTTGTCAAATCCACGTTATAAGTTAATTGGTTAATCAGCATCTTTGCTACCACGCTAAAGTACTTGACAGAGCACTTGTATCGTTAGTCTCTTATCTTTGTCACTCTGATAAACAAGAAAGGAGTTTCAGCCATATCGTTGACACGAGAGCACAGTCCCCACGTAGATAGGTGAAGTAATCAGTGTGGCCACTTGACTGGGAATAGTTGAAGGAATCAATTCATGTGAAACAAAAGATTCAAATCGTCGAAGAGCAATGAGTGCTCTTTCCTACGGAGGGTGGATATGCCGAGCACGTGGGAAAGGGGATTGAGGGGAAATCTGGGAATAAAATTCCAATTGCATGAAATCACAAGCTTTTTATAACCCTTATAAATTATATCTGAGAATAATTTTTGATACACAGTACGTAGGATCCCGAATTCTTGCCAGCCATTGACCTCTCGTCAGGCTGGTTTGGTACGGCATGCACAAGAAAAAGAAGAGAGCGCGAGATATAAAAAAAAGAGGGAAAGACGCACGCACGAGACAAATCGAAGCGAAAACCCGTTTTTCTCAAGCAGTATATATAGGGGGACTCGAAAATATTTGAATCCCGTATGTGCCGATCGGGGGATGGGTGAGCGAATGACATTTTTTTTCAAAATTTTGAAGGTAAATAAAGAATGCGATTACGAAAAACAGGAGAACTGTATCTTTAGTCAGATTGTGGAGCTGTTGGAGAGAAAGACAGAGAGAGAGAGAAAGAGAGAGATCCAAGATACAAGAATGCGTACGTAGATCCCATTGTAGTCGTATTCTCAGGAACAACGACCTCTTAGGTCCCATTCTCACGTGCGGTACTAGAACAGAAGAGGCATAACCTCCATCTTGTGTGTAACTAGCCGGGAGTCTCGCATCCAGCCATCAAACCATTCAGCCATCCAGCCATCCGCCATCCAGCCATCCAGCCATCCAGTCCCACGGCCGACTCCTTATTACCTCCAGTATTCGTAATTAAGTCCTTCCTTCAAATTATCACAAAAGCCACCTTCGCATATTTTCACCATATAGCATCGTGTGTCAGTGCACACGTGTGGCCACATATGGAAACGCGTGACAAAGTGCTTGCACGACAACCTTTGCTAAATCCCACTGGAGTTCTCGATGGTTGCCTTTTAATGAAAACCCTCCCTATTGTCTGGCCACTCGGAGAAAGACTGCATATGAGAATTGCATTGTGCGGCTTTGTCATTGAACATTGTGCAGGGTGCATCATTCTTTTTTGGGGAATTTTTTACATTTTTTATTATTCAGTCCCATACCTTGGTCGTCTCAAGACTCTGCTATACGGAATATTCTGTGACTTTGAAATCGATCATTTGCCGAGTACTGAAATTTTTATGATTTATTTTTTCGCGTGAGTCATTAATATTCATTTTTATCATATTTATGGGGTTATGGCCGAATTATTTTCTGACTCAATGCCCCTGATGACGCAGTCGAATGACGATCGAGCAATCGTGCTTTTGCGTGTAAACGTTATTCCCCCCAACGAGGAAAACGGAAGTTGGACCCCCGATAAGACGACGAACGTCAGGAATGAAAAATTAAAAAAAATGAGAGGAAATGTGGCGGTCGACAACTTTTATCGTGTTAACAGATGTGAATCATACGCGTCTCCTCCTTCCTGCGCAGTAATCTGCGGTGTCCAGTATATTCTTAACGCGCGAGACTTTGGACTACGAAAAAAAAACCGCAACGCCGATAAAACGTCATATTCGTAAAATTGTTTACGGGATGCCAAACCGCCTTTTAGGAGATTCCCCAAAAATCCCCGAACGCCCGATAAACAGTCCTGATGAAGATTTTCAGGGTCAGTAGGAAATTCCAGCTGCTTCAGTTTTCGAAATTCATACAATTGCGCGTACCTCGTCATGTTTCGACACATCCTCCATTGTTTTCTCTTGTCCTGCATGAATATTGCGTCACGACTCTGGGCTCTATAGTAATTCGCGTTTGCCTTAATAAAATGCGGGTACCTCTTTTACAGGTAGCATTGAATTACCCAGGTATGACAATAAGCTGCCAGCTAAGAGCCAGTGGTAACACAATGAGCCGCCATACTGTACAGGCATGTATAGTATACACATGTGTTTTACGGTGAATTGAGAACAGCGGAAAAACGTCCTCGAGTCTGGAACAAAGGACGGGAGTATCCAGTTTAATTGGCCTAACCTCATCGTGGAAGCTAAATCAGATTTAACTGGATCGCCAAGCGCCTAGGGTAGAGGCGAACGCAGTATAGGTAGAGTCAGAGTCGTAGGTACTCGCTGTGGGCATCACTGGGCATCCATCGGATCCCGGGTGTTCCGGGTGTTCTGGGTCTTCCGGGTGTTCCGGGTTATCGATCTGACTATGAGTAACGAAGCGAGTCGTGACTATTAAAATAAAAGGCAAAGGCCGGACATTACTCTCCTTTATGCTTTTCCCGTGTTATTCTACGGCCAAGTTCCTAACCGAGGAGAACCAGGAAGTGGTTGAGTCTGGTCCGATACCAACCTGACCTGACACTTGATCTCGTTTAAAGGATCGAAGTGGCAGGTGAATTGCATAACGAATTAACTCGGCGAGACACAACGTAATTGAAAATCCAAGTATTGCCCGGAATTGCTTAATCGCGAACGTGTCTAACGCAATTGTAACTCTAGATCCTGAACTCTTGTGGATCTGTTAAGGAGGGGGGGGGGGGATCGTGATTTTATACTTTGCTTTATGGCCACTCGCTTTAATAATTCAAAGTGAATCAGACGCGTGGATCTGTCGAGTGATTCAGCTTTGGTAGGTCGGGGGAGCGGAGGGATCTTACGGCAAGTGGAGTCAGGAGAGACGGAGAAATGGAAAGGAAAAAAGGGAAAAAAAAGTAGAGAACCAGTTGCAGCCGCGTTACGCTATCCTCTTGCAGAATCTATTCGCTACGATTTCTGTGCAACGCGCATCGCGGCTGCAGCTGCGATACAATGCGCGAGGTAACACGGTGGACGCTCGCAGTTGCGACACGAGACTATTTTTTTTCTTGGCTTCTTGTTTTTTAAATACTTTTTGCAATCGTCGGTCGTTACTCTTGGATTTCTATCGAACGGACGTTGCATTTCGCAATTGTGAGAACTGCGGAGCTTGAAATTGGGAGGGGGGGTAGAAAGAATTTTGTACACGAAAAAATGTAAAATATGAGCATTATCCTTATATGGCTTTGCCAGAGAAAATTAGTCGAGCGGATAAACGGTTCAAGTCGTGCGTGAAGGAGTTTACACAGACTGACTATACGGAAATTTAACTACAGTGAACTTTACGGAATTGAGCTATGGCACAGTAAACTGTGGATAACCATGGATCGAACCTACCATAGTTTCTGGGTATTGTAGACTTTTTGTTATTTCTTTCCTCCCGGAATTCTGGAGCAAAATTATATTTGTATTTCCGTTTACCGTTTTCATTCACGGTCATTTTCACAGTCATTAATCACTGACATGCGCTTAGTCTCTGTTCCCTTTAATTCATCTTTTTTCTTCCTTTCGCCTTTCCCCCCCCTCTCTCTCTCTCTCTCTCTTTTTCTCTCTCTCTCTCTCTCTCTCTCTCTCTCTCTCTCTCTCTCTCTATTGTGAATGACTACGTGACTGTTTAATGAGCTCAAACCGATTTGGCCGCGAGCCATTCCGATGACTGTACATGCGCACAGCCGTCTGGCCAATAGCCAATCGTTGGCTTCAAAGTCGCGTGCTGACTACTCGATGATTACCGACGTTACTCCGAGTAGCACGAGTCACTGGAATGACTCTAGTCATTTGCCTTTAAACATGTAGGTGTCTCTTTGAGGTCATGGGATGATGACAATCATCCATCAGGGACGCCTTGAATTTCAAATGATTCGCCATGCCAGCATATCGTCCGACGCCTTTCCCCGCGATCACCTCCGTCCCGGCGCTAACAGTGGGCGGCGCTCGCGTTTGGCCAAATCATTAAACCATTTTTTTGTTTTCCAACCATCAAACCATTTTTCTAGCTATCCCTTGTATCCGTGTTTAATGGTAATTTATTATCATCCTTAGTTTCTCCGCAATTTTATTCCTCGGATCATCAATAGGGAATTTGGTTTTATCATTCGATGACCGGTAGTCGTCGTCGATTGACTACCGTGTAGATCACTGACGTAAGTCTACGCTATACGACACAGGGGCCAACCAGTAAGATTACAGTCCGATAAGAGATCTTATCGTATCCTACTTATCAGAAACGAAAAGTCGTATCAGCTCATGATAAACATTCGTGTCCGATGACTTTACCCATCCGATCACAGGATTTGGATTTTAATTAGAATTTTTTAAATTCTACTTCCTCTTCGGTCAGAGATAACAATGCCGAGTGGTCAGGTTGCCGCGATGTATTATCGTGCTGGTCGGCAGTGCAGCCAACCAATTTCCCACGGTGTCCGATTTTCCATTAATATTTACATTTGCATCGTGTTGCTGGCATTTTGTATTCTATTTGTGATAACAAGAGTGGAGGCTTTTAAGAAACACGTTACGAGCTATTGATACGGTATAGGCGATCGATCGGTTTGCAAATATTTTCATAAATTCGCACGATCGTTCGGAACGATTTAAGTAAGACGTTTTACGATTATCTTCCAGCGATTACGTGCAATCTATTTTTTGCAAATTGATCATAACTCGTATGGATTATCAAGCGTGGTTCTTTGGGCTTTCCTTTCGTTCGTGCTACGATCAAGGAAGGCGGTTTGGAACTTATTATTTTTATGTCGCACGATACCAACAGCAATTAGCACTGGTAGTCTCTTTATTAGTTACTAGAATTTGTCGTGACAATATCGATTAGATTTGTTATCGATTCCTTCGTGAGGAACCTTGAATCCAGGGACGTGATGTATTATCGTTACATATCGAGGGTCCCTAACCTCTGCTGTCTCTTCCTGTCTCTATGACGTCACGTCCGCTGATCGGCGGATCTCGATACGAAATTTCCGCCCTGTCGATTCGCAGTGACAAAACCGATAAACCATGTCGCGCTTGTTATACCGGTTATTGGAGAAGCCCTATAAAAGGCACTTGACAGTACAGTGACGGCTGACGGCTTACGGTGCCTATAGTGATAGTCAGTAGTGTCATTGGTTATTGGAGAACTAGTTTTATACCTATAGCTAGTTTCGCAGTCATGAATTACACTTTGACCCTTGTTAATGACAGTCTGGGCAGCCTGAGTCATTATCGGGAGGTAATTGAAAGTGATAAGAAAAAAGTAACAAAATTTTGTAATTTTTCATATATTTGTTTATAATTCTAAAAATATTATTCGTTGTCAAATAATGAAAACGTTCGATGACTAATTATAAAAGGGTCGTCCAATGTAATCAGTATGAATAATGTGGGTTTTCGATTTGTTCTGTTCGCGAGTGCACGATCGTTTTTAAATAATTATTTATGATATTTTAAGCTCTGTCACTGAGAGATTGGAAAAATTTACCTGTATCGTTAAAGGATTACGCAATATTTTAGTGATAACGGGCTCATGAGCGACACCCCTTGAACCTTACGATTATGACTGTCATTACATAACGTGCAGGGAGCACAAGTTAGGAATAATTAATGTAAATGTTATTTTTTGTGCTCGTTTCGCCGAGCTTTTTAATTCCTTATCAGATCCTCATTTTATCACTGTTGCTAATCCTACGTGTTCCTATGAAGATGCACGGGCTCTATTTCTGTATTATTTTATTGAATAATGCGAACGAGCAAAGTTGCGATAACGTGCAAAATATATAAAGTCACTTTTTTCTAGGATCCATTTTTCTTTTTCTTTCTTTCGCGCGGGCTTTATCGAAACTCTGATAACGTCTCGATAAGCCGATCGACGGACGTTCAGTCTCGGGCGGAACGTCGAGCGCGATTTTGTCGACGAATCGTGGCTGCTGGGAGGGTCGGTTGTGGTCAATTTTATTTTTCATATTTTTTAAAAATTTTACTCGTTTCGTTGGCTTGTGATAATAAAACGTGCAGCTGATATTACTTCGCGGTATCGCGATACCTTCGATAATTAATTTTTTTCGAGTAACTTCGCAGCGGGCCAAATCCGATATCGATAGAGCTGCAGGAGTTTTCTATATAATTGAATCGTTAATAATAGCAGTGAAATTTTTTTCGTTAATTATGGAGATTCAGAAGATGCAAAAGTGGGACGTTATCGACGAGTACTTCAAGGACTTTTTGTACATGTTCAATAGCGTGAGTAGGATTTTAAAAAAAAAATATATATAAATTCCAATCGATCGAAGCAATTTGTATTTTTGGAATTTTTTTGGAAAATTATTTCGAATCGTAATTTTGACTTCTGCAACCTAACTCGTAGGTGGGGCTGCTATAAGAATTTTTCCAAGAATCTGTTAGTGATTTTTATAGAAAAGCGCAAACTTTACTGACTTTTAATGGCTACGCAACGAATCAATTGAGTAACGAGGCTTAATTAGTGAGGCGATTTACCGCTTGGAATGTTACTCTAATAAAGTCAGCCATGGCGGCTCTCTTGCGAGGGCTCTTAAAAAAGTACTCGCCAGAATCCATGGCCGATTAACTTCGATACACGTATTAAGGAGTTTCCAAGTAATTTGATGTTCCAGTATACCGACTACCGACTGTACAGTCATTGTCGACTGAATTACTGCTATCTGCATTCCCTTATGCAATTGCCTTCATGACTGCAAGCCTGTGTAACGACACTGCAGTTGCGAATCTTAGTAATGCTTTGGCCGAGCCTTGAAATACTCGTGATGATTTCATAGAGACACTTGTCACGGATTACTTGGAAATATCTATAAATGTGACAAAGGATCCTATAAGCGACACCTTGAGTACCGAGGAATTGTTACTTTATTGCAGGTTCTATGAAATTGCAGCTGGAATATAAATATACTATGTGTGTTTGAAAATATGGCGCGAGCAATAAAAAGAAAAATAATTGAGTGATATTTGCTGTTGATCTTTAGATTGACGCGAACGGAGATGGCTTCATCGACCTGACCGAACTCAGGAACGCCCTTGACGTATGTGGCTTCAAGATGCCTGGTTACAAAGTCCGTCAGATGATCGAGGAGTACGATGACAAACAGCATCTGCAGCACAAAGGTCGTCTGTCCTTTGAAGAATTTGAAAAGCTCTGCAAGGAACTCAAGGCCAATGAATTGGGCTCGACCTTTAAGCAGGTCGTCTCCAAGAAGGAGAACTTGGAAACACTAGGTGGAATTTCCGAAGCCTCCAGCGAGGGCACCACTCACTCGGTTAGGCTGGAGGAACAGCTTGCGTTCAGTGATTGGATCAATACCAATCTGGGCCACGATCCTGACCTTAAGCATCTATTACCAATTGACCCTGAAGGCAAGACTCTCTACGATAAGGTCAAGGATGGCATACTGCTCTGGTGAGAAAAATTTTTAATATACGTTTGGATGTGCTTTGGAGGAAAATTGTATTACTCTTTGGATGGTTGATCATTGGTTTTTTTCTTTTTAGTAAAATCATCAATCACTCCTGCCCCGATACCATTGACGAGAGGACGATTAACAAGAAGAATCTAACTCTCTATAAGAAACATGAAAATCTTACGTTGGCACTATCGTCGGCTCAGGCTATTGGCTGTAATATCGTGAACATTGACGCTCACGATCTGACCAAGGGCTCCCCTCATCTTGTGCTAGGATTGCTCTGGCAGATAATTCGTATAGGATTGTTCAACCAGATCACCCTGGAGAATTGCCCGGGATTGGCAACTCTCTTGCAGGATGGTGAGCGAATTGAGGATCTCCTGAAGTTGTCACCAGAAGCCATTCTCCTGCGCTGGGTGAATCATCATCTGGAAAGAGCCGGAATCGCACGAAGATGCAACAATTTCCAGTCGGATATTACCGACTCCGAGATTTATACTTATCTGATAAAGCAGATAGCGCCACAGGCGGCCGGTGTTACCCTGGAGGCCTTGATGGAGCCAAATCACATGACCAGGGCGGAGATTATGTTGCAGCAGGCTGGAAAACTTGGTTGCAGGAGTTTTGTTACCTCCAGCGATGTCGTCAATGGAATTTACAAGCTCAATTTGGCTTTCGTAGCCAACATGTTCAACAACTATCCCGGATTAGATAATCCTGAGAGTAATATAGAAGGTCTTGAGTCCTTGGAGGAAACTCGTGAAGAGAAGACCTACCGTAACTGGATGAATTCCATGGGAGTGACGCCCTACGTCAATTGGCTGTACTCTGACCTAGCCGACGGCCTAGTGATCTTCCAATTGTATGACATCATAAAATCAGGCACCGTAAATTGGAACAAAGTCCACAAGAAGTTCACCAAGCTCAGAAAGTTTATGGAGAAGCTTGAGAATTGCAATTATGCCGTGGAATTGGGAAAACAGATGAATTTCTCTCTAGTTGGAATTGCCGGTCAGGACCTAAACGACGGCAACGCCACTCTGACCCTCGCCCTCATCTGGCAACTCATGAGATCTTATACCCTGTCGATATTGACTTCCCTGACTGGTACTCAGGGCAGCACCTTTGTCGAGAAAGAGATTGTTCAGTGGGTGAACTCAAAGCTGCAGGGTGCAGGCAAGACAAGCAGTATTAAAGGATTCCAAGATTATAGTATATCAGACGGAAAGGTTGTCATTGACCTGATCGACGCTATTAAACCAGGTTCAGTGAACTATGACCTGGTTAAGGAAGGTGGAACTGAATCGGTAAGCATCTTAAAAGCTTCTTTTTCTTTCCTCTCTCACTCTGCTTATATTTTCAACTCAAAAAACGTATGTCTAATCATGATTTTATATTTTTTGTATTACAGGAAAACTTGGACAATGCAAAGTATGCGATATCTTTGGCGCGCAAGTGTGGCGCACGTGTGTATGCACTTCCGGAAGACATTACTGAGGTCAAACCCAAAATGGTTATGACAGTGTTCGCATGTTTAATGGCGATGGATTATGTGCCGAATATGGACTCGGTTACGCAGAACAACGTGAACAATAGTCAATAATAGTGAGCCTTGTTCTGCGTGTTTTGCTTTCTCTCCAGCATCCCTTCATGCACATTTTCTTTTGTACACTATAAAACGAGAAGAGGAAGATAAAGAGAAGGAGGAGCTCTCTTCTCCGGTAAACGTAATAATTGTATATACCTAGTTTTTAGGACGCTCCATTTTACTGCTTACTTTATTGTCCTCTCTTTCTCACCTAACATAGACAACTTCTGCGAAGAGAAGGTGTAAGTTTCTGATGAGTTTTCTTCTCTAAGGGAGAATCCAAAAAACAAAATCATTGTCTCTATTCGCTCCTCCGGGTTCTAACCAGGTTAAATTTTTCTTTTTTTTTTGTTTCCTCCAATGGTTACTTCATTCCGTTATTAAAATTAGTCTAGGACCGTTTTCCAATAATCCAAGAGTTCAGCGCGTACATATACAAGTATTTATATATATATTGATATATATAAATAATTCTCATTTTTCCAAGTAAAATTTGTATAAACTTTTATACCGATTCAGGTCGTACAGTGACAGTACTGATGACAGTAAGTTGTCCAGGGACAAAAAAAATGACGTAAAAGTTTGCCAATTTGAAAATGAAATTTTCAAGAAAAAATGAAATACAAGAAGCAAAGCAAACTCTCTACAAGAGTCTCGGAGCTTGATACGATCGTGCGCCTATACATATTATACATAAAATCAATTTATATACATATATGGGACGTATGTACTTGATATTGTGGATGTGAATAATTGCCAATCCAATGATGGATTGATATCTTTGATGCGTGATTATGTGTAACGAATTGTTCGAATTAATCGCTCCTATAATTTCTCTCTGTCAATTTTAAATGCGCGCAGTCAACCGTATCACGATTCAAGAGAAAGAAATGCAAGTCAAATACAAGTAACGTTTAATATTTAATAGATAGAACAAGCAGAAGGAAAGAGACGTGACGTAATGCATTTATATTTACATTCCGGGCTCTGTTAGCCTCTTTTTTATACAAATCCCTCTTTTTATACGATCATGAGAATGTTAATTGGACAATAAAAAGATCCTATCTCCACCGCGTGATTCTCTTTCCTCCGTAGTAAAGTACTTCAGATTCTTTCTCTTTTATTAATAACGGATTGCCTTCTTGATAATGAATTTACTTAACTGCCGTGTGCTCGCTGGTCGTTGCAAGAAAAAAAAGGATAACTGGACAGCAGCAAAAATCTATCATCTATTATAATAGGCGGCAGATAGGCAAGGACTATAATGAGGTCCAGCATCCTTCGCTCCATCGATCAGTATCACGAGCTTGTTCCAGTCCAAAGACTGAAATCAGATTCAATAACGAGAGGGACAAGAAGGAGGTCGACTCGAAGTCATCTGCACTGACTTCGCTGGATCTAAAGACGGAGAGTGAGATCTTTAAAAGAGAAAACGAAGGAAACGATTATAAAGGGCCATTTGCAATATGAATTGTGTCGTATGAGAATATTGCGACAAGATTCGTAATCATCGAGGAACTGTTTAATTATTATTATTATCAGATAACGATATAGGCATTTATACATATGAGATTGAAGACGAAGACGAACGGATAAGCATGAAGAAGAGACAGAAGGAAAATCATAGGCGAGGGTACGAGCATAATGCATGTGTGCGAATGAATGAGACCCTCGTTATGCTCGTGCATGGCACATATTTTTAGGATAATTTAAATGTAATTGTAATTTAAATAAAAAGACATTCGCGCAGGGATGATGATTGTCTTTATGTATTTTATTAATTTAACCTTCATCCTCCTGAATAAGATTTGCAAATAGATTTATTCTTTCATCTTGCTTTCCGATTTCACTGTGCCCTCTTCTGCTAAGAAACAGCCCTGAAATAACGCATTCATCGGCTGCCGTGCGTACAGTGTAAGTGACATCCAAAAATTGTATCTTACGACGTTTGATTAGTATAGCAAAAAGTTAAAAGTATCCGGCTTACTTATTACAGAACAAATCCATGCGTCTCACGGAACTGACGAGTACCACGCGCACTATTACTATATATATACTTGACCAATAAAAATCGTGAGATTGATCCGAGGGCCCTTCGCTCAGGTGGTGTGTCAACGTCGAAATAAAACTTGGACCATAAAAATTGGCTCCAGAGATGAGTACTTGAGGAGATGCACAACGCTACGATTTTAGGCAAAACCAAAATCATGGAACTAAATCGTAAAGACGAGTCTGGAAGTAGGATTTTGTGATC